>VZQC01014654.1:2747551-2836554 GCA_009823505.1 Rhizomys pruinosus
AAAAAAAAAAAAGAAAATCAAGTTGAGAAAAAAGGAAACATAACAGAAGCAAAGATGTTCCTGTGCATCCCTTGATCTTTAAAATAGTATTACATAACAAGAGGTCTTGCTCTACCAGAAGAAATTTTCAAAATCCATTTTTCCCAAGGGATTAAGCAGCCATCAGCAGCACCTCAAAGGAGACAGTGGATAGCATAAACCTGGAGCAACTCTCATTTTTATTTTTATTTTTTGGTCTTTTTGAGACAGGGTCTCCCTTTAGTCCCAGCTAGCCTGGAGCTCGCTATGCAGACCAGGCTGGCCTTGAACTCACAGAGATCCACCTGCCTCTGTCTCCCGAGTGCCAGGATTAAAGGTGTGTGCCACTACACCTGGCGCAACTCTCATTTTTTAAAATATTTGGAAAAATTATACTCTTAAATAGACTTAATTTCCGGGGCTGGAGAGATGGCCTGTTAAGAGCGCCGACTGCTCTTGCAGAGGACCCAGGTTCGATCCCCAGCACCCACAAGGTGGCTGAGAACCATCTTTAAGTCTAGTTCCAGAGGAATCCGACACCCTCTTCTGACCTCCGAGGCATTGCATGACATGGGTGCACAAACCTACATGCAGACAGTACATTGATACATATAAAAAAATAAAATAAAAAAATAGACTTAATTTCCAATATAGTCAATTCCCACACATAAGAAATGAGTGAAGAGTCCACCATTTGGGGACTTCTATTCAAGATTTACTGCCTGTATCCTAAACTATTGTATCAACAAATACTGAAAGTTCATTTGAACAAATTCTTTCAAAGTCCATTTAAAAGAGCGCCTGCGTGGGGCATGCCTTTAATCCTAGCACTTGGGAGGCAGAGGCAGGTGGATCTTTGTGAGTTCAAGGCCAGCCTGGTCCACAGAGGGAGTTCCAGGGCAGCTGGGGTTACAGGGAGACCCTGACTGGAAAAGACCAAAAATTAATCAATTAATTAGTTAATTAATTAATTAATTAATTAAAAAAAGAGCCCATTGGTTTAACAGTTTTAGTTGAGGGAACTTTCTAGAAGAGATCAAAATAAGAGGAACAATGTCCAGAATGCAAAGCACTGAACATGTTAACATCTATCAGGGGACATATAACCGGCATTTGTTAAAAAGGATTTTAAGATTAATAGCTAAAATGAAATTAAATTTAAGACACATTTAACTTAATGTACATTGTTTGTTACATAGGCAACATATCAAAACCAGTTGCAAAATATAACTTAAAGACCTAAATAGTTGTTTGCTGAGTCTCCTTTTACAAAGTAAAACCTTGAAGATAAATAATCCTCACAAGTCTGCACATTGCTGACATCTGGGCCAGATTACATCAAACACTGCCTTCCTGTTCAACATAGCACAAGAGAATTTATAAAAACAAAAACAAAAACAATTTAAAGCTGTCCCTAGAGCCATAAAGTATGAAAAACTGCCGACTCAACAGCTTCTGTGTGTGTGTGTGTGTGTGTGTGTGTGTGTGTGCGAGCGCGCGCGTTTGCTTGCTTGTTTTTCATTTTTCATTTCAAGAATTTATGTATTTTTCCCTTCCTTCCCTTTTTCACCATTCATTGGCTATGTAATGGTCCAAAAGCTTGCACTTGGTGTATTAATGAAACAAGCCTCATATCCTTAAGTGCCAAAAGAATTGGCCACTGGTAAGAAACCATTTGAAGGGCACCAGCAACTTTTGTTAAGCCTATTGTTTTATAGTTAAATGCCATTCAGAGCAACTTGAACTGAACCTTTCTACTATCAAAGAGTAATTCACTGGGTTGCCTGGGATTTGGCTGGCAGGCCATCCTAATATTTATCTGGGGAAAACTTTCACCGTTAGCTAGAAAATACTAACACAGAGCATGAAACTGACCAAAGTAAGAAAAGTAAATACTACAGAAAAGACTTATTATGGATTCTCTGAGGCTCATACTGAAATGATGAAACCTACAGTACTCTGTTATAGCATGTTCACACGTTTTGTTACACTACACTACACACACACACACACACACACACACACACACACACACAGAGCTAAAACAGTCAGCTAAGCTTTCACCAGGACCTAGAAATGTTTTTAAGAGTAAAGTGTGAAGGACATAATCCGCTGTCTTCCATTCTTTCAAGAAACGGTTCAGCCGGGCGTGGTGGTGCACGCCTTTAATCCTAGCACTCGGGAGGCAGAGGCAGGCGGATCTTTGTGAGTTCAAGGCCAGCCTGGTCTACAGAGTGAGTTCCAGGACAGCTGGGGCTACAGGGAGACCCTGTCTCAAAAAGACAAAAAAAAAAAGAAACGGTTCAATCACTCCGATTTCAGCGTTGTTTTTCCTCCGCAAAAGCTGGGAAAGGTGCCTTTGTGGCACTTTCAGAAGGATCTTCAGTTTCAAGTAATTACTTATAGATGCAGAGCAAGCAATGTGGGAGAGAAGATAAGGAGGAACCACGGGGCTTTTGTCCTAAGCTTCAGGATTCTTGAGTCTTATTAAAAATAAATGTTCAACCATTTATCTGTCCTAAATTCTATAACTACCTTCTAAATAAAGATAATTTCTAGATCTAAGTAAAACGAAGGTAGAAAGCCCAATTTGAAAGCATCTGGAGCTGGGCGTGGTGGTGCACGCCTTTAATCCTAGCACTTGGGAGGCAGAGGCAGGCGGATCTTTGTGAGTTCAAGGCCAGCCTGGTCTACAGAGTGAGTTCCAGGACAGCTGGGGCTACAGAGAGACCCTGTATAGAAAAGAAAAAAAAAAAAAAAAGCATCTGGGAGTGATGAATTGTGAAAGAAATGTGGTCACCCTTGGAAAAATCTCAGTGCACCTTTGATAGGACATATAGCTAAAGTTATTGCAGGTCCTACTCTTCTGAAATGATGAACTCATACTATCTTTTAATGAAAGGCTCATATCTGCCTTTGATGTGTGAAAGACACTCCCAGCTGGAGGAGAGTACAAGAAAGATCTAAAATATTTGCTTCAGCTGCAAAGAGCTATTAATGAAAGTTTAGAAAACGAGGTAGCATTAGGGGGAAATCATTAGGGGGAAAAAAAAGATTGCATACTCTCATCTTGAGAAATCTTAGGGAAGAAAATTCCCATAAAATAAAATAAGACAAATAGTCTTGTATACATCAGAGTTCTTCACTCTGCTCAACTGTGTGCAGAAAATATTCTTAATCCTGTTATGTAGAAGACAAGAAAAAAAGGTTTCATATAATTCTCTATTCACTCCAAACACAAGTTAAACTCACATACCAAATACCAAGGCTACAAAACCCAAAGAATCAATCAACACCTTACACAGGGAGAATTTTACAATCAATTCCTATAAAACTAACTATGTTTAAGAATGTGTGCACTAACACTGAAATCTGGCCAAAAGGCAAACTCAACACAAGTTCCGAGAAGTCTCCAATAATCTCTGTGCTGCTAGTATTCTGAGATGGCTAATATCTTGTTTGTCCAAAAAAGGAAGACAAACAACAACAACAAAGCTTTCTTAATCACCTTCTTACCCACTGTTTTTTCTCAGCACAGTACATGGGAACAGAAAACAAGTGTTTAACAATTTCTATAGTTGCTACAGACTTCCCGTGTAAAGTACAGGGCACTTTCTTTCCCTATTAGCTAGTCTACAAATAACTGCTTAACTGCTTTCCATGAATGAGCAGGAAGATCTGTAGAGGAAGCAACCTTAGACCTTTTCTTATGATTCCCTTTGATAACAAGTGAGGGAGAAGCACAGAAGAAAAATACAGTTCCTTCATAGAAAAAAGAATGATGTTCCTAACCCTTACATTAGGTTTTGATATAACATGTTTACATATATACAGGTGAACAAATTTATAAACTAGGTCTCATTATCTTTATTTTACAGATGGGGGAAATGAAGATCAGACAAGTAATATGCTGTGTTACATGGTTAATAAATCAGAATTTAATTTTTAATTGATGCATAATATTTGTACCTATATATGAGTCACAGTATGACAATTTGATACCTAAGTCAGAATGTGAATCTAGTTCTGACTAAATCTAACAGCTCTCCCTATAGAATGTCAGGTAATTAAAGACAAGGGTATCACCTACCTTGTGTGGAAGAACTAGGAGCACTGAGGTAAAGGTGCTGAGAAAGACAAGCTGTGTGTGTGTGTGTGTGCACACAGAATCTGCCTGCAATGTGTGTGTGTATGTGTATTCTGTATGTGTGTGCATGGACAGGCAAATACAGTATCTAGAAAATAAGAGATTGCAGCAACTTTCTGTCATTCAGTACTTACAAAGTGCCTAACGATGAGGCAAGTACTGTCCTGGGTTCTTTCATTTGCTACTAAATTATTGTGCCCTCCTAGAAACTTATGCAATTTTTCCCTGCTAAGTTTCCATATTTTCAGACCAATGTGACATTGCTTTTTCCTCCTCACACATGCCTGGCTGAAATCATTCCAAACCTCAGCAGCTTTTTGAAGTGACAAGTCTGCTAGAGTATTTATTAAAAAAAAATATAATAACAATTTCAATACTGTAACTGCAAATATTCTACTCCAACAATCAAACTTTTATAAGTAAAGAGAAGAGATACAAGCCCTCTTTATACCTCAAGATGACAACTGACAACCAAAATAGCTTCCTTGCCCACTATCAGCATTCAACAGTATTAAAATCAACTTTGTCAGCTGAAGAAATGCTTTCTTTTCCAGCCTAATTTATCCATCTCAAAGTTTCATGTGAAATATATTTAAGACAATAAAGTCCTTTGAATTAAAAGAATGAAAACATTTGTTTCTCATCACAGTCTGCTCTTCTGAAAAAGCAACTAATGGTTTAAAGCCTTTTCTTATCCCTTGGATAGTAGCAGGAAAGAAGAACTTGCCTAAACTACTTCTTCCTCAGTTTCCTCTATAAAGAAATAAAATGCATAAATATCCTATTTGCTACTTTAGCTTGACAAGAAACAACTCTACACAGAGCTTCACAGTATGTGGGTGCTGGGTACTATCCCCCAAATGGTTATCTCCTAAACAGAGGTATGAGTTTGTATTGCGTACTGGGGCAACCTAACACTGGAGGATTTAATCAAGCATTTCTAGGGGGTAGAGACAAGACTAGATCAGTCACAGGAGAAAAGAAAAAACAGTTTATTTTTCCTGCCCTATAAAACAAAAATATCAAGATAAATCCAATGTGTCCATCCCAGCCAGAACACTTGGAAGACATGTTCAATTCAGGCCAGAGTGTTGCTTTTGGAGTGAAGGGGTATCACCATGCTCTGGAGTTCAGTCTCCTCTGCACATCTATAAACAGAAGTGCACAGTGCCCCAATGCTGCTGTCCCCTTGGCCTCACAGCATTGCCAGTTGGCAAACCCAAGCCAGGAAGTTGTCAATTCCAATTGCGTGTAGGCCATGTAGTCCTATTAAAGAAGGCTTGCTGGTTAAGGGGCGTCCTCTGTTTCGAAAGCATGGGAAAAAAAAAAAAGGCTACGCTTAGATTGGAGCTGGCAACTTCCAGTGACTAGAGTTTTCAAGGGGCTATGAATGAGTTTAACAAAGGAGGTCTGTGGCTAGTTTCTGGCTGAAGTCCATGTCAACAGTTTTTAAGGTCACAGGCCACACTAACTAACATTTATTCCCAGCAGACCCTGTTCTAAACACAAGCTGTAAGTAGTACAAATTTGGAATTTTTCTGTAATCCCTTGAGATATTCCTGATCCTTCCACATGTTTCTGCTCAATTAAAAACAATTCTCACTTTGCACCACAAGAGAAGCCATGCTCGCAATCTCAGACCATCCTTAGGGTAGATGAACAAAAACCTGGCAAATCAAAGGGTTTGAGTGGGGAAGGGAAGGAATTCAGCTGGATCACACTGAAAAGTGCAGACAGCTCCCCAGGGGCTTGGTTTGTGAAAGCATAAAGTGGGTTATGACAGAGATCCTGAGGCCATAAAAAAAGCAGGTTTCAGGCACGCACTGGGAACAGGCTCCTCGTCATTTTACACAAACAAGACACAAACTTGTAAGAAAATGAAAAGGTCAACTAGGTGAGCAGAGAAAGGTGACAATGGACCAGTACTGTACACCCTACTGTGAACAGTGCAAAGATTCTCAATTCAGATGAACTTTTAACACTTCTGAAATCAAAATGCTTTTTGAGATCTATATGAGACTTTAGTGCAATCTGTCATCATCACCCCCTACATGTCAAAACCAGCAAAAAGTTTTTCATTAACGGCACATTTCATAACAGTTTTAAACCTTGCAAGGCCACATAAGATTGAGCACCAAAGATGTGCCATGCAGGACCTTTGTCCATAAATGCAAGGTGTGCCATGAACTATGTAGGACCCGTGTCCATAAATGCAAGTTTCACTCATCCACACAACCAGGGAAAGTACAAAACCAAGTACACAAAGGTGATATGATTTGGTCACATTCTGAGAGTTGGTGATCTGGTCAGCATAAGCCCAAGTGTGATTCCAGACCCCCAGTTTCTACCAAAATCTGAAGGGGAAACAGTATTACTTATCATTGTGCTGTCTTCCTTTTTTACAATACTTAAAACTATGACAAACACTGAAGACACCTAGAATTTTTCCAAATTAAAAAAAAAAAAAGTAAACTATGGGCCAGGTGTGGTGGCCCACATTTTTTTTTTTTTTTTTTTTTTTGAGACAGGGTCTTCCTGTAGCCCCAGCTGTCCTGGAACTCCCTCTGTAGACCAGGCTGGCCTTGAACTCACAGAGATCCACCTACCTCTGCCTCCCAAGTGCTAGGATTAAAGGCATGCGCCACCACGCCTGGCTAGTGGCCCACATCTTTAATCCCAGCACTTGGGACGCAGGGGCAGGCAGATTTCTGTGAGTTCAAGGCTAGCCTGGTCTAGGTAGAGAGTTCCAGTACAGAGAGACCCTGTCTTACAAAGACAAAAACAAAACAACAACAAAAAAAACCACCAATGTAAACTATGGTGAAGTGTTTGGATTGAAATTGATAGATGAAAATTTCCAGAAGAGCCACTTTATTAAAAATGCCCAAAGAAGAAAAATTTAAATGGTCATTACCTAAATATTCCCATTGTTAATACTTTAAAGATTTACTTATTTTATGCATATGAGTGTTTTGCCAGAAGGTGCACCACACACATGCAGTGCTTATAGAGCCGGCGTGGCACTGGGTCCCCTGGAGTTGGAACTACAGGTGGCTGTGAGTCACCATGTGGGTGCTGTGAACAAAAACCTAGTCCTCTCCAAAAGCAGCTCTTAATCTCTGAACCATCTCTCTGGCCACACTCCCCCCGCGCCCCCCCACCAACTGGTTAATACTTTAATGGTCAATTATCCAAGCCATTTTCTTTACATACTTACTTTTTTTTTTTTTTTTTTTTTTTTGGTCTTTGAGGCTGGGATACAATTGCTGTGCCACCAGCTCTGGACTCACATCTTCTCTGTAACTAGGGCTGGCCTTGAATCAAAGGTTGCCTGCGTCTGCCACCCGAAGTGCTTAGGATTAAAGGCGTGGCCACCACGCTTTCCGGCCTTACATATTACTTATTAAAATAGGCGTATAATAAATAATCAAAAAAAAAAAAAAAAAGCCGGGTGTGGTGGCGCACGCCTTTAATCCTAAGCACTCGGGAAGGCAAGGCAGGCGGATCCTTTGTGAGTTCAAAGGCCAGCCTGGTCTTACAGAAGATGAGTTCCAGGACAGCTTGGGGTACCTACAGGGGGAGACCCTGTCTCGAAAGACCCAAAAAAAAAAAAAAAAAAAAAAAAAAAAAAAAAAAAAAAAAAAAAAAAGATCAGTCAATCTAGGGGCTGAAGAGATGGCTCAGTGGTTGAGAGAGCTGACTGCTCTTGCAGAGGACTGGGTTCGATTCCCAGCACCCACATGGCAACTAAGAACCTTCTTTAAGCTGGGTGTGGTGGCGCACACCTTTTAAAAAAAAAAATCAGTCTTTTGCTTTCTTTTTTTGGTATAGTAATTACATTCTGGATGTCTCTCATGTCATCAAATAATTACTTAAAACAATTTTAATGGCTTCATGGTATCTGATTTAATTATCTTATTTCTATATTGCTAGGCCTTTAAACTGTTTCTAATTTTTCATTTTGTATACTATGCTAAGTATCTTCATACATACATTTATAACTATATGTAAAATATAAATGATAAACAAGTATGCCCATAGTCAAAGCCAAGCTGGCATTCAAGTCTTTCTTATAAATATATTTGAGTTTTCATTAGAATATATTCCCAAAAGTGCAACAAATTTTAAAGGTTTTAAACTCTCTCTCTCTCTCTCTCTCCACACACACAGACACACACACACACACACACACACACACACACCTGCTTAGCTGGGAATGTTGGGGTATTTTATATAATGAAAACAGTGTAAATGTCATCAATGTCTTCTTCAGGTTGCTGTGACAAAGGCTCATGTGGACTGGTTTATATGCATACCAATACAAACCACATCTACGACACGACAAGTATACAAATGGCCTGTAATACTAGTCATTACTGCACTGAGTGATACCAATGACTTAACCTTGTCAAGACACTTGACCTATATAGTCTCCAATTCTAAAACCCACAGACAAGGAAGTAAAGAAGGGAAACACTATCTAGATAGCATAAGTGTTAAGAAAGAATCTCGGGGGCTGGAGAGATGGCCTAGCAGTTAGGAGCACCAACTGCTCTTGCAGAGGATCCCAGGTTCGATCCCCAGCACCCACCTGGCAGCTAAGAACTGTCTTTAACTCCAGTTCCAGGGGAATCCAACACCCTCTTCTGACCTCTGTGACATTGCAGGACACGAGTGCACAAACATGCATGCAGACAGTACATTCGTACACATACAAAATAAATTAAAAATAAGAATCTCAGACAGGAAAGATGACTCAGAGATTAAGAACACTTGCTTTTCTTCCAGAGAACCCAGGTTTGATTCCTAGCACCTACATGGTGGCTAACAACCATTCATAACTCCAGTTCCAGGGGATCTGACACCCTCTCTGGCCTTTGTAGGCTTTGCCCAACACAGGTATACTTACATACATGCACAAAAATTACCCATACACACAAAAGATAAAAATAAAATATTTAAAAAAGAGAAAGAATTGCATGCTGGCATCTCATCTTGAAAAAGCAAGGATCAGGTGGTGGCAGTGTAGTACCATGGGCTATGTGCACATCTTCAACATGCCATAAGCACATTAGAAAACAATTTGACATCATGATGATGAAGAAGATGATATGTATATCCTATGTGGTGGCAATATAACTTCAAGGTATATACATAGAAACAGATCCTATATGTACCACGCTATTCTTTCAAGAATGTTCATGAAAGCAGGAACTAGAAACAGTATAATCTGAAATCCTAGCACTACTACAGTGAGACTGATGAGAGTCAGAGATTGAGCCAGAGACACTTTTTTTTTCCTATATATATTTTTTAATAAGTAGTAAGCAATGAACACAAGCATCCTTCATGTAAAACCAATTTGCAAGCAGCTATGCCCAAACTTATACAGCCCAAGGTCCCCATTGTCCAGCTGGAGGGGCTTGTATGTGCAAGCATGTTGATCAAATAAGAGTCCAGTCTATATTGCTGTATTTTCACAATTCACCCCAATCGCAGCCCTTACATTCAGAGATACTATTTTTTTTTTTTTTTTTTTTGGATTCTTTTTTTTTTTGAGACAGGGGTCTTCCTGTACAGCCTCAGCCTGTCCTGGAATTCACTCTGTGACCAGGCTGGCCTTGAGCTCACAAAGATTCCGCCTGCTCTGCCTCTGCCTCTGCCTCCCAAGTGCTAGGATTAAAGGCGTGCGCCACCACCCCAGGCTCAGAGATACTCTTTAACAAGGTGGAAGGCAAGAATTGACTCCTGAAAGTTGTCCTAACATATAGGTGTACAAGTAAGAGCACACAGAGGGAGACACACACACACGCACGCGCATCAGGTAAGTAAATAAATAAGGCTGAAAATAATTACAAATTACATAATGGAATTCATACAGAGCTAAAAAACAAAACTATAGTATATTCAATAATTTATGAGTGGAATTTTAATATTCAGGTGCTGGCAATTTCTTAAATAGTGATTATGTGGGCATTTGTAGTATTTTTTCATATATATATATGTGAATGAATATGTTGCTATATTTGCAAATTGCAGGTTAAAATTCACCATTTGCAAAAGAGAGGCATAAGGTTATAATAAAATATTTACCTAGAACATAAAATATACAAATGACTTTAATCAAGCACTCACTATTTTATCTAATCTTTACAACAATTTTCTCAATTAGTATTATCTCCAATTTACCATTGAAGTAATTGAGATAAATAACAAGTGACACACAAAAACATTTTTATTGGTCTGGAGAGATGGCCTAGCAGTTAAGAGTGCCAACTGCTCTTGCAGAGGACCCGGGTTCGATCCCCAGCACCCACATGGTGGCTGAGAACTGTCTTATACTCCAGTTCCAGGGGAATCCAATGCCCTCTTCTGACCTCCGCAGCATTGCACGACACGGGTGCACAAACCCACATGCAGACAGTACATTCATACACATAAAAAATAAATTAAAAAAAAACATTTTTATCAAGAAATCTTATCATATCTTTTTTTTTTTCTTTACCAAACTGGGAACTGAACTTGGCATCTCCTGTGTATACGGCAGGCAAGCACTCCACCACTCAACTCTCTCTCCATAAATTTTACTAGAAAAATATAATGCTGTAGCATCAATCCCAATGCAATACAATACATCACAATATAAATACTAAATCTGAATAAAAGATGAGTTCAAGATAATCTCTGAGCGTTAAACTCTTCTAATAAAGAGAGTTAGAATAAACAATCTTTCAGAATATTAAAAAAAATAAAAAGAAAAAATAACAAAGAATTATTGTATGTAGTGGTCAGGTCAATGAGGATAATAAGTATTTAGTGTATTTTCACATAATCATTGAAAAAAAGAAAAATACAAACTAAAATTTTCCTAACACTGGTGTTAAAGATTATAAAATTTACAGGAGTAACAACAGAAAATCCCAGCTCAATACAAAACAATATAGTGGCAAATACATTTTTTAGTCTTTTTTAAACTGGATTTATTTTCATTTGCGGTAGCTTTCTGGTGTGTGTGTGTGTGTGTGTGTGTGTGTGTGTGTGTGTGTGTGATATTTCTTGGTTTCCTAGGGGATATGCATTTAAAAATTAATAAGGAAGAAACCAGTCATTCCAGGATCTCAGGCAACAAACTAGAGAATACAGAGTTTCACCCAACATTTTTTTTCTGCCACACTTTAAATTTTTAAAAGAGAAATCAACTTTTCTAGAGCTAATAATTTCTTCTGCATTTTGGGCTCATTAAAACACATAAAGAGCTAATTAAAATACCAGACTGAAAAAATGAATAGGACAATTAACCCACAAAGCTCCTCCCACCTTACTTCAAAGGCGTATGAAATAGAATGGATCAGAAACCACAAATGACACCTCTCTGAATTAATTTTGTAATAAATATTGCTTGCTACTACTAATAAAGAATTGAACTCTCCATGTTGTAGTCTAACACTCATGAGCTGAGTTAAAGGACAATTACCCTTCTTTTTGGCCAAGATTTTTGGAAGTTTCAAGTCCTATAAATAGGAAGTGAAAACCTGTTCAATTTCTACTGCAGACTCTAAGATGGGATTTCATTTTCTCTGCAAAATTTAAAAATTCTGTGAGTTTCGGGCTGGAGAGATGGCCTAGAGGTTAAGAGTGCCAACTGCTCTTGCAGAGGACCAGGGTTTGATCCCCAGTACCCACATGGCGGCTGAGAACCGTCTGTAACTCCAATTCCAGGAGAACTCCAGTTCCAGGGGAATCCGACACCCTCTTCTGACCTCTGCAACATTGCACGACATGGGTGCACAAACCTACATGCAGATAGTACATTCATACACATAAAATAAATAAAATAGTTTTAAGATACATATACTTGTTTCATTCCAAATGTAATATATTCCAAAATCAAAATTTGAATGCTGCTACAATTTTTTTTTTGGTCTTTTTGAGACAGGGTCTCCCTATAGCCCCAGCTGGCCTGGAACTCACTCTGCAGACCAGGCTGGCCTTGAACTCAGAGATCTGCCTGCCTCTGCTAGGATTAAAGGCGTGTGACACCATGCCTGGCTCAAAGACGGTTCTTAGCCGCCATGTGGGTGCTGGGAATAGAACCTGGGTCCTCTGCAAGAGCAGTCGGCACTCTCAACCACTGAGCCATCTCTCCAGCCCCACAAAATAGTATTTTCTCCTGTATGCTACTCATTCTAATAAAACAGACTGCTTTGAAGACAGAAACACACAAAAGTAAACTAAGTATATTACTTCCCACTTAATTAACTAAGATTTTTTTATATTATTCCTGCAGTTTTATGTTCACTGTTTCAAAAGCTATAAACTAATCCTCATTGTCAAGATTAGGTAATAGTTCATATGTTAAGATAAAAAGGAGTTGAATGGTGTTATTTTTTTTTTCTATAAACAAAAATACCAAAATAATCATCTGAAAGAACCAAGTAAAATTGCCACTGTGTATTCAAGAACAATGTGAGAGCCCAGGGCATGGTGTTCACATGCATTTAATCCCAGCATTAAGAAGACAGAGTCCAGGTGGATCTCTGTGAATGTCCGAGGCCAGCGGGGGGCTAAATAGTGACGCCGTTTCACAAAGAACAAAAAGTAAAAGTAAAATTAAAAAAATAAAAATAAAAAATAGACCAGTAAAAAAAAAAAAATCTTATTTTCAGGATTCCTAAGACCTTCTTCTCTTATAAATCCAAACTCACAAAAATTAAATTATATGGTCCAATACTTCCCCAAGAAAGGATATGTAATGACAGTAGAGATGGCTTATTAATTTATAACTACAAAAGTTTATACCGATTATATCTATTGCATTCACACGTTCAAAGAATGAAACATACCAGTCACTATTTCAGTGGTAGTAGGATGACTTACTTTCCAGGTGAGTTCCAAATTCCTTAAGTGAACAAATATAACCTCATACTCCCAAAAGTAACATCTTAGGACCAGTGAAGTGGCTCAGCGGGTTAAAGATCTTGTCACCAAGTCTTGATGACCTGAGTCCATCCCTGGACCTACACGGTAGGAGGTAGATGACTCAAACAAGTTATTCCTCTGACATTTCCACACACATCAGACATGGGTACCCATACTTGCAGCAGTCACTACTCTCATACAAAAACTAATAAAATTAATGCAATAATGTAATTTTCTTTAAAGGAATATCTAAGTTGAGCCGGGCTGGTGGTCATCCTTCAATCCTAGACACTTGGGAGGCAAGGCAGAGTGGATCTTGTGAGGTCAAAGCCAGCCTGGTCTACAGGTTAGGAGTTACCAGGACAGCTGGGGCTACAGGTTGACCTTGTCTCGAAAAGACACAAAAAAAAAAAAAAAAAAAAAAAGGAATATCTTAAGTGACTCAGTTGAGTGTTAGAATTATGGGATCTTCAAACATCACACATTACAATGCTTTTCTGTAGAGGGGTATGCCATTTCCTATTGCCTTTCAAACTAAGCACTGAAAGGGCCAGACTATCTAAATTCAGAACTGTCTGTATTACAAATTTACTTTGCTCTTAAAGAGTGCAGCTTAGATATAAAAGGTGATTTTAGGTGTACTGTATATGTTAAGCCATTTCTTTTCTACCTCCTGACTAGCAAAAGCAAAGATAAGGCTCAAAGAAAACAGAGCTGGCCTCCTGGAGTTGAGATACTACTCTTGTTCCTCGGTAACTCGTTCAGTCTCAGAAATGAACACTTTCTGCCACCCAAAATCTGGATTTGCCGACTATCCCATTGCCCTTGGCTTAGGTCACCTGAGGGAAGGCTGAGCCAGGTCATAGTCCTCTGAAATGGTGAGGAGGAGAAAATGACCTGAGGTTGACAATGCCAGCCGCTGCTGCCACAGCAGGACACCTTCTTTCCCACCGTACAGACTCGCACGGTTCCTTCCACCTTTAATAGCAGGGCCAATTTATTTCCTTTTTCTCCTCCTCAAAGGTGATTTTCTTTAAATTGCATTTTTTGCTTGTTGCTATGCTGAGTTGAGGCTTCCTAAAAGCTCATGTTTCCAGGTGTGCAGCATCTGTACAGCAATAAAGCATACACCATGCTCAACCACTTCATCTTTTTACTAAGAAAATGGAAGACAAAATGTCTCAAAAGTGATGATCTGATGAGCATCTCCCATCAGGTATAATTTTAAAATCCTGAAGGCTGAGTGAGGGCCAGGGCCATCCCTGGAAACCAGAGCCACCCAGAGCAGACCAGAGTCTGCACAACTGACAGAAGACACAACCCAGGCTCCACAATGGGTGGACTTAAAGAGCTACCACAGCAACAGGACTCCTCATCCTAAATGACCATCCAGAAAACAAGAGCAGCATATCATCCATCTTACTTTTGAGGGAAAGAATGAAAAAGAAATCATACAGTTCAGAGGGACAGAAACCCTGGAAAAGCAGAATAAAAGTCCTCTGTTAAACAGAAACATCCAGGTTTCTAGAATGTCCTATAATGCTGTGGGGAAAAAGGCTGATGTGTCCCAGAGGGGCCCAGCTTTGATGCCCAAACTGCCCTCAAACATCAGGCTACACATTTTTGTATAGCAAGATACCCTGGGGCGAGACAAGCATAAATACATTAAAACAAGAATAAGAGATTCCATTTGTTTCTGGAATATTTCAGCAGCACCTGCTTTCAAGGTAAAAATCTGGGAGTTGTCCCCACAGCCTTCCTCCCCAACTTCCTTCACCACTCCCCCCCAAACACTTATTTTAAACTAAAGCAGCTCACACACAATCCAAAAGGATGTCTGCCACCACACCTGCCCAAGGAAAAAGCCCTTTGATTTTCTCTTCAACTGTTATGTGCTGTTTAAATAATATTAGAATGGCTAGAGGACAGAAGCCAAGGTACTCAGACCTAGACTCCTTTTTACTTACAGTATTTTTCTCTGTGCAAACTAAGTTTTTCTGTATTTACAGTAAAAATGGGCCTATTACTAATGAACACAGAAAAAAAAATAATAAACACAGATGCAATGGATATTCCCATGAATAGGTTAGAAAAGGCTGTAGAGAAGCCGGGCTTGGTGGCGCACACCTTTAATCCTAGCACTTGGGAGGCTTTTATTATTTGTGATCTTTGTGAGTTCAAGGCCAGCCTGGTCGACAGAGTGAGTTCCAGGACAGTTGGGGCTACAGGAAGACCCTGTCTCGAAAAGACCAGAAAAAAAAGAAAAGGCCGTAGAGAGAAGAGTCTATTGAGCATTCAAGTTTAAACAGGTCCATATACCAGCTTACACAGAAAGGATAATTAGTCTCCAATAGGGGCTCAGAAACACTATTTTTTAAAAGCCACCAATAGGGCTGGAGAGATGGCCTAGCGGTTAAGAGCGCCGACCGCTCTTACAGAGGACCCGGGTTCGATCCCCAGCACCCACATGGCGGCCGAGAACCGTCTGAAACTCCAATTCCAGGAGAACTCCAGTTCCAGGGGCATCCGTACAGGGAACCTGTTCTGACCTCCGCCGGCATTGCACGAACACGGGTGCACAAACTTGCATGCAGACCGTACATTCCACACATACAGAATAATAAAATTAATAAAAAAAAATTTTTTTTAACTAAAAGCCACCACATATTGAGATGTCAAAGTCCAACTGAAAGGCTATGTAGTAGATGGTCAGCAGTTAAGAGCACTGGCTACTCTTGCAGAGGACCTGGTTTGAGCCTCCAGCTACACATGGCAGCTAACAACTGTTCTTAACTCACGTTCCAGGGGAATCAATAACCTCTTTTTGATCTGCATGGGCATCTGGAGGGACATGGGTGTAACTTATCACTACATGCCATGGTAAGACTATGATACAAAAATAAAAAATAATAAAAAAATTTTTTCAAGTCCAGTTGAATCAGGGTGCTAGTCCCAAAGTACCTAATGATACTTGAAAAACCAAAGTGTATTTCATGTACAAAATGCCACTTTTGCCTTGGTCTACAAACATTGTGGAAGGTTTTTTTTTATTTAAAAAATTTTTTTTAATTTATTTATTTTATTATTATTTTTTTATGTGTATGAGTGTATCTGCATGTAGGTTGGTTGTTGCACCCGTGTCTCGTGCAATGCCACGGAGGTCTGAAAGAGGGTGTCAGATTCCTGGAACTGGAGTTAAAGATGGTTCTGTGCTGCCCGGTGGGGTTTGGGATAACCCGGGTCCTCTGCAAGACAGTCATTGCTTAACCTGAGCCATCTTTCCACCCCCATTGTGGAAGTTTTAATGCTTACCTCAGTCTACCTGATGGCATCCCATAGGAATGCTAAAATTTGACATGTGGGAAAAGCCTAAAACCTTAAGCATGTCCCACCAGCATTTCCACAGTCAAATCTTTCCAGTGTTTTTCACTTCTGAATTATTTTTCAGCACTTATCTTTCATCTACATACACCTTCTGTATTAGTTACTTTTCTGTTGCTATGATAAAAGACCATGACCAATGTAACTTGCTGAAGGACAAGTTTATTTGGCTTACAGTTCCAGGGGATAAGAGGAGAAGCATGGCAGCACACGTGGCTGGATCAGAAAGCTGAGCATCTATATCTTCACCTGGGAAACAGAGAAACTGGAAGTGGGATATGACTTTGAACTCTCAAAACCTGCCCTCAGTGACAGGCTTCCTCCAGCATGGCCAGACCTCCTAAAGGTTCCATGACCTCCCCAAACAGTACCACACACTAGGGACCAAGTGTCCAAATACTTAGAACCTAAGGGGACACTCATAGCCACCTCATTTTTTTTTAAATATTTATTTTTAAGGGATTCTACATATAATGACAAGTTGTTTGCAGATAACATTGATGTACTCAGTATGTCTAAATTAGGTAATTGGTGCATATTTACAGTATCTATGTCAAATTTTGAAACAACCCAAGGTTCCCATAGTCCAGTTGGAGTTGAGAAGCTTGTGTGCACAGCATGTTGATCAGTTAGGAGTCCCGACTATATTCCTGTAGTCTCGATTCACCCCTATCTTTCTGCAGCCCTTACAATCTACCACGCCTCCTCTTCCGCCGTTTGTTCCTTGGGCTTTGGGAAAGGGGCAAGTGGGTGAGAAGAAAAACAGTCCTAACTTTTTTGGAGTTGTCATTTTGGACCAGTCTGTTCAGGTTGTTTCCTTCATGGTGTTGACAGCTTTCCAGTGATACCCTTTTTGTCATACTAACAAAGCACAAGCTATTGGATACAGGCATTTAAGCATACCAATTATTATGTCACAGCTAAGCTGTGAGCATAGACACAGATGCTTAGATGGTATGCTACCACAAACTGTGGTTTCTCTATAAAGGGTGACGTTCTTATTGTGGCTTATAACATCTCCTAACCACTAAAGGACATAAGCTTGTGGCATCCGCTGTGATTATTCCTCCAAGGAGAGATAATAGCCAATAGAATTGGGATATAATAGACACTTGGCTGCCATGTTTGCACAGTATCTCCAGGCTGTTAGGTGTAGCTGATATTGAGAGGAGTCTTGCTTGTCTCAGGGAGACCAATATTTTGCTGTATTGCTTTAGTGGCCTTTGGTAACACTCTCTGCATTTCAGAGGCCAGTTGTACGCTAGCAAGTGACGTCTCATAACATTTTTCATGCTCACACCAGGTCTTCGCACAACAGGGACTTACTGCCTTTTCTCCTTGCAAATATCCCACTTATATAAGCCACCTCATTTAATAGAGACACCCTGTCAAAGCAAAAACAAACAAACCTCCCCCTAAAAACCAAAGTATTGTTGAAAATATTTTTTTAGCTGGGTGTGGTGGCACATGCCTTTAATCCCAACACTTGTACATGAGAGGCAGAGGCAGGTGGATCTCTGTGAGTTCTAGGCCAGCCTGGTCTACACAGTGAGTTCAAGGCCAGCCTGATCTACACAGTGAGTTCCAGGACAGCTGGGGCTCAAAGGGAGACCCTGTCTCAGAAATTCTTAAAAAAAAAAAAAAAAAAAAACTTTTAGCTGGGCGTGGTGGCGCATGCCTTTATACTTAGCACTTGGGAGGCAGAGGCAGGCAGATCTGGTTGGGCAAGGCCAGCCGGTCTTTATTGGTTTATTAATTATATTCTGTATGGGATGTACTATCTGCATGCAAGTCTGTGCACCATGTCGTGCAATGCCGCAGAGGTCAGAAGAGGGTGTCGGATTCCCCTGGAACGGAGTTCTCCTGGAATTGGAGTTTCAGACGGTTCTTGGCCGCCATGTGGGTGCTGGGGATCACAACCCGGGTCCTCTGTAAGAGCGGTCGGCGACTCTTAACGTAGGCCATCTCTTCCAGCCCTAGTTAACTCTTGAAATAGTCAGAAAAAAGGTACCCTTACCCACGAGTCCCAGTAGGGGAAAAGCCCTTTCTGAATTCCAAGAGCATGCATGATCCAGGTGCACTTACATACGCAATAGATATACACCAAAAAAGAAAAAAATGTTTATATAACAGTGCGGGAAAGTCCCACTGAAAAACACATACAAGAATAATAGTACAAACATAAAAAAAGTGGCATCAAACAGGACAATAATGCACACTGTACCTCATAGACGGCAAACTAGGAACAGTGAAAGTCTGTGAAACAACGGTTATAATGTAAGAATCCCAAAAAAAAACAAATAAAAGAGGAAAAAAAATGACCGAATAACTATTAAACAAACTAGTAATAGTAGAAGGCATGGATTAAAGGTCCTTACCACTCAGCAACAATACTTTGATACAAAGGTTATTTCTCAGGGCTGGAGAAATACCTCAAAGGTTAGAAGCACTTGCTGTTCTTGCAGAGGACCAGAGTTTAGTTCCCAGCACCCACACTGAATGGCTCACAACTGCCTGTACTCCAGGGAATTTAATGCCTTCCTCTGGCCTCTGTGGGTACCCACCCACATGTCCACATACCCACCTACATGTACACATACACACACAAAATAAATAAATAAAATCTTTTTTTTTTAAATTATTTCTTCCCAAAATGTATAGTAGGTTCTGACCAGTTTTACTTGGGTGTAAGGCCAGTTACTTGTGTTTTCTCAAAAAGCTTAAATAAGATATGTAAATACAACTAAGAAAACTGTAGAACTCCTGTAAGGTTTCTTTGTGAAAGCTAGAGAAATATAATTATTGTGTATGGCATCTCTCACCTAAGAACTAAACAAAAGCTTTATTTTTTTTAACAAAAGCTTTATAAAAAGGTATATTTCATTATAGCTCTGGCCTTGGTGAGTGACATGACTATGGGCAAACAGAAGCCAAAACAGGCCAGGTATTTTAAATCACAAAAGATTAGGGAGATCAATACATATAATGCATCAGACCTAAATGGCACAATCTAAAAATGTTCTAATAGTCCCACTTTCCAGACCTTATAATGAATACTAACTGACTCATAACCATTCTTCTCCTACTGAGGTTCAAAATTTAGTATTAACTATCATCCACCAACTTATTAAATAATATTAAATAATGTGGAGAAAAGAAAAAAATCCTTTTATGGTAGAAATAAGTCAATCATTGCAGGATATAACACCATTTTTTTTTTTTTTTTTTTTTTTTTTTTTTTTTTTTGAGACAGGGTCTCCCTTTAGTGCCAGGTGGCCTGGAGCTCGCTATGTAGACCAGGCTGGCCTTGAACTCAGAGATCCGCCTGCCTCTGCCTCCCGAGTGCTGGGATTAAAGGCATGCGCTACCACGCTGGGCTATAGTAATAGTTTTTTTTTTGTTTTTTTGTCTTTTTGAGACGTGGTCTCCCTGTAGCCCCAGCTGTCCTGGACTCACTCTGTAGATCAGCTGCCTGAAACTCACAAAGATCCGCCTGCCTCTGCCTCCCAAGTGCTAGGATTAAAGGCGTGCGCCACCATGCCCGGCTATAGTAATAGTTTTAATGTGATTTATTTATACAATTACATGCCTTTTGAAGTTAGCTGGTGACAAAAATTCAACCACATTTTTTTTTAATTTTATTTATTTTTGTATGTGTATGAATGTATTGTCTGCATGTAGGTTATGTAGGTTTGTGCACCCGTGTCGTGCAATGCCGCAGAGGTCAGAAGAGGGTGTCGGATTCCCCTGGAACTGGAGTTCTCCTGGAATTGGAGTTACAGACGGTTCTTAGCCAACATGTGGGTGCTGGGGATCAAACCCGGGTCCTCTGCAAGAGCAGTCAGTGCTCTTAATCGCTAGGCTATCTCTCCAGCCCTCAACCACACTTTTTTAAATTGTTTTAAAAAAATGGGCCGGGCGTGGTGGCGCACACCTTTAATCCTAGCACTTGGGAAGCAGAGGCAGGCGGATCTTTGTGAGTTCAAGGCCAGCCTGGTCTACAGAGTGAGTTCCAGGACAGCTGGGGCTACAGGGACACCCTGTGTCAAAAAGACCAAAAAAAAAAAAAAATGTTTAAAAACAAAAGAAAACAACCCATAGGCTATATGACAAGACTTTCAAAATCAAGTAAGACCCAAAATCCTTAGCCTTCAAAAGGTTTGCAATTCAAGTGAGGAGGAAGAAAACCTAAAAATAAACCTAGTAAATTATATTGTCTATAGAATGACTTAGAAAGTCTCATTGTGAAATTAAGTTTAAATTTCGTAATATGGATAACCTACTTCTTTATGGACACAGTGCCTGTTACTCAGCACTGAACCTCTCTGGAAGACTCAAAGGTGCACACACCTAATACATTTGTAACTAGTATGAAATAAGCTTGGTAATATGACCCATGCTTCTGCCAGTAACTATCTCATTTTTACTCTTTGAAATAATGAGCTCCTTTCTTTCTTGGTGCATTGCTCTTTCTCTGGATATTAGGCTTACCATATCTTGGCCAAGTACTACTCTACAGGTTAGAAATACATAGTTCATTAAGATGGTCTTTACCTAGGAAGAGCTGACTGCCCAACTGGAAAAAGATAAAGGAAGATCAAAGCTTATGCACATAAAAATTGAAGTATACACATGACAAGTGTGTCCAGAAGAGGAATAATGACCTCTGGCTAGAGAAGGCTACTCTGAGGAGCTGGATAGATATGTGAAGGCAGAGAATGTAGAGTGGCTCATAGAAGCCACAAATATAATACAGAAGATTGGGAGAGCAGCCAGAGAGGAAGCGACCTTAAGAAACTACATTTGAGAACAGCGGAAGCTATGTTCACACAGCTACCATTACCAGGAGCAATATGCCTCGTGAGAAGAATGTAAAGTAAAGATGCTAATAACTGAGCCAGACCCAAATTGCAGCCGCTGTCTCTAGGTAGACCTCTCATTCTCCACTGGACATGCTCCTGACAACAGCAGGCCCTGCCATTTATATGCTTCTCTCAAAATAGTCGTGTCCCCAAATCAGCACAGAGGAAGTGCTACACAAGTGTCCTTTGTGTGTGTACAAGCTGTGTCAGGTAGTTATTTCCCACTCTTATTAAACACCTACAAAATACACATTCAAGAATTCATTTAAGACCCTTTATTTTGAGGGGCTGGAGTGATGGCTCAGTTGGTAAAGTGACAGCTGCAAAAGTAAAAGGACCTGAGTTCGAAATCCCCACATTCACATAAAAGCAGAGTACAGCAGCAAGCTTTTGTGACCTGAGCACTTCGGGCACAGAAATAGGTGGATCCCAGAAGCTCACGATCTAGCCAATGTAGCCAAACCATGAGCTCCATGTTAAGTGAGAGGCCCCACCTCAAAAAATGTGAATTAATCAAGGAAGGTACTCAAAATTGACCTGACTCCACATGCTTGCATACACATGTACAAGCACCCACATGTACACAAGTAAGTACATACACATTTAAACAAGCTCGAACAAGTACATAAACCATACACACACACACACAAACACACACACACATACTTTTGGCTGAGCATGGTGGCAAAAGCCTATAATTCCAGCACTCAGGAGGCAGAGGCAGGTAAATCTCTGTAGATTGAAGCAGCCTGGTCTGCATAGTGAATTCCAAGCCAGCTGGAGCCACAGGGAGACTGACTGACTGACTGACTGACTGACTGACTGACTGACTTCCTTCCTTCCTTCCTTCCTTCCTTCCTTCCTTCCTTTTTTTTTTTTTTTTTTTTTTAAAAAAGGGCATGGTGGCGTATCTTTAATCCCAGCACTCAGGAGGAAGGGGCAGGCAGATCTCTGTGAGTTCAAGGCCAGCCTGGTCTACATAGTGAGTTCCAGGACAGCTGGGGCTACAGGGAGACCCGGTCTCAAAAAGATGCCCCCCACACACACACCAAAAACAAAACAAAACAAAACAAAACAAAACAAAACAAAACAAAACAAAGCAAAGCAAAGCAAAGCAAAGCAAAGCAAAGCAAAGCAAAACAAAACAAAACAAAACAAAACAAAACCACAAGAAAAGACTCTTTTGGACTGGCTCAGCAGGTTAAGACACTTGCTGCCAAGCTGAATGACCCTAAATTCAATTCCCAAAACCCGTATGAAATGAGAAAAATGACTCCATCAAGTTATTCCCTGATCCCTACATGTGTGCCATGACATGAATATGCTTATACTCATACACTCACACACTGAATAAATACATAAATAATAAAACATTTTACTCAGACTACTTTTTTTGATCATTTTATTTATGAGTATATTGCCTACATGTATGTAAGTGCACCCATGTTATGCAATGCCTGTGGAGGTCAAAAGAGGGCATCAGATCCCCTGGAACTGGAGTTACAGACAATTGTTAGCCACCACGTGGGTCCTCTGCAAGAGCAGCCAGTGCTCTTAGCCATTAAGCAAAGCCATCTCTCCAGCCCCAAGACTATTATCAGGGAGGGGCAGTGGATCTGCACATGAGTCAATTTTTGGAGTTACATACAGGCTGCTATGAGTGGGTACTGGGAATGAACTTGACTCCTCTGGAAAAGTAGTGCATACTCTTTTTTTTTTTGGTCTTTTAGAGACAGGTTTTCCCTGTAGCCCCAGCTGTCCTGGAACTCATATTGTAGACCAGGCTGGCCTTGAACTCACAAAGATCACCTGCCTCTGCTTCCCAAGTGCTAGGATTAAAGGCACGCGCCACCATGCCCAGCTAGTAGTACATACTTTTTTTTTTAATTTTTTAAATTAATTTTTATTTATTTCTGTATGTGTATGAATGTACTCTCTGCATGCAAGTTTGTGCACCCATGTCATGCAATGCCGCGGAGGTCAGAAGAAGGTGTCGGATTCCCCTGGAACTGGAGTTCTCCTGGAATCGGAGTTTCAGACGGTTCTTGGCCGCCATACGGGTGCTGGGGATCGAATCCGGGTCCTCTGTAAGAGCAACCACTAGGCCATCTCTCCAGCCCAGTAGTACATACTCTTAACCTCTGAGCCATCTCTCTAGCCACACAAAGACCATTTCAATCACAGTCACACTCTTGGGTACTATAAAGTTAATGGTAACAACAGACACCCTGGGATCATCCTATGTATTATATAATGCACATTATTGTATGATTATCTCCCTGATAATCTAGAAGCCTTTAAGAACAGTAACCAGCTAGTAGTAACCATTCAATTAAGGGATGGCAAACAAATAAATTATTTCGCCAAATTTTTTTCCATGGTTCCAAGCTAGTATAACAGAACAAATACCCTAATTGCTACTATTTTTTATTCTACATGACAACAGCATGAAGTTGCTCAATTGCCTTCTCACTAAGGAAATCCCTGACCCTAAAAGGCACACAAAATCAAACACCAGAATCAGAGAGGGGGTGGACTGATTTTATTTATCTAGTTAGTTAGTTAGTTAGCTAGTTTTGGTGGTACAATGGATATCCAGATAGGGCCTGGGTATCTAGGTAAGCCCTTCTACCACTAAGCTATAGTCTGGGCCTACTAAATTTATACTTGTCAGTAAATGGTTGCCCACTCTCAGAAATTTGCTGAATATAATAGTGCCAGAGTATACACACATACACACACAGACATTTTCTCTTTCCAGTTTGAAAAGAAACATACCCCCCCAATCTGTGAACAAATTTTTCTATAAAACTCAGAACTCGGGCTAAGCTCTCACTTCTCTCAAGTGAACAATATAAAAATGCAGTGTCACCGGGCTTGGTGGTGCAAGCCTTTAATCCTAGCACTTGGGAGGCAGAGGTAGGTGGATCTTTGTGAGTTCAAGGCCAGCCTGGTCAACAGCCTGAGTTCCGGGACAGCTGGGGCTATAGGGAGACCCTGTCTCGAAAAGACCAAAAAAAAAAATGCAGTGTCCTGGCCATGGGTGACATACAACAGCCAAAAATGGAAGAGCCATTTTCCTCTAAAAAGAAAACAAAAGAGAATTACTGCTCAATCAGAAAGTAAATAATCACTGACATCCAAGTCTAGTCCCCTGGGCAGGTAGTGCGTGGCCCTGGCTACTGCCCAAGCTTGAGAACAGCTGCACTTAGCTTGGTTCCAGCCAGCTCGGCCCCATCTGGAGGGCTCTGTGCAGCTGGCCTCCAGTGCCCAGACCAGAAATACTATGTTTGGTACAAGAGGGGGGTTGACCTCATTGATTAGGAATGATGATGGGGCTGGAGAGATAGCCTAGCGGTTAAGAGCACCAGCTGCTCTTGGAGAGGACCCGGGTTCAATCCCCAGCACCCACATGGCGGCCGAGAACCATCTGTAACTCCAATTCCAGGGGAATCCGAGACCCACTTCTGACCTCCGCGGCATTGCATGACATGGGTGCACAAACCTGCATGCAGACAGTACATTCGTACACATACAAAACTAAATAAAATTAAAAAAATAAAGGAATGATGATGATGAGATCTCATCATCCACGGAGAAAAATGCACATGAGTACAGTCCAGGTTGACAGTGAGCAAAGGAACATCTCAGTTAGGCCCTCTTATCCTAGTGTGGCGGTGGCCTTGTAGAGTGAGGTATGTGGGGAGGGTCTTTTACTCGGTGAAAAGATGAAGAAAGTGCAGAGACTAGTACAGCAGAGAACCACCCTTTCTGGAATTCCACAGAGGGCCTGGCCTTTTATCCCCGACCCAGCCCAACATGGGGGCCTGGTTTTGTCATGGGCGCCTCCCTGCTTGCCAGCCTGGGCTGCTCCACATGAGCAGAGAGAGACAGGAGGCAGGCCCCCCCTGACACCTACTTAACAGAGGCAGATGGAGAAGAGAGGAGAGTGTGGGGGATGCCTTTACCTCCCCCTCAGGAGGCACCCAGCAGGAGCCTACATAGCCAGCAGCTCCAAAATCGGATTTCCACACATCCTCCCATCCCAGAACGCCTTACCCCTCTGGCAGGAGGAAACAGAGCATTAAGCAAGTGTGGCTCTGGTGTGCAAAGGGGATTTCAGAAGCCTTCCTAGAGGAGGCTGCACTTCAATCTCTACAGTGGCAGCCAGGTTGGGAAGAAGTTATTTGGACACTGACCCAAAGGGGGTAAAGCTGTTACCTCAAGGAGGACATAATCAGCATTTGCAGGCTATCCTGAGCCAGACACATCCTTTATTAATAATCTTACATACACAAAATGTCTACAAGAAAGCGTAACAGACTAATTTCTGACAGCTCCAGATAACAGCAGGAGGGACTGAAGCCCTGCTGACTCTTTAGCTTCTGCACACTACTCAGGAGCAATGGTCCCTTCCCACCCAAAGGATGTGATGCAAATAAATAAATACAATTATCTGCAGAACTTCAAGTGCAAGAGTACTGTTAAGTCCTTCGCCTCAAGTGCAGTGACTTGTAGGGAACAGATAGGAAAAAAAAACAGCTGGAAAACTTAATTACAGAAAACAGCACAAAAGCTGACACTGTTCCACAGAACTAGTCAGTGGCTGAAGCCTTTCACCCTTACCTTAAGATACAGAAGCAGCTCTTGGCTCCTGAAGATAAGCGGCAGAACCCGAATCTCTGTTTGCTGTCAATGTCAGTGAGCACGAACGTAAAATTCTGGCCAACTTGGCTAACTGTGAGGCTGCAGCAAAGAGAACAAAGGGAGAAATGAATGTGCACTAAGTTTCTGGATAAAGTATCTAATCAGCACAAGTCATTGAACCTGTAACATTTCCTTTGTGGAACTCTTTATAAATGAGCTTAAAATTTATACACTTCAAGGGAACAGACAAGAAAGTAGAGCAAGAGAAAGAGGAGGAGGGAGAGGAAAGAGGAGGGAGAGGAAGGAGAGGAAGCCTGTTCCAGTGACATCAGAAATCACTAAGTATCATCAGTACTTTTCAATGCCCTCTTATTATTTATTTATTTATTTATTTATTTATTTATTTATTTATTTATTTATTTATTGTCTTTTAGAGACAGGGACTCCCTGTAGCTCCAGCTGTCCTGGAACTCACTCTGTAGACCAGGTGGCCTTGAACCCACAAAGATCCTCCTGCCTCTGCCTCCCAAGTGCTAGGATTAAAGGCATGCACCACCACGCCCGGCTCAATGCCCCCTTATTATGTTCAGACTCTGAAATAGCTTGGTCAATCAGCCATCAATGCTAAAAGGAGCACTCTATCCACCTAATTCAAGAGGAAGAAAATTAGGACAGCCAACTACCTAAGGTACAGGTGGGAAAGTAGCACAAAGATGTTTTCTTGTGTTTTTTTTTAAATTTTATTTATTTCTGTATGTGTATGAATGTACTGTCTGCACGCAAGTCTGTGCACCCGTGTTGTGCAATGCCGCGGAGGTCAGAAGAGGGTATCGAATTCCCCTGGAACTGGAGTTCTCCTAGAATTGGAGTTTCAGACGGTTCTCGGCCGCCATGTGGGTGCTGGGGATCGAACCCGGGTCCTCTGTAAGAGCAGTCAGCACTCTTAACCGCTAGGCCATCTCTCCAGCCCCCACAAACCTGGTTTTTAAGACTTGAGCAGGGCGTGGTGGCGCACGCCTTTAATTCTAGCACTTGGGAGGCAGAGGCAGGCGGATCTTTGTGAGTTCAAGGCCAGCGTGGTCTACAGAGCGAGTTCCAGGACAGCTGGGGCTACAGGGAGACCCTGTCTCAAAAAAGACAAAAAGACAAAAAAAAAAAAAAAGACTTGTAAACCCAATGGCCACTATTATCAGTTTGCTGTCACCAATGGTCATCTAGTAACTACTCTAGTTTGGAATCTACTAGTGACTGCAGCAGCAGAGTTCAAGTGGCCACTATGTGTCAGCCACAGTTAGATACCATTTCATTTATTCTCACAATAATCTTGGAATTTCAGTGATGCTCCCATTTTACAGAAAAGGGCACAAAAGGACACTAAAGAATTAGGGAACTCAGGCCAGGTGTGGTGGCGCACGCCTTTAATCCCAGCAGAGGCAGGTGGATCTCTGAGTTCAAGGCCAGCCTGGTCTACCCTGGACTACATTAGCGAGCTCCAGGCCAGCTGGGATTAAAAGGGAGACCCTGTCTCAAAAAGACAGAAAAAAAAAAAATTAGGGAACTCAAGTTGAGAGAGCTCTAAAAGGAGGAGCCATTATGAAAACTGGAAGTGGGGTTGGTGGGGGCACTCTTAAATTCCTGTATCTTTTATATTTTCTGAATTTATGAGGAACATGTTTCATGTAAGAGGGCAGAAGTGCCAAAATGTTAACCATTCGGAGGGCTAAGAAATGAAAAATACACTTCAAGACATTAATGAAAAAAAATCTAAAAATTCCTGTATCAGTACAAAATAAGTGAACTATACATACAAACAATATGAGAGAGAAAATAAAGCCGGGCGTGGTGTCACACGCCTTTAATCCCAGCACTCGGGAGGCAGAGGCAGGCGGATCTCTATGAGTTCAAGGCCAGCCTGGTCTACAGACTGAGTTCCAGGACAGCTGGGGCTACAGGGAGACCCTGTCTCGAAAAGACTGAAAATAAAAAATAAAAATGTAAACATTCCAAATTCTAACATATAAATTTACACTATTTCAGAATTTGACAGTGTATTAATCCAAGGGATTCAGCAACTTGTATTACATTTCACAAAGTTTACTCAAATTGAACAGAAATTCACTTTGGCAAAATATTCAAAGTGATGCTATTGACTATAATTTACCTTACACATTTTCAGTAGAAATGAAGAATCATGGCTTATTAGCTCTTTTTCAAAGGTAGACTTTTATTAAGTCTTTAGCTAGGATATGAATTAACTTTTCAAATATAGGGTAGACTTTCTTTCTAAAGCTCCTTCATATAAGCCACAAAAGAAAATTAAAATGAAAGAGATTTTCAAGATATCACAGTACAAAGGTCAAGGGCTCTACCTAGTTATATTTAAGGAAACAATTCCATCCCTTGGAAAGTGCTTAGAACACAGGAAAATAATTCAGAAAAGGAAGTGTTCTACTCTTCTTATTTAACTAGGAAGGTGAACAAAAACAAGGTGGCAATTTCAAAGCAGCGAGGTAATAAAGCCGGTGTAAGTAATGCTATCCTCCACCTTACAACAAGGAGAAGGAACACATTTCCATAAAAGTTATAGAGCTGTCAAGGGGACACCAAGTGCTACCTTCTTATGGCTGTTATGTTTTATCTATAAAGCTCAGATACTCTGTTACTATGGTGATTTAATACTATGTTTTAAAGGGGGATTATATGATTAATTTTAACAAGGTTGAGAACTGAAGATGTGTGAGAAACAGGATTCTGGCTCACATAATTAAAGTGATCAGAGAGGAAAGTGGGCCTCAGTGGGGGAAGGGGGAGCTTGTGTTTATTAAAATATTGAAAGCAACAGGTCTGGAGCCTATGTTACAAATAAGGCTCTGCTTTTGTGAAAAATACTACGTGATCGCACCAAATATGATTGTTCATTATTTTAACTTGTCATTTTACTTTTAGAATGTACAAAATGAATACTCCTAGTAAAAAAAGATATTGACAGGACAGGATAAAAATACAAAACAAAATAAAAAGTAGATCTCTAGAAAAAGAATACAGAATGAAAATGACTTATAAATTGGCTATCACAGATTTCCTCCTCTCTTCACAATGCCACTAAAAATGCTGAGAAATGTGCTTAAGGACATTGTAAGCTCAAAGAAAGATTCCCTGCTCATTGGCTTGGTTCAAAGCCCAACTCAGCCATTGCCAACTGGGCTTTAACTTAGCAAGTTGCTTAATGCCAGCTTTAAGTAACTCAGATTCTTTACCTGGAATAATAAAAAGGATGCTTTAGAAATCAGTGGTTATTTATTATGACGTCCAGTCATTAATAGTAATAATCAATAAAAGGGAGGAGCCAAACTTACCAACTGAATTGAAGGTAAAATTCACTTGAAGGCCATGGGGTTTGCATAGAATCTTCCTGACTCAGCTTTATAGCATGTAGAAGTAGAAGTAATAATTCTGCCTTGTTTCTCTCATCTGTGCTCCCCCATCTAAAGGTAGTCCTCTGGGGGACCAACTGATTTAAGTTTGCATTAAAACGAGTAATTCTTTTGGGGGTACTGCAGCTCAGAAGGAGACACATATTATTCTCAGTTGAGTCACCTTTTAAATTCCTAGTAAGGTGAAGTATGGATCATCAAAAACTCAAAACCAGTTGACTCAACACCTCCCCTTCCCCCTACAATTTTCAATAAGCTAAGTCTGGCAGGGGTAGTCAAGCAGAGGTTAACATGAAGGGTTCTGAATCTCTAACAAATGCACCATTCTTAGTTCACCAGCTGGGGTAGTCTATTCTTTCATAAAATGACTAGGGGGTCTGCTTCCCCAAAAGCTGCAGTTCACTTCCCTCCAATATCAGCATCCATAGTTTCTATAAGAATCGGCGATTTCATAATGATTAAATCAAGAAGAACTGTAGGACCTATGTGATCTAATTTTTTTGTTTTATGGGTAGGAAAACTGAGGTTTAGAGTTTTGTTTGTGTTTCCAAAGTAATTAGGACTAGAACAAAAATCCAAGCTAACTTGTAGTTTAATGTCCTTTCCATCCTACCATGCTGCATTAAACATAAAGAGAAGTCTCATCACAGGTTAAGGAACTAAAGCATGTAAAGAATATAGAGTTGTCTTAGCAAATGGACTATGATTTCCATTAGGCTACAGAAAGCACATTTTAGCATCTCCAAAAATAAAGTCCACTGACCAGGGCCAGGATCCCCCTTACATGCTCTTCCCAGGCTTAGGTGAACATGGAAAATAAGGGAATAAGGGAACAAAATAAGAACTATTCAAACCAAGACTTAAAGGGTTAAGGTTAATGCTAACCTCTAACTGCCTATCAACTGTTCAAGGTTCCTCTTGTTATATTTTGCTTAGTATTGAAGTTACTTACAGGTTCATTGCATAAAAGCATGAAGTATGTGGATACACAGTTTGAGAGTCCAGTCTTTTAGTATGAAATGAGACTGTACATGTCAGTCTCACCCTAAGCTTAATCATTTTGCAAACTGAACTACAACTGCACAGCAGTAAGTACCAAAAGTACGACACTGAACAAACACAAACAGGGACCCTCCCTAAGGCCTACTACCAGCAGCTTCTCAGGGGTGACAAAAACTACCAAAAGGACAAGATAGAATGGCCACTCCAGGAGCAAGGGACTGAGCGTTTCAGGCAAAGAAAGAAGCCATGCCAAGATTCTAGGGGCTAGAAGGAGCCAGTTAAATTGAGGAAAAGAGTACCAGGGGATAGCTAAAGCATGGGAGATGAACGGCAGCATCATATAAGTTGCTACACAGACTAAGCACCAGACCACACAGACTACCTCACACATAGGCCAGCTTTGGGGGCTGAGTGAGAATAGGGGCTAGTAAGAATAATGAAAGGCCACTGAATTTTCATCAAGAGAAAAAGCATTAATCTGGTTTATAGTTTCAAAAATATGATCTCACTTATATGATTAATAATTTTTTTAAGCTAAGCATGGTGGCGCATGTCTTTGATCCTAGCACTTGGGAGGCAGAGGCAGGAGGATCTTTGTGAGTTCAAGACTAGCCTGATCTACAGGGTGAGTTCCAGGCCAGCTGGGGCTACATGGAGACCCTGTCTCGAAAATAATAATAATAATAATAATAGTAATAATAATAATTTTTAAAAAGGCAGAAGTAGAAGCAGAGAAAATAATCAGGAGCCCATTGTAGCATTCAGGTGAGGATGGATGGTATCTCAAGCAGGAAAGGAGAGATGAGAAGGATGGAGAGTTCACACAACTCCTAGCAGGTATGACTGGCAGACTTGAAGACCAAGACAAGGGAGAATATTATCACTTGATAATAGGAAAGGCTAACACCTTTAGGGAAATTATCCAAGAGCTCCATTGGGGATATTTAAGTCTAAGAAGCCTATAAAGGGCTGGAGAAATGGCTCAGCAGTTAGAGGCACTGGCTGCTCTTGCAGAAGATCCAGGTTCAAATCCTAGCACCCATATGGCACCTAACAATCACCAGTGACTCCACTTCCAGGGGATCCGACACCCTCTTCTGTCCTGCATGGGCACTACACAACAAGAGTGTGCTTACATATATGCAGACAATACACTCGTACACATAAAAAAATAAAAATAATTTTTTAAAGCCAGGTGTGGTAGCCCACACCTTTAATCCCAGCACTAGGGAGGCAGAGGCAGGCAGATCTCTGTGAGTTCAAGGCCAGCCTGGTCTACATAGTGAGTTGCAGGCCAGCTGGGGCTACAGAGAGACCCTGTCTCAGAAACGAAAAATAAATTTTAAAAAAGAAGCTGATGGGGCTGGAGAGATGGCTCAGCAGTTAAGAGCACCGACTGCTCTTGCAGAGGATCCGGGTTCGATTCCCAGCCCCCACATGGCAGCTAAGAACCATCCTTAACTCTAGTTCCAGGGGAATCTGATGCCCTCTTCTGACCTCCGCGCATTGCACGACACGGGTGCACCAACCTACATGCAGACAGTACACTCATATACATTAAAAAAAAAAAGCTGGTAAAATATCTAAAAAGAAATGTCAAGTACAGAGTTGAACACACTAGTTAGGAAATGCAAGGAAATGTTAGGACTGGAGCTATAAAGCTGGAAGCCATCTAAGTACAGGTGGTATTGAACATCATGGCAAAGATAGTATCATTTTAGGAAAAGAACTCAAGAGAAACAGAACATCTAAGATCCATTCATAGAAATACTAGTTGAGAGGGTGGATGTAAAAGGAGTCAAAGAAAAAGAGAACTCTAGGCAGAACAAACAGGACAGAAAAGTCTACTGAACTGATGAATCAAAATGAGAAAAGGAAAACTGTCTGTTACTGTGAATAATATGGAGGTTTTGGATCTTGATATGAACAATTTGTAGTTGAATGGCAAAGTCAAGAGAGATTGGAGGGGACTAAGGAATGAATTGAAGAACATAGGTAACTCAAGAATTAAAAAATCAGACATTAATTGAGTGGACATAGTCAAAGGTGGGTATTTGTTTTAGGATGGAAAAATATCAAAATTTGTTTTTAAGCTGTTGGCAATGACAAAAGAGTGAGAAGGGAAAACACTGAGAGCTGTGCTTTATATTAGAATCTAGATATTCTATTTATAAGCTATTATGAGCACACCAAGTTATTCTACCTCTCTGGTCTCTTCTGTAAAATCCAAACAATAATCACACTGCAGAGTGGTTTTGGTTTTGAGGATTAAAAATCATGACTATGAAGTAATTAGCATATACTAAGTACAGATTAAAATTATCACTATTGTGGGGCTGGAGAGATGGCCTAGCGGTTGGGAGCGCCGACTGCTCTTGCAGAGGACCCAGGTTCGATTCCCAGCACCCACATGGTGGCTGAGGGCCGTCTTTGACTCCAGTTCCAGGGGAATTCGACACCCTCTTCTGGCCTCCGCAGCATTGCATGACACGGACACACTGACCTGCATGCAGACGGTACATTCATACACTTACAAAAAAAATAAAATTAAAAAAATTTAAAAAATGATCACTATTGTTATGTAACTGTGTATAAATGTAAAAGTGGAACTGAAACATTGTCACTGTTGCTTCTTGTAGCTTCCTAGCAACTATCTGATGTCAAGTTATTCTCTCCTTGGGCACTTGTGCAGTGTTAAGCAGGGGTCAAGCCTTATCAAATCCTATCTCCCATCCTGAAGTTTCATAAGCCACAAAGCTTCCTTCCTTCCACTTTGCATCTGCCTGGACCTCAAGCTTCTCAGCATCCCTGCTCAGTAATCCAGGTGTTGAGAATGACACTCACCAAAGAGTTCTGAACACTAACAACAGGTTACTAAATACAACACTTACTGTTTAAAAAATAAACAAAAAAACCAAAACCAAACAAACAAAAAAACAGCAGATAATTCTAAGAACAGAAATCTGTTCCTATCCTGTACATGAGCCTAAGAAAGTAAATTATGATTAACCATAGAATTTAAAAGCATCAAATGTAAAAGCATCAAAACTATAGGCACAGTAGAGAACTTACCAGTTCCCTCATTTTATCCATAAGGAAATGAAGACCCTCAGGAGAGAAGCCATATGCCTCCCAGCACATAGCAAGCCAAGGAGAGCACCCAAAGTAAAACTTGTGTCTTTCAATAGCTACCTCAGCATGCTATCCACTAATGACAATTTCTCTACTGTTATCTAATGCCGTAGAAATTATCACAGCCAAACCCTCATTCAAGCTAGACTAAGGCACTAAAACCCAGTCGAGTAAATATATAGGAGCAGAAATAGAATCAAAATACTAATGTATATGAGATCAATTTTCTTCAGTTATCAAAATTTTCTTCTTTTGTACAATTACATATATATTGATTTTGAAATAAATTATTCTGTCATGAATCTAATGGCAGCAGTATGATAAAATAACAAAAAAAAAGAGAAAAAGATGGTAGAATTGGAGGTTGAACAGATGAGGAATTTCAAAAGACGTTCTATCAATACACTAGAAGCAGTACCCTGAGTGTGTTACTGAACCTGTCTGGGCCTCTGATCCCCATATGCAGAATACTGAACATGGTACCACTGTAAATGCCTAATGTTTTGGTACATGGAAAGAACACTTCACAGTGCCTAGCAGATAAGAGATACAAACTAAAATGCCAAGTATCATCAGAACCATGTTTGCATCTGTGGCTACATCCTAAACCATTAAATGAAGTCTGCCCTGAAAAATGCTATCATTTCATTTCATGCACCTGTCATAGGTAGATACCAATATATTTACAGACAATGAAATGGAAGCTGACTTCCTGAGTTCTGAATAAGACTAAGCACAAGGACAAAAAGGAATAGCTTGTCATCCAATATATCTCGAGTGCTTTGACTAACTGAAGCCAGTTGTCAGCTATCAAGTGCAAACAAGTAGCAACCACAATATAGAATGGGGCATGTCTTCTATTTACCTTGAGAAAGTGCTTTCATCAGTAACAGTGAAAGATCTTTGAGTCAGTGCAGGAACTCAGCACTTTCACTACTCCTACCACCAAGAGTTTCAGGGCAGTAGAGGGTAGAAATAACTCTAGACTTGGGAATAAGAGTATCTGTTCCTTTCCCAGCTCTTAACTACGTGGTTGCAATGATAAGCAAATCTGTTCTCTCCTGTGATTTTGGCTTCTCTTCTGTAAAATGGGATGTTTGAACCAAATGATGCTCTGCTTTAAGACCCTGCAGTCATCTCCCACACATTTTCAAGGCCTCCTGTGGCCAGAACCTAAGCTCTCACAGTACATGTCAGCCTTCCAGGCAGGCTTCATCTGCTCTGACTAACTGAACATCTCCAGGCTCTCAGGGACTCTCCTCAGCTTTGCTGTCAGTGGTGCATATGAGGTGTTAGGCTCCCCTGTCTACATCTTCCTGACGTAGCAGACTCAACACAAGTCCCATCCCATCAAGTCCCATCCCATCCATAACAAGTTTTCTGTGACCATTTTAATCTTCTCTAACCTTTCCATTTTTTATTTTATTTTATTTTATTTTTTGAGACAGGGTCTTCCTGTAGGCCCAGCTGGCCTGGAACTCACTACATAGACCAGGCCAGCCTGGAACTCACAGAGATCCGCCTGCCTCTGCCTCAACCTTTCCATTCTTTCAAACAGTAAAACAGTGATTAAAATGCCTTTATAACAACTCTTGGACTAAACTGGGAAACACACAGAAGACAAGGGCTTCAAATCTGAGACAATTTTCAACTTATGCATATAACCCAACATAATACTACCCATTCCGAATCTTCCTGTATTCAATCACCTAGTGCCCTGGAGCTGCTAGGAAGAATAAATGAGGAAGCAGCCAAGCAGCCAGGCAGGGTACAACACTGAGACTAGAATCAGTGAGATACTCAAATACTAATTTTTCTTCCTTTCCTCCTTCACTCTATTTCTCTACTTTGGTAACTGATCTTCCTTCACAAAGTGATTTACTGGAAAATGTACTCATCTGGGAGATGGAAATCTAGGCTAACAGGACCTTAGGCAAGTCATAATTCCTCTACATTCAGACTGTTTCAAATGAAGAACTTGGACTTGCTCTTATCTCTTAAACTAGGATGATAAAATGAGATACTGCAGGAGAAAGTATTTTCTTCTGAAGAGTTACTAGCATTATTATTTTTCATAAGTCCTAGTTTCAGAAAGAAAAAAATCTTAAAACAACACAAGAGACGCCAAGATGTCAATGTTAACGGGTGATTTGATGATGCCTGTGAAAATCCCACTCTTGGTACAGACTAGATAGAAGTGTCAGAAAGTTATACTACTGTTCCTTAGGGTAGAAAGGCACAGACACTGAAATGATTAGGAAGTTTTCCATTTTGAATGCAATCACCTGGGCACTGCTCATCTCCCATGTTGGTCTATTTGCTAAGTCAAACAATATCATAAACACATCTGGGGAAACTTGAGGGCTCAGAATCTGAGCACATCTATTTGACAGTGCTAACTGCCAATAAAAAAAAAAAAACTGGCATTAAAATCTTTCTATTTCTTGTAAATGAATGTGATTGTGACTATCTCTTCTGTATGCCAACCATAGAGCTGCAAAAGAGAAGAAATAAAATACTCTCCCAAATAAAATGGGATCTTCTTTGTTTTGCTTTATTAAGGCACCAACAGAAGTTGCCAACACCTTTAGGATATGGAATACAATACGGCATGAAGACCTATGATACATGGTCAGCATCAAGCCACAAACCTAATTTATGTTGTGAAAGGAAAAAAATGAGGAATATGATCGGTGTAATTTGGAGAAATGTGTTTTAGAAGCACTGTATTTTTTCCAGCAACAATAAACAAGTATCCTATCTTATTAGTTAAAAAAATATTTTAGAATTCTCACTGAAGGGATTCCATTCTTCTTTCATTCCATTTCAGAACATAATCTTCCAAACACACAAGTGAGCAGAACATGGTGTAAATGAAACGTGTATGTTTTGTGTGTGTGTGTGTGTGTGTGTGTGTGTGTGTGTGTGTGTGTATGTGCACATAAACCATGTTAGGGTAGGACTGAGATTGCATCTCATCATGCATTTCTTTAAATATTAGTGTGCAAGGTCAATTAAGAAACACTTTAAAAACAGATCACCACTTTAGCAAAAAAGTCATGTAAAAACGTCTTCTTATATGTTTTTGTTAAACATCTAACTATATTTTTTTTCTTTTTTTTAATTCTTACTATATTTTAAACTCTTCAGCTTTATGTCTTTGTATACATACGCCTTGCCATAATTTGTAATATAGTTCATAAGTGGCTGGAGATTTCATGCATTGCTAATTCATACATATAAATGTGAAGTCTGCATTAAATATCTCTAAATAACAATATTCTACATTTTGCGATTTTTAGAAGTTACAGGATAAGGAAGAGAGAAGGGGCTCTCATTACAAAGACAGACCCTCTTAAAATTAAAGCTATTCTGTTTGGAGAACCAACCTGCTTCTAAAACATCCTAGTACCAGAGTTTAAAAAGATCTCAATCTCGAAGTATTACAAGGGTTTATTGGCTTAAAAAAAATAACATGTAGCCGGGTGTGGTGGTGCACACCTTTAATCCCAGAACTCAGGAAGCAGAGGCAGGCAGATCTTTGTGAGTTCAAGACCAGCCTGGTCTATTGAGCGAGTTCCAGGACAGCGGGGCTACAGGGAGACCCTGTCTCAAAAAGACCAAAAAGACCAAAAAAAAAAAAAAAAAGCTCTTTGAAAATTGTTATCATTAAACAGTAGATTATTTAACAATCAAAACAGCCTTTAAACTATTTAATTATCTTAGAGTTCTTATATTTGTATCTTTCCAAGAAATAGCTTCTCATAACATGAATACTAGGGAAGTGTTTGGAAGGTGGTGTACTCTTAGTACTCATGCCTATAGAAAATGCCGATTTCCCTGAAGATAATATAATTAGCCACCTAAACAAAATATGAAACACTATTTAGTAACATCTTTAAGTGGCTAAATAAGATAGGTCTATATCTATTTAAATTTGAAGTTGAAGTTGTGGAAAAACAAACTCTGTAAGACCATGTAACTCTCTATTACTTGTTTAAGCTGAATATATTAATATTTAATAAAAACTAAGTACCACTGGATTAAACACCAACCTTTCTTAATCATGATTTAAGTCTGATAACCAAAATCCAAATTTTAATGGCATGCAAATTATATCTCACAAACTACACAAGACAAAGCTCTCAGCTTTAAACTTTCTGATAGTGTCAATAAAATCCCCAGGAAAGGAGAATACTGTAACTCTCCTTGAAACATAGGTGTTTTAAATCATGGTTAAACAGACAGAATGTTAAGAATGGTATGGTTTTTATTTTCTATAGCAGGTTTATTGGCACTTTTTTTCTAATAAAGTTTGAAAATCTGACACTACCTGTCCATATAGAAGGGGAAACAAAACTTGGTCAAAGTCTGCAGAACTTCCTGTGGAGAGAAAAGAGAGATAATTTATACATCTAATGGGACCAATAAATCTAACATTAACCACAGCACACCATCTAGCAACTTTACCCTAAAGAAAAAAGAGACAGATGAAGAAATATGGGCTTTATCAATTACATGGGAGGAGTACCAGACAGTCAATCATGAGAAATAATAAACATGATCAAACTTCATTAAAAATGAAAAATTAATCAAGAATCACACATGGGCAAGCAGCAGGAGCCATGAAGGAAAGCTCCGAAGGGAGGGAAGCGCTTGGGTTGCTGAGTGTTAACACCCCTCCAGGGACCATCTCCAGCCTGACCATATGGATCAGAGTGAATAACACTGAGCCACATGGGTTTGGCCTGGCAAGACCGCTGTTGCTGGCACTGTTTTTGCCTGTTACCTAGAAACAGAGGGGGCCGGGATCAGACAATGCTTCCCAACATCAATAGACCAAATTACAACAGAACAGAAAGCCAACTTGAAGATAATTGTTCCTGAACATTCTCAACTACATTTTTAGAGTTTAAAAGTTAATTTACTTACCTTTATCAAGAAGTTGCCATTTCTGGTAAAAAATAATTTTGAAATCAAACTGTGACCATTCTAAGTATGTACTGTTTTTAGTTAAACATAATTAGCATAATTAGATATACTTATCTGCTTGTAATTTATGACAATCCAAAACAAACCAAGAGCTTCAATGCTTTTCTTTTTTCCCAGCATACAAATACAGAGGTATATCAAGCCAAACACATTATTCAGAAGAGTCACAAAAAGTAGTGGCATCTCAAAAACTTATCCATGAAAGACAAATTTCATACACTAAGACAAGAACACCGGGACAGGCAACACAATACACAGTGGCGTGGGACTTTTCCTAATAGACACATAGCTACCCACAAATACAAGTAATTATCTACTACTTCCTTCATACGAGTTTCTGTAATCTGACTTAATTTAACTGTAGGCTTGAACAGCCCACTGTTGGTGCTTATCATAAGTTCATTGACCAATGTTATAAATTTTAAAAAAGTGCTCCTTTCATGCATCTGATTTGCTTTTTAACTATTAAAATCCCAACCTCAAGACAAAATGAAGAACACATTTTTTGGTCATTGAGAGGCTGGTTCAAATTAAAACAAAACTCCCCATTGCAAATGCTAATCCCAGTGATAAATTAAAGATCAGTTTACAAATGTATCACTTTTTTAACCAATAATAATGAATTATCAATGCTAACTAAATTGATGCTTCTCGCTTCATTTATTTTTAAAACCAATTCTATCATTCAAGAAATAAACCACATCAATCTAATAACCCACTCAGTGAAGCAGAAAGCACATTGACTTGCTCTGCCAGAGCATGTTCCGCCTACATAATTCAATTGAGCATAACCTATTTTTTAATATCATCTTGGACTGACACTATGTATATCACAGCACTGTTAAGGGATGTCATGAAAGAATAATGCAAAGGAAACTAAAAACATGAAGAATGGGTAAGAATATCTCAGCATATTCTAAAAGGCATTACCCATCAATTACAGCATTTTATGCAGCATTCAGGGGTCTATTTTGTTTTTAAACCTATTGTATGATATTGGAGAACATCAGATCAGGACTGATTTCTCAGTGCATCTTATTATCAGGCAAGTGCTGGAAAAGAGATATAAAACATTCATTTTAATGTAACTATAAAATATACCATAATCCACAGAAAAAACTTCTGTGATGTCCATGCAGAAAGAAAAAAAAAACTCTTTTAATTCCAAGTTCCAAATAAAACCACAAAGCATCTCTTAACTTGATATACATTCTTTAAAACTCACTACCAAGTCCTCACCCATAGCCAGCATCATCAGCTACAAAGGCAGTCCTCTTTGACTCCTCAAAAGTTTCAGGTGCAGAAAGCACTTCTCTACTCTATGCTGGAGTTGCGCTGGCAAAAGGCCTCAAAGATTTTTTAAAGAAAGGACCCCCATAGCTACGAGAAACCATTGTGCTCTACAACAGAGTCAAAGAAATCAAATATGCCCAACTTATTACTTACTACAATATAGAAACTACTTATCACTTTCTAATGTCAAGAGTAATGACCAACCATGATCTTGTCTGCCAGACAGTATGAGAACAAGTATGGAAATACCCAAGGTAGACTGAGTATAACCCACCTCCCATGAGTTTTCCTTTTATCCAGGAAAGCAGTGGGGGTTGGGGGGGAGGAAGAGGAGGGAATATAGACAAATGTAGGTACATGTTTGTATATTATAATATGTTTCTGCATTTTTGCAATACTGTAGGAGTTTGATATTCCAATTTAAGTCAAACATGATGGTGGTGTGCTATTAGAGAAAAACAAAAGTGAGCATCTACTTGGTGATAGACATAATCACATGGTCTCATTCAGAACTAAAATATCCACTTTTTAGTTTGAGAAAGGGAAGACAAGAAGGAGGGGAAGAAAGCAATGTTCTTTGTAAATAAAAGCTGCCAATTTTCCAAATACTGACACTTTCTTCATATATAAATATTCAGTTACCTTATCCTTTGTCCAAAGAAAAACACAATTATTCAAATATGGAAAGACCACTCTCCAAGGGTGGGAGTGTAAAATCCTGATTTGAATTTTTTTTGAGACTTCCAGTTATGGCAGAGTATCCCAGAATCTTTCCATACTAATTTTCCTGGGGTAACAGTCATCAACCAGTTACCAACCCCCTTTTCTCTCAAGGACAGTGGCTGGCTAGAGAACTTTGTTTGTAGATGTCAGTTGTGCTGTTTTCTCCCCCACACAGCTCTTTCAGACAGACAGCCTCAGCTCAGACTCCACTAACTGCCACACAAACGGGATCTTGGAGATGCAGCACAGCTGATGAAATGTAAATGACCTCATTGCTGAGGCAGGGGAGAGAAGCCTGTGCCAAATCTCCACATTAATTCCCAAGCTTATATTTTCACAAATATTTTTATGTACAGTTTGATTTTTAAACATTTTAATGAGAAAAAAAAAGTGAATCTATGGTAGCCAGTCACCACACATAAAGCGAAGGGCATGAACTAGATCCCAGGAGGGAATCAGTCCACCATGTCACCACTGGCTTTAGGACATTCACCACCTGGTTCCATTTCCCCAGGTTCTAACTCTTTTCATAATCAAAACACTGCTGACATTATAAACCCCAGACGGGTTTTCTAAAATCCTTCCCAGTCAATATATCCAACACATAACTTATTGGAGACAACAGTGAGCTCATTGATTAAGGTAAGTTTGGATGCAAAGTTTTCAAAATAAATGAGACAGAATACAGCATCCAACCCCTTTGTGTCACCAGACAATTTATGAAACAGGCAATTTCCAAAAGGGCTTTTCTTCCTTACACAATACCTGATACTTCATGCGGGAAGAAATAGGAGCTGGGGTGAGGGACAGTAGGGAAAGGTACGGGTAGGAGGCAGACACATAACCCTTTCAGTTTGGCATATATTAAACAGCACAGTGGAGCAGGGAAGCAACATCTACAAAGCTCTGTCTAGCAGGAGATCTTGAGCTTCAGGGAACTAACCAAAATATGAAGCCAACAGAGCTAAGGCTGGAGGAAATTTAGAAAGAAATCAGGGTTCATCTTAGACTATTCTGGGGTCAACTTATCCAATGTAAAACTTCACCCCTTATCAGAAAGCCCATCAAGGAATTTGCTCCACTCTGGAGAAAGAGGACTATGTTTTGGCACTGAGACATTTCTTAAAAACCTAGTTAAGCTTTACATTTATAATATGTGTTATAGAACCCCATCTGGGAGCAAAGCTTTGAAGACTAAATTCAAACTTATCGAGGATTATTAATCATGAGAAAGTCTGACTAGCTCACCCTAAATTCAAGCCATAATTCAGGGCACATATCCCGTAACAGCTATCATTTCAGGTGTAAAACACTTTCATTTTGTTGTTTCAGTGAAACCTATAAACAAAAGTTAGTTTTGTTTGACAGGTGAAAACAATAAACATAGGCATACATACTCCACAAATAAATGCCATCTGAAAGATAAAGGTACAAACTAATTATGGTATCTCCTGGAGGTACAGAATGCCGGGAGATATGTCCTCTATAGTTCAAAGGTGGAGGAAAAATGGGTCCAGAAAAACATCTAAATAAATAAATATTATAAAAAAGAATGTATTTTTGCCGGGCATAGTAGTGCACGCCTTTAGTCCTAGAACTTGGGAGGCAGAGGCACGCAGATCTCTGTGAGTTCAAGGCCAGCCTGGTCTACAGAGTGAGTTCCAGGATAGCCAGCGGTACAGGGAGACCCTGTCTCAACAAAAAGACCAAAAAAAAAAAAAAAAAAAAAAAAAAGAATGTATTTTAAACAAGTAAAACTACAATTAGCTTTTTTTTTCTTTTACCAAGAGAAAGAGGCATCACTGGAACTCAGGAACATACAAAACCCAATGGAAGTCATCACAGCAATACAATTAGCTTTTTAATGGATTGCTAAAAGCTGATGGTTTATCTCTGTCAGAGAACGAGACAGAGACAACAGTAAGAGAAAGAGGCCAAGACTGACATAAGGAAAGAGAGGAGTGGAGCCAGTGGAGAATATTTCCTGGGTTTCTTGTATCTTATTTATTAGTTCATTTCAAAATGTAGGTATGTGATGAAAAGACCGTGGAGCTCAAATTCCTAAAATACTATGTATTTATATACTGACCCTTCAAGTCCTGCAACTAAAAGCAGTGCCACTGACTTGAAAGAGAAATCTTTGATTGATAATCTTAAAACTCAAGTTGAAAGTTACAGAACACTCACAATCCAAACATACAAAAAGCTAACAAAATTTGTACTTTAATCCATTTCAAGTTAAAGCCAATGACTCTTAGGGAAAGTTTACAAAGGTTTTAAATGTTTATGATTAAGAAGAGGAAAGCAGAAGTTCTTGGAAGTTTAATTAGTATCAGGTTCAAGAATGTTAATCAGTGTGGCTGGAGAGATAGCCTAGTGGTCAAGAGCGTCGACTGCTCTTGCAGAGGACTGGATTTGATTCCCAGCACCCAGCACTTAGCATGGCAGCTAAGAACCATCTTAACTCCAGTTCCAAGGGAATCCAATGCCCTCTTCTGACCTCCACCGCATTGCATGACACGGGTGCACAAACCTACATGCAGACAGTACATTCATACACATAAAAAATAAATAAAATAAAATAAAATAAAGAATGTTAATCAGAAGTTTCCTAAAATGTGAAAACTTTACTCATACACTATAAGCATCAAATTAAATTCAAGATTCATATCATGGTTAAAATATTTATCCCCCAGAGAAAAAAAAGAGGTTTTGAATAAAGGATTTTACAGAAAGGCCTTTCAACACTGAACATAAAAGCCAGGTCAGTTTTCTTTTTTCTTTTTATTAATTTTATTTTTCTGTATGTGTATGAATGTACTGTCTGCATGCAAGTTTGTGCACCCGTGTCGTGCAATGCCACAGAGGTCAGAAGAGGGTGTCGGATTCCCCTGGAACTGGAGTTCCAGACGGTTCTCAGCCGCCAGGCGGGTGCTGGGGATCGAACCCCGGTCCTCTGTAAGAGCGGTCGGTGCTCTTAACTGCTAGGCCATCTCTCCAGCCCACCAGGTCAGTTTTCTAACAACACTGCTCAAACACTTTGGTCTGCTAACTTTCTCTCTTAAGAGTAGTCAGTATTTACTCCTTGTTTACTTCTTAAACACTTTAGTCAATTTTGAGTCATGCATATATTACAATAATAGTAATTATTCATCATAGTCTAGAAATGTGTATGGCATAAACAATCAATCAATCCCCCCCCCCCAATGCTTGGACCAAACCCAGGAGCATGCTAGATAAGTACTCTACCATTGAATGATATTCCCACATTATTATATTAACTTTTTATCTAAAGTATCAAGGACTTTAAATACAGAAAAATAAGATCACAATAGCAAATGAACCACCTTAGAACTACTTTTACATAGCAATTTCCAAGACCTCTTAAGTCCAAAGTAAAAATACATGATTTAAAAAAAAAATCTTTTAATAATATTACTTTATACTTTTTTCAAACTTTCCTCTTTTCGAAAAAAAATCCCTGTGGGGATTGTCCTGTGGTCACACTACTATAATATCCTCTACTCCAATATTATATTTTATGAACTTTAAACCTTACAGCAAAGGGTTGAAAATGAGAGAGCTATATTTATAAGGTCAGTGTTAAATGCCAATAAAACTTGTAAGGCTAGTTTTAAATACTACCAAAATGAACAAATGATTTGCTTACCACTTCTTATAATTAACATTTGATGGCATCAGTAATGCAATTCCTTAGATTTGATATTATCTCTCTAAAATATTTTTGTCTTGTTCATTTGCTTAATCATTTATGTTCCTGTAATCTGAGTATCTGTTACCAACATTCCTAAAAGGAGGGGATAGGCAAGTCAGCACATACCAAAGGAACAGGGTCCCAGCAGTAAAACTGCAAACATGGTTCCCTCAAGAAGCCATTTGCCCTCAGGAAGATACTATTAAAAAAAGAAAAGAAAAGAAAAGAAAAGAAGAGGAGAGGAGAGGAGAGGAGAGGAGAGGAGAGGAGAGGAGAGGAGAGGAGAGAAAAAGAGCACTGATAGAAATACTATTTTGTAAGCATATTAAAAGCTGTCAGCTTTTAAATATTTTAAAATGCACACAAAAACGTGCACAGATGGGCATCTTTTCTGCTCACATTGGTCTAGGAAAAAAAAAATCTTTCATTATCAAGCTCAAAGTCCTTGAATTTTTTAAACTTAATTGTGCCTCTATTTCTTAGAATTCACACCCCAAGGCCAAAGCTTTCCTGCCACCAGTCCTTCAAATCTGACTTGGACATTACACGGGAGGAGGCTCCAAGCCTCCCTGAGGTCTCACTCCTTTTACAACACACGAAAAAGCAGTCGATAATGGGCCCATGCTGAATTCACTGCTCTCCACGTCTCCTCTTGGGACACAAGCCTAGCAGATGTGATAAAAACTGTGTCAGAGAAGTGGCTCTAGTTTGTGCCTTAATGACAACTTAAACCTCTAAACCAATACAACCAAAGGACTAACAGAACTGGCTGTTACCTCTCTCTGCTGCCAATCTTCCAATATCTCTGAACTAAATTAGCACCTCTCCCCACAACTTCCCCTGCCACCCCTCAAAATCCATTCTAATTTTAAAAGATAAATGAATTCAGCAAACACATTGGTGGCACAAGTGTCTGGGTGCTGTGTGTGTGTGGATGCCCTATAATTAAGCCCTGACTATTTCATAGTTTATATTTTCTCAAGGTATGATTGAGCATTCAGATGTCTTAAAGGACTGCCTATTAACATCTCTCTGAACACCACCCCAGTAAGTAACCATATTAACATATATCAGGAGGACTTATAGGCTATAAAAAAAACAACAACCGTAAAGGTCTAAAAATTGTCTTTAAACATGTTCAAACATAGAAAAGAAAGGTGATATTCTGAGTTACTGAAACATTCTAATTATTAAAAAAAATTACCCCCCCAATTATTAAAATTTGCACAGGACAATTTCTTAAGCCATGGGTGGCTGGTTACACTTTTAACTTATGAGAACTCTTTGTCTTACCTAATGATATGATATCCAAAAAAATCTATTTAAATGTGTACTTCTGATAATATTTTCTAAATTCTATAATTCAGCCCTCAGATGATAGGTCTTTTTACCCAGTATCGTGAAAGCCTATTCAGTCACAATTGCAAACCCACTTAATCAGCAATCATTGTTCTGGGATGTGGGACTTTGTTGTCAAGACAAGCACCAAAACCTTTTAAAAAAAATTTCAGAACTGGCATAAGAAAAAAGTGATCTTTGTCAGACAAGGACAAATTTATGCAAATCTTTTATAAACATTCACAAACATTTATTTAGCTTTTGAAATGTTGGCCTCATTTGAGAGCATGAAAATGAGGGGGAAGTAGAAAAACGCAAAGGACAGCTTAGAAGCTGGCATGCTACATAAATATTCAGAAGGAAGATTATAGGATTCATGTTAGGCTGTCTTAGGCTTCTCTAAAGTCCACACAGAATAGCAAAGAACAAAACTAACGAGAAGTACAGCAGATGTTAGACAATGCATCGGCTTCTTTTCCTCTCTCACTTGGCTATACTTGGACGCTTTTATATTTTCTTTCAATATGGTTAGGTCATTCAAGGATTCTCCTATAGACTCTGTATTGTGACTACAGATCTATAAGCTGGAGGTCTGTCAGCTTTCCAAAAGTTTCCAATGAAAAGGCATTATGCAAATTCTACCTCTCTTACCCTCTTTCAGGGGGAAAAAAGCCTCCAGTATGCAGTCATCGGAGTATTGGAAGCCCCAGCCTTCATTTCTGTATAGCTGTGTTTGCCTCAGGGCCACGCAGCTTGTTTTGACAGTGGATCCCCCTAGATAGTTGGGATTAGTCGAGCTTGTTTAGATAAACTTGAAATCAAGGCCTTCTCTAGGTAGACAGCTAGATGTAGCTACCGAGTTTCCAGCTGCCTCCTCCTTTCATCCCCAAACAACTGCAGATTCACAGTAGCTATCACAGCCACAGGCTATGTCACATACATAAGTACAAAATTAAAGGCTGCTAAAAGAAGCCTTTGTAAGTCTTAGTGCTAAAATAAGGAATCTGTACTGCTTGGTTTATACAAATTATCCAAGCACTACCAGTATGGAACTGAACCCATCACTTAACAAGGCATGCTAATCAAGGCTCCTAGGTTCTTCTGATGGACAGGATCATAGTTTGGCAATACACCTAGCCTCCACTTATTAGCTCTTGCAAGAAGGATAATAGCTGAAATGTTGAAAAGGAAATAGCAGCCTTTATTTATCCAGTACCAGGAGATGTTAGACACCATCAACAAACACTACAAGCAGAAAATGGAAATCAAAGTGTAAATATCAGATCCAGTTTGGAAAGAATATTTAGCAATTGATTAGACAGGGTTTCACTACACAGTCATCTTCTAATTCACAACTAATATTTCTCACAACTTATGGATTGTGAAAGGAGGACATAAGGAACAGCCAGAACTGAGGAAATTTATAGTCAGAACAGATTGACAGCATCCTATTACAAAGACAGAAGGCAGGTGATATGAAACACTATCAAATGTTTTTAATTACATAACTGAAGAAGTTTTCTAAAATCTAATATTCAATATTTTAATCTTCTACAATTAGGAAAAAAGTCTCTTCAGAAAGCCAGAAAAATACAAAAAAATAATTCAATCCCATGTACATATTTTATTTTACTTTGAACATCTAGTTCCAACATAGATGGGCTAGCATTTACCTGAGGCTGCCTGGAATAAACTAAACACAGCAACAGGACCAACACAGACTTCAGCATTGTCCAGAACTCTTCTGTGATCCCACACTATGCAAGTCCTCTCATCCTCTGATGTACTATCAAGTCACACAAGATAGTTTCCAACCAAACATTTCACTTCTCACCAATAAAACTGCACTCTCAGGATTCAACAGGTGAGTCATACTATTTCATAGAAAAGTCTTAAAATGCTGAAGATATTTTGGAATTGCATTGACATGGGCTTCACCTATGAAATTCTACATTTGTTTCTGGGACAACTTACATCCTAAAGAATTGTGTAAGAACACAACTTCCGGTAGTAATAGTGGTACCCATCATTAATCTCAACACTCAGGAAGCAGAGGCAGGCAGATCACTATGAGATGGAGGTATATAGCAAGTTCCAGGCTGGCTGGGGCTATAGGGAGACCCTGTCTCAAAGAAATTAAAAAATAAATAAAGAGCACAACTCCTTTTTCTCTAAAGAGCCAGACAAGTATGTTAGGCCTTGGGAGTCACTTACAGTTTCTGTCCTATATTCTATTTTGGTGTGCGTGTGTGTGTGTGTGTGTGTGTGTGTGTGTGTGTGAAATAACCCCTAAAAAAAGGCAAAAAGGAAAAAAAAAAAACAACCCTTAATTTGCAAGCCATAAAAAAGCCAAGTGTAGTGGTGCATGCTTGTAATTCCAGCACTCAGGAGGCCAAGGCACAAGGCTCATGAGTTTCCTAGGTTACATAGTGAAGACACTCTCAAAAAAAAGAAAAAGAAAACTCTAAAAAACACCAGCCCCAGTTTTCCAGTCGGGATTTAGCCAGCTGGCTATAGTTTGCAAACCTAACCAAGGTGCCAGTCACACAACCAATTTAAAAAAAAAAAAAAAAAGAAAAAAAGCTACTCCTGGGCAAGGTGGCACACACCTTAAATCCCTAGCACTGGGAGGCAGAGGAGGTGGATCTCTGTGAGTTCCAGGCCAGCCTTGGTCTACAGAGTGAGTCCAGGACAAAGGAAAAAAAAAAAAAAAAAAAAAAAAAAAAAGCGAAACCCTAGCTGGTGTGGTGGCACACGCCTTTAATCCCAGCACTCAGGAGGCAGAGGCAGGTGGATCTCTATGAGTTCCAGGCCAGCCTGGTCTACATAGTGAGTTCCAGGCCAGCCTGGTCTACATAGTAAGTTCCAGGCCAGCGGGGACTAATGGGAGACCCTGTCTCAAAAAGACAAAAAACAAAAAAAAGAAGCTACTGATATTACACAAATTCACCAGTGCCCCCAAATTCTAGAAATCTCTAGGAGGTAAGGGGCTCTGCTAGAGGTACTAGGTCAGTGATAATCCAGCAATTCACACATGATGGTTGCTACTCCATGTTTCCTCTTTACAGAAAACTTTTTAAAACATACGCCCCCAAAAAAGCCAAGTCTTTTTCCAATTTTTCCCACACCTAGAATTCACAACTATTTTGTGGCCTGGACTCATCACAGAAGCATTTCCTCCTTTGGTTAACAGTTTGCTTCCATAAGTGAGGGTCAAGACTTCTTTTCTTTTTTTTTTTAATTTTTAATTTATTTATTTATGTGTATGAATGTAATGTCTGCATGTAGGTCTGTGCACCCGTGTCGTGCAATGCCGCAGAGGTCAGAAGAGGGTGTCGGATTCCCCTGGAACCGGAGTTCTCCTGGAATTGGAGTTACAGACGGTTCTCAGCCGCCATGTGGGTGCTGGGGATGGAACCCAGGTCCTCTGCAAGAGCAGTCGGCACTCTTAACCACTAGGCCATCTCTCCAGCCCCAAGACTTCTTTTCAAACAATTTCTGTGGCCTCTGGATTCTTCAGAATTTTCCCACTTGATTTTTGTTTTGTTTGTAATATTTTCAGAAGCTGTATTAGAGAAGGGAAGTTTTTCTGATGCTCTTCTTCCTACTTTCTCCCACATCAATTACTCTGTCAATGTTCTATTAGATAAAGAAAGTAGATGGCATTCTCCCTGCCTTTCTCCCTGTTCAACTTCTGGCTGCCTTTCTGACTCCCTTCCCTTAAATGTGTTTCCCTCTCTCTCCAGCCTCCTCTATCAGCAGTACATCTACATTTAAGACTGTTCAACATTCTGCCTCCCAATTCAATGTGCCAAAGATCCAGCAGACTCACCACCTAGGTTACGCAGCTGCTAATGTCTTTCACTTCATAGGAACAAAAAGGCTCTCCAACTGTCAATGATTCTTGCTGGGAGATGATCCATTTGTGTGACCAAACATTTGCCACCAGGCCCAGCTTAGCCCTGCTTAAAGATGGTTTTTTTTTTTTTCTCAGCAGCCTCTGGTATGATTAAAGATGGTTCTTAGCTGCCATGTGGGGAATCGAACCTGGGTCCTCTCAAGAGCAGTCGGCACTCTTAACTGCTAGGCCATCTCTCCAGCCCCAAGACAACTTTTGAAGAAGAGCTTCTGACTCTCTGAAACTTGCGAAACATCCATAAACATGAAAGAAGATGAAGTATCCCCTAAAATCAAGTCTATTTTTAAATCATCTTAGAACAAAGAAATCAGCCGGGCGTGGTGGCAAACGCCTTTAATCCTAGCACTTGGGAGGCAGAGGTAGGCGGATCTTTGTGAGTTCAAGGCCAGCTGGGGCTACAGGAAGACCCTGTCTCGAAAAGACCAAAAAAATAAAATAAAATAAAATAATAAATAAAATAGTAAAACTTCAACAAAAAAAAGAAAGAATAAAGAAATCAGTGACTCTCCCTAAGCAACAAACTTCATACCAGACAATGTGCTCGAAGCCAGGGATAAAGCAGCCATGAAGAAGTTGTAGCCCTTGTCCATACAGAGCTTAAGATCTAGCTGGGAAGACAGAAGCTAAAGAAATATATACATGAACATCTAACTCCAAATGCACAGGAACTGTGAGAGGAAAGAATAAAAACCTCTAGATAAACTGGCAGAGATCTGAATTTAGATGAAAGGGTCAAGAAAGACCTCTCAGAAAGTGACATGGAGAGCTCAGATTGAAGGAATGAATAGGAATTCACTGGGCAAGACTGGGAAAGGGAAAAAAGAAAGCAAATGCAGCAGCAGGAACAAGGGGACTGAACAAGAGCCCTTGGCACAAGGAGCTTAAAGGAAGCCTCAAAATGACAGAGAAGGTAGTAGATGAGGTTGGATAGCTTGGCAGTGGCCAGGGCATGAGGGATCCTACGGGGCCTGGCAAGGAATGTGGACATCATGCCAATGTACCAGAAGTTACTAAAGGGTTTGGATCCTTTTACATGCCCCCTGCACCTGACATTCCAACCCTGACTCCACTCTCAACCCATCAGGCTTCAGGCACTATTCTCCATGAGCTTTCTCTGGCTTCTGGGTTCCTTTAAGAACCAGTGAAAGCAGGTAAGGCAAAACTGACTGGAATTTATCAGGAGGAAAAAAAAAAGCAAACTTTAAGGTTAAGATTTGTTCATGGCAAAGAAAATAGAGAATACTATTCAAGTTAATATAAATGTATCAGTAATTTCTATAACTTATCATATATGCCTAAGGATATAAATTATACATATAATTTCAAAAATTAGATTCATAAGTATCTTCTAATTATGAAAGTAACCTATTAAGTAAGCCTCTAGGTTGTTTCTCATGCTAGTGGTCATTTGGTCTCTGGAGAGGGTTAAGTGACAATTACAAAGAGACAAAGAAGCAGGTCTTAGAAGTAATACCATACAGGGCTGGAGAGATGGCCTAGCAGTTAAGAGTGCCGACTGCTCTTGCAGAGGACCAGAGTTTGATCCCCAGCGAACCGTCTGTAACTCCAATTCCAGGAGAACTCCAGTTCCAGGGGAATCCGAGACCCTCTTCTGACCTCCGCAGCATTGCATGACACGGGTGCACAAACCTGCATGCAGACAGTACATTCATACACATAAATAAAATATTTTTTAAAATTAAAAAAAGTAATACCATACAGATATTACAGTTCTTATAGATGAATTCAACCTTGAAAGAGTAAAATTAGCTTCAAGTAGACCAGTGGCGGAACCTGCCCAACTCTCTATTCAGGAGACATTCTGAATCTCTCCTTATGTGATTACCATTTTGTCTCCACAATTACAAACATATAGCTACAATTTTGCAAGAATAGTCCTCCATGCTAGGTGAAGCTAAAGCCCTTCTACCAAGACTTTCTACCTTGTTTTCCTGTTGCAATTGTAAAATGAGATTTGTGTGGCTCTCTCACAGGGTTTTAGGGTGGGACAAGCTTACTTCCCTGTTATACCTATTTTTCTGTATAATCAAAGTGTTCTCTTTCACTTTCATAAGTCCTGGGTTAGAAGCTGTGGTATATAGCAGAGCCTTGGGGCAGGGGACACCATGGTTTATCTGGACGACAATGAAAGAGTATTTTAGAGAATGCTGTTAGAAGACTTAGTTTTTAATCACCTAATTCACAGCTCATCATCTACAGTAAAGACTTATTTTATATTCTAGGACTTAATACAATTTTAGACATCATCACCAGTTCCATAAGAAACATCAAAACCTCTTTATTAAATCCCTGCAAGGGAAATGAAGATAATATATTTTTTGTTTGTCCTACCCAGTTCAGATTCTGAGCTCACAAATCACAATGTGAATATTAATGGTTTAATATTATATATCAAAAAACTGCCTCTTAACATCCATGAAACATGAAGCGGGTATCTCCAACTTCCTGCATGGCAAAAGAAAAAAATACACAGTCAAGTATTAAATGTTTTAAATTTTCTGGTAGAAATACGTTCCTGGTAAAGGGAAGGTACTCTCAGGCTTAACTGGAAATCCAAAAGAGGTAACTTTAAAAAACAAGTCAGATAACCAATCCCAGCACCCGGGAAGCAGATGCAGGCAGACCTCTGTGAGACTAGGGCCAGTCTCTACATAGTGAGTTCCAGGCCAGCTGGAGCTACAGGGAAACCGTGCTTTTCAAAACAAACAAACAAACAAACAAACAAACAAACAAACATAAAAATAAAAATTGACTTGATTTTTACCAAGACAAATGAGCTATATAAGAACATTCTGGGAGCTGGAGAGATATCTCAGTGATTAGGAGCACCAACTGCTCTTACAGAGGACCCAGGTTCGATTCCCAGCACCCACATGGTGGCTAAGACCCATCTTTAAGCTAGGCATGGTGGCACACTTTAATCCTAGCACTCGGGAGGCAGAGGCAGGTGGATCTCTGTGAGTTCAAGGCCAGCTTGGTCTACAGAGTGAGTTCTAGGACAGCTGGGGCTACAGGGAGATCCTGTCTCAAAAAAAAAAAAAAAAAGAGAGAACATTCTATGGACCAAAAACAATGTGAAACATTACATCTCATGTTTTTTAAGGTTGACAGTATAAGTAAATCTTTGATAATTAGAATTCTTTAAACAACAACTCATGTATGATACCCAACATCACACACAAAAAAGGATAAATTATTATTTTATAAATTCCTTTCATTTCCCCCCACCAATCCCCTTCCCTCTATGACCATAGTCTAGACATCATGTTTTATCACATTTAAAATCTGAAACTGAACAAAGTTAGTTGGAAATTATAATGGCCGGGGATTCTTTAGCAAACCACGTTTATCCAAGTTTAAAATGAAAACTACCACAGTAATACAAAGCCCATACACAGTGAAAGGGCTCATTTACAAGGACAGTGGGACCTATTAATAAATTTTTGAGGTTTTCAACATAGGAGTCTTGACATATAGATTTTATAACTGTAATAAAAATTTTAAAACTCCTTGAAATCCTTTCATCACCATTTAAAAAGGTTTTACATTTTTAGTGCATTTCAGAACATAAATATTCAAGAATGGTTTCTCATTGTGTCTCTTCTTTCTTTGACAAAGTATTTGGAATGACCTCTATGACTCTAAATTTCATTGTGAACAATACAGGTTTATAAAACCAGTATTTTCCAGAATTCTTCCTGAGATGGATCTGAAAATCCAGAGGCAAAGGTTATCATAGTCAAACTAAACGACTGATAAAGAGGCACCAAAACAAGGTTAGCGTGCCACCCTAAATCTTTAATACTTATTAGTTACAATTAGATGCCAGGTTGTTTTCTGTTTTTATTTCCGCTTCATGAATTTTGTATCAGTTAATCCTGCCCATGATCCTAGAAGGTCTTTACTGTGACCATCTCTAGTTTATAAGTGAGGAAATGAAATCTCAAAGTGCAAATAGCAGAGCCATGATCAAACTCAAACAACCTGCAACCAAAGTGCATACTCTTAATTACCACATCATGCTTCTAGACTCGTGTACATATTGTTATTCACTGAGCCTCTCAATTATTCAACCCTGGCTATAGCCATTTCTGTACTTAACCTTTAGACTGACAAAGAGACTGACACACAAAACACAGGTTATAATTTGTGAATGTTCAAAGTGTTCTTCAAACTAAGGACAGACCAGTTCACTCAGAACAAGTTTCCCAGCATGATGATACAGCTAAGCAGTTAACCACAGGTAGAAGTGTACTGGTATGGGAGGAAGGACAAAGAGGAGAATATTCCAACTATAAAAACAGCTTGGGGGCTAGAGAGATGGCTCAGCAGTTAAGAGCACCGACTGCTCTTGCAGAGGACCCGGGTTTGATTGCCATCACCCACATGGCAGCTAAGAACCATCTTAACTCCAGTTCCAGGGGAATCCGACGCCCTCTTCTGACTTCCGCAGCATTGCACGACATGGGTGCACCTACTTATATGTAGTCAGTACACTCATACACATAAAAAAATAAAATAAACCAGCTTGGACAAAAATATACACTAGGGAAAGAGTAAAGGATGCTGGGAAATGGTAAGTGAATGGTAAGTGTGTATATGGCTCTAATATGAAAGAAAGTAGGAGATAAGCATAAAAGATGAACCAAGGTCAGATGGTTATGGGCCTTCAAACTTGGCAGTTGAGCATGGTGCTGCATGTAGGCCAATGTGGGCTACTTACTGAGGCACTGAAGAAAAAATAAGATGGGACGGGAGACCCTGTCTCAAAAAGACCCCCCCCCCAAAAAAATGGGAAAAAATGAAGAATTTTACCCACGGACACATAGTCAACCACCACATGATAGGGTAGAAACCATCTCCAGTCATCTTATGGAAGACAGTGACTGCCAGGTCAGTGGGTTGTTGGCCATTAGGAAGAATGCACATGAGAGAAGCTAAAAATGTGAATGCAAAAGGAAATAGAAGACTTGGACAGAACAGAAAGCAATTTAGGGATGAAAATGAGCAGGATTTGAAAAACTTACAGGCATACACAGAGCAATAGGAACCAATCATATGAAACTAAAAACAAGAAAGACTACACCTCTCACAAGTAGGGCAGGATGGCACAATATGTAAAGAAGCTTGCTGCCAAGCCTACCAACCTGTGCTCCATCCATGGGACCCATGTGATAAAAAGACAGAATTGACTCCCAAAAGTTGTCCTCTGACTTTCCCTTGAGAGCATATACTCAATCAATCAATCAATCAATCAATCAATCAATGTAATTTGGAATTTTTAAAATGACTCAAAAACTAGACCTAGTTCACTTGTAATCACTGGGTAATTAAAAAATAAGACCACTTAAATTTTAATGGGGCTTTTGGAAGCAAGAATAAAACCCATAGAACACTTCTACTAACAATATATAAATAAGATTACTTGGTGGTGTGGCTATAATCCCAGCATGAGGCAGGGGGACCATGACTTCCAAGAAAGCCTTGGCTACATGTCAAAACTATCATAATTAAATAAGCAGAAATAAATGGATAAGTCATATATAGAAACACAAGTGTTTAATCTGGAGTCCATTTACACGTCTCCTTTTAAAGCCTATAATTCAATCTGTTGAAGCAGCTACTCAGTGCAATCATGATAACTGGTGTATTACTCCAAGAACTCAGCTCAAGCAGGGTGCTTTGTTACTACCATGCTTATAGTCACCTCAAGGTTGTAGAGTCTGAAGGGGTTGAAAATTTCTATCTGTGGAAGAAAACATTACATTTTCATCTACCACCTCAAAATGCCAAATTACAAAAATTATTAACAGTGACTAGAGCAAGTAAGATAAAAATCCCAGGAATCGGGGTTGGAGAGATGGCCTAGCAGTTAAGAGCGCCGACCGCTCTTACAGAGGACCCGGGTTCGATCCCCAGCACCCACATGGCGGCTGAGAACCATCTGAAACTCCAATTCCAGGAGAACTCCAGTTCCAGGGAAATCTGACACCCTCTTCTGACCTCCGCGGCATTGCACGACACGGGTGCACAAACCTACATGCAGACAGTACATTCATACACATACAGAAATAAAAGAAAAAAAAATCCCAGGAATTAACAATCAGTCTTAGCATAGATGTAAAACAAGTCTGTAAGAAATTTCTATAGGGCACCTCTCCAAGACTTTCCACTTAGGCTTTTCCATAGTATTCTTGATAACACTGCCACTATTAATGGCAAAAATGTGATTACATGGTGGTATCAACACCCAGTATTCCCAACTTCAGGAATTCTGGCCAGGACATTTTTCCAAAACCATCTAGATGTTCTGGCCAGACATTAGCTTTACTGCCTACTACTATACAGTAAGATACTGAACAGCGGTGTAATCTATTCCTTCTTTCCTCCTTTCCAGGCATGGTAACTGGTTCATTGTCTGCAAACAGCACACTTGTCAATCACTGGTCTCAGAGCACACATCAAACCTAATCTCCCAGACTGGCTCTGACACCAAAACACTTATGAGAAGGGAGAAAAAGCATAAAGTACAGTTCCTTATAACTAAGTTAGTGTTAAGACCAGGATGTTGAATTGCCTTTAAATGTAATCTACTTGACCATTATGTAAGTAAGTCCTTTGGATGAAATGCACATGAGTTCACAAATTCTATTCTACAGAATAAGTACCATAAAACATTTTCATGACAGGCCATTCCTAGCTACTTTAGAGCTAGATACAGGAACAAACAAACAAACGAACTAACAAACGAAAAGTTTCCAAAGGAGAAGGAGGGGCAGAAGGACAGGGGTATTACAAAAGCTGGGGAGGGAGGAGAATGAACCAAAATTAATTTTGCTTGAAAATGCCATAGTGAAATGGCATTAATAGTGTATATGTTAATTTTAAAAATAAATACCCATAAGTTTCTAAGATTGACTGCAACCTCACGATTCAAAGTGAACCTAATCTGAATAGACTATACTGAACAGGCTGTAAGCTTAACAATACCCACTCTGGAAGAAATTACAAAAACAAGAAAGCTCAAAAGTTTCCAAAGGAAATGGGGTATGCCGAAGTCAAATTCCATTTTTTGTGACACTGGTGAATACAAGGCCCCCAAAAGACCACAAACCCAAACTCTCAATTCTAATTTGAACATCTATTTCTAATTATAGAAAACTAGCTCTATTTCTTATGTTTCTTTCCCTGATGATAAGACGAAGAAATCAGATGTTGCCATGTGTTTTGGACTTTGTGTAAGAATTCAAGTGTGTTATATTACATAATTTTGGAACAACAGGGCTACAGTTTATGGTACAAATAATTTTAGGAAGCGTGGCTTATCCGAACAACCGTCTTATTAAACAGTATTTTTAAATCAATAAATACCTGGATAAATTTTATAATAAGAATGTTTGGTCTCTAGTTTATCAAAATTTGAAAGACAGTAATGAGGTTTTCACACACTGGACCTCACCAGAGAAGGAAGCAATCAACAGGCAAGTAGCAGTCTTATTGAAATAATACCTCTATTCTCTTTAATCGGAATCTTCCAATTGATTTACCTAGGTTATTTGTGAATAACTAGAAGCTTAGGAAATGTTTTCTTTAGATCACACCTGAAACACAAACATGAAAACCTCACATTTGAGCAATTATATACAGCTCAAAAATGCCATCAGAATTAGCTGAAGCATACAATATTTTTGTTGCTTTTTAGTGTGTTGATGCATATTTTATAGTTCACAGAACTATCTATAGTGAAAAATTTGAAATCACATAAACCATGTAAAACCATAAAAGAAAGGGCACCTTTTTATTTTTCCCAATGTACTGTGTTTCTACACTGCTTATACAGCTTGTACAAGAAACAGTTTCTATATAAAGATTTCCATAAAATGTTTATAGTTTCTATAAATGCATAAAAATTGGTTTCATTATAATCTCTGTTTCAGTGCCAGTAGAAAAAAAAATTACCTGCAATTCTAAATAGCAATCTACATATACTAGGGTGAGTGTGCTCAGACTCCTCTTTTCCAGAGCTCTGAGAAATTCACTATTTTGTCAAAATATACATGAACACTTTGAGAAATAACTCTTAGCACACTCAACTATAATTGCCATTCTTAGTACAAATGGGCTATTAAAAGTGCAATTTTGAAAATAAATTATTAATTCTACATGTTTAGTATAAGAAATAATCATATTATGCCAGTGTGTTTTTAAACCCATGTGTATGTAATACCTGTTATACTTGACATAGTACAATACTATTTAAAGAAATATCTGATAGGTTACTATACATTTCTAACTACTCAATATTACCCATTATAATGACTACCAATTTTTTAATCTGAAAAACATACAGTGTTTTGAAGCCAATAATGGGGTTTTGGTGAGAGTTTGTGAACATGGGAATTTAACTATTTTTCCCCTTAGTTCAAGCAGTATTCATTAAAATTTCATTAACACAATAAAGTTTTATCCATTATTCCCATAATTATGAATGAACAAAATTACAAATCCACCTAGTTGACTAGAATGTTTTACAAATCCACCTAGGTGACTATGGTTTTATTTACGGTTCAGAGATATTAATGATTTTTCTAATTTTCAATATCTGACTGACTTACAAAGATGCTATCTTTGAAAAAGCATTTCTATAAATGAGAGGACTACATTATTATTGCACTCCTATCTTTCTTCAACAAAAATCTTCTATTGGGCAGGCTTTTTAAGCACCACATTACTTAAAGTTATTGTCATGAGCTAAAAAGAATCTAAACAAAGTTCTGTAACCCACAGTAACTAAAAAAAAAAATAAATAAATTCAAAATTTAGTAATCTTAACACCTAAAAAATTAGTTTATTGTAGAGCATATATATGAGAGACAGAATTTTTTTAATTTCTTAAGTAAGCTGTTAAGATTTTTTTTTTTTGGAAAATACAAGATACTTTTCAAGTCAAGACCCTACCACTGTTAATGTTTTAGTATTTAAACTAGCACAGCATTAAACAAAAGCAGATGAATAAGCAATGTGAACTCTGAAAAGCTCTTGCTTTTGCCTTTTTTTGTTGTTTGTTTTGCTCTTTAAAAAAAATATAGGCATTGCATGTCTTTGGGGAATTAACACAGCCTTTATTTTCAGGTTTAGGATAGTGGGCTTACTAGTTTTTAAGTGAAATATTGAGTGCTACAGGGATTTAATGATTTTAAACCATAGATGTCATTGTGGTCTGAGGGTGTCACAGACAACTTGAGGGGAAAAAAAATGGGGCACAGAGAAATCACTTTGTCAGTAATTACAATCAAGAGTCCTAAACCGTGGCTCAGGCTGCTCATTACTTCTTCTTTCTGTATCAAGACCCTTATTTACATTTCAGATTACATTTTTTATGAAACAGTAAGATCTATCAGAGCTGAGAAGACTGAAATAATGAGGGAAAACATTTTAATAAAACGTGTTGGGTCTGTGTTACTTCCATGACAGAAAGAAAGGCTTCCTCTGTAGTGACAGATCATTTATTCTGCTTCTAAACGAGAAGCAAAAAGATGAAACTGATGAACTTTTACTGCCCATTTGTCTTTAGCAGACAATTAAGACAGAGAAGATCAAAATGGATTATCATACCACGCAGACAACTGGCCCAACAGTAATACATCTCCGGGACCACAGATTTGTAACTCTCTTTTATCCCTCCCCTTTCTTCTTACTTCTTTCTCCACTCTAAAGGCACTGCTAGCTTTGTGGCTCAAGGAGAGCCAAAAGGCTGGTCATCATTATTCAGTCACAGATGTCAATCTAACCTCCCTTTTTTCTCAGTTTCTAAAGCAGTGAGGCACAATAATTTGTGACAGATTCTTTTACTGTAAGGTACAAAGAACACACAGAATAAAACATCTAGCAGCAGCAAGCGTCTCTGATCAAGAGTGCTGGTACATGGGAAATACACTACATGTAAAAACAAGCACTGGTAGTTTAGGCGAGTGAAGAGGGAAAAGAGTGTGTGTGTGTGTGTGTGTGTGTGTGTGTGTGTGTGTGTACAATAATAAGTGTTATATTTGATGATAATTTTATCTTAACTATTCCTTAAGGATGACATCATAAATGTTTTAATATTTGAAATGCTGTACTTAAAGTTTACATGTAATAGAAATATTTCTCAGAGTTTTTTGTAATAGTGTACTGAGGGGAAAGGTAATTTGGTTTATTCAAATAAATGTTAAGGTGAAAAAACATAAAATTAGAATATAAGTGGTATAAAATGACAAAAAAGTACTCTTCATGCTCTTTACCAATAGAGACAATTATCAAATAATTTGGAGGGGAAGCTGTAAATAATATCTTCAAAACTGAAGTAGATTCATGACATCTCATTTCTTGAGTTCTTTATGGTCAAGATGAGAAATTAGATATCTCAAGTTGGAGGAGATGCTAAATAAGACAGTGATATACACATTTGTGTAAGTGTACAGCTAGCCATGAGTACAGTTCTTTACATTTTAATACTATGACAGTCATTCAAACAAACCAAAAACCCCAAATATCTCTATCCCGCAAGGACCTTTAAAAGAACAAGCTTATTATTTTATGAGTAACTGCTGTAATTCAAAGCATTCCAACTTAAACATACCAAATGCTTCCATCGAAAAAGATAAAGAATTATATTCGAAACACAGTAATATCACATTAATAAACTGGACTCTACATGCAATGACAGCAGAAAGCAATCTGTGTTTCTCTCTGGACACATATACACATAATAGCACTTGTATACATACATACCCTCCTCAAACATATATGAACATGCATATATACTTAGGAAAAATAAAGATGGGGTGATAAAACATCAGATTGTTCTAGTAGTTATTTCTGGGTAGGAAAATATCAGAAAGATTTATGTTTTCTATTTTTTTTTAAATTCAATTTTTGTTTTAACCTGTATTTCCTAAATTTTGGTTATAGACATAATACCCATGCAATTTCTGAAATTATACTTAAAAAACTATGTTGCTCAATTTTTTTTTTAAATACTAAGAAACTATGTTTTAAAGGAATGGACACAGATGGTAGCTGTTCTATTTCAAGTTTTTGCCTACAAAATTCTCTCTCACTGGATAATTCAGATCAGAGGATCACAAAGGTTATTTACCTAGATATAAGACTTCAAATAGTACTTTTCATAGGAGTTATGACCTTAGGTGAATCACAAGCAAAAGTTTTTCATCCTTTAGATTTTTTAAAACTATTTCATTTATTATTTTTATTTTATGTGTACAAGTGTATTGCTTGCATGTGCAAAAATACACCCATGTCATGCAATGCCCACACAGGTCAGAAGAGGGTGTCAGATCCCCTGGAATTGGAGTTACAGAAGACTGTTAGCTGCCACGTGAGTGCTGGGAATCAAACCCGGGTCCTTTGCAAGAGAGGCCAGTTTTCTTAACCACTGAGCCATGTCTCTAGCCCCCCTTTAGATATTTCTTAAAGAAGATGAACATTTTTTTAAAGTTCTGTAATCTTTGGGTTCTATACATTAATGGAAAGGATTTAATTTCATAAAAAGATAAAAATTTAAGTCTACTGATAGATGTAAAGCAAAGGTGAGATTTTAATTTATTTTTAAATCTTATTTTAACCTTGAGGTCAGACACAAAGCAAACTACACCAGTTCTCCTGGGTTCTTATATTCTAAAACCTCATTACAAAGTATATCATTATACTGATTATCCATTTATATTCCTGGTCACACTGTGACCCCCATATTTAAAAGATGTACCAGATATGAATAGCTGCTTGCTCACTCTCTGATGGGCCACAATGTAAACATGCTATTAATGTCCTGGACAATTCTATTCCATTATATTTATCCTCCACTCAAGGACGTTTAACAGAAAATTTAAATGAATGCTTCAATAATATGCCTTGTGAACAGTAGTCCACATGTGAAAGGTTTTATAAAGTTGTCTTAACTCAGAATGTCTACTGGAACAAAGTACAAAGAGTTGAGCAACATAAGAACTTTAGCACTACTTTATAAGTAAAATAATGCCTGCAACAATGCTTATTTGTAGAGTGCTGGAAATTTGGATGATAGAACTGGCCAGCCTTAGCTTTCCCCTGTGTGTGGACCTTCTTCCAGTATTACCACAACAGAGAGTGTCGTCATCTATTGCAAATTCCATGAAATATAAACCTCTCTCTTTTTGGTCATACTTCTTGACTATTTAAGTAGTATTAAAAGAAAAAAAATTCACAGGCAATTCAAAAAGGATTTCCTTTTGAACTGAAGGCTGTAACACACCTCAAAGTAAAAAATGGTATTTGTGATATTTTAGTTGCTATGCACTTCCCTCCTAAAGGAAACACCCTACATCTAGCACTCATATTTTCAATCTGACTCCAATATGCTTTACTTTTTTTGTCTTTGGATCCTAATTACTGCCTCTATTCCTTTCTAAAAATTCATTTATCTCTTTCACTAAAAAGAACAGTAATAATATGTTGAACAACTCTGAAATAAATTTTGTCATGTAAAAAATTAATTACGCATTCCGAACCTGGTCACTGTAGTCCTCTGGGAATTGCCTCTGCACCTCAGGATCTGTAAATAATTGACAGATAATATTAATTGGCTTTGGATTAGTGAGCAAGCAGAGGATCACACATTAATATTTGATCAGAAGATGATAGCAGCCCTGGCAGGGGATCCAAGGGGGGCAGCTGAGGCTGCTATGCTGATGAGCACAAGGAAGGCCTCAGTGAGGCACTCCCATTACCCTCCTCCAGAAATATAAAAAAGAAAAATTTTAAAAGACCTGATGCTACTGTTAACTTTAGACTATTACCTAATGCGAAAATCTTGCCAGCTGCAAATTGGCCTCAATATATTTTTCCCGAGAAAATGAGTCTTAAACCTGCTTGACTTTTCTTCTCTCATCAGCAGCCTCCTTTTCATCGTTACAGATGTTGGCCTGATAAACCTTAAGCACCAGCTTCAGACTGAGGAGAAAGGACAGTGAGGGAAGAATTCTTTCAAGGAACAAATGTAAAAGTCAATGCTTTTAAAATAAAACATATCCTTCCCCCAAGTGCTTATCAACTCCTACAAAAATAAAGCTACAAATAGAATTTTTTTTCTTCAAAATAAAACCAACATTTTTGGTTTGTCAGTATAACCCAAGTAACACAAGAATTATTTTCTCCCTTAATGTAATTTGACTTATGTAAAACCTATAAAAATACAAAGGTCGGCCGGGCGTGGTGGCGCACGCCTTTAATCCTAGCACTTGGGAGGCAGAGGCAGGCAGATCTTTGTGAGTTCAAGGCCAGCCTGGTCTACAGAGTGAGTTCCAGGACAGCTGGGGCTACAGGGAGACCCTGTCTCGAAAAGCCAAAAAAAAAAAAAAAAACAAAGGTAAAAATGTCTCTCCCAACCATCTATTTAGAATTTGGAAATTAAGGGGTCACTTCATTCTTAAATCATAATTGCAAGATAATGACATGTCTGTAAGTCAATACAGAAGTGGGCTAATTAAAAGCTATTAGTACTCCATTTGCTATTGATTATGAAAACCTTCACTCTTTCCTAAGAAAAGACAAACTGGGAGTGGTCAGAATAGTATCTATTTGGGAAATCATGTATCAATCCAAAAAGCATAGTGTTGGAGGATCTCTCCCTAAAAGTGATCTCATAGTATACACTGCTAGCTTTCTACGCATATCTTTAAAAACAATACGAAAACACCAATTTGCTTCTCTGTGAACATAAATACATGTAAAGATTCAAATCACAGTACACAAATAATTAACTGTTCTTCAGGGAGGGATTGAAAAAAAAAAGTGGGTGAGCTATTTGCTTACTACATTTAAATCCTTGGAATATCAGTTTTAACATCATTAAAACTGATGGATGCTTTCCTTTTTTCTTTCTTCTATTTTTTTTTTTTAATCCAAGATACAAGTAGTCACAAAGTCATGCCAAAAGTATACTTCCTCTATGTGGTGGTACAAAATAGGTATCTTTCACTTAGCTTAAAATGTGGAGATTTTTACCTTCATCTTCAGCTACTTAGATGAGATTAATGATGTGTCTGGTTACGAGTTCTAGAGTGATGTTCCCTCCTGGGCAAGATAAGGAAGCCATTGCCAGTCTTTGGCTTCATAGGCTGAAATTACACAAGGATTCTGCTCTCCTAAGACAGGAGGCCAGAGGGCGCTAACAGCTGGCAAACAAAGTCCAGGTTTAGTATTCCCTTTCCAAAATACTTGGGACTAGAAGTGGTATAGACTTTTGAGGTTTTCAAATTTTTTAAATATTTACATAGATTTCACAAGTTGAACCTCCTTAACCCAAAATGCCAACATCTGAAAATTGAAGTCTTTCAGATTGCCAAGCATGTTCAAATTGTATTAAGCTGCAAAGAAGAATTAGCTAACAAGATGTGACAGACAGCCCAACAAATCTCTAAACTGGGGGTGGGGGTTTTAAAAAGGCACAGTGATTATAATTCCTGAAACATGTAAGAATACTTTAAAATGTAGTCATGAAACAAAACCAAAAAAAAGCAGTTGTAAGCCACTGAGGGACATAATAATCAGAGATCTGCCAACTTGTCCTTTTTCTTCTGTCATATAGTTAACACAAATCTTGTGTTATATACATATAACACAAGTCTATATATAACTAAGGATATATATATATATATGTATATATCTTCTTTCTTGCAATCATTTATGTTTCTTAGGAATCACATCATACCAGCAGAAATAAAAGCCAAAGACTTTCTTTTTCCACCACCACTTTATGAAGGGATAAACACCAGAAATCAAAATTTGAGGCATATTCTTCAAATTTCAAACTAAATTTCTTATTTGTAAATGGGACAAAGTTCTCAAAATCTCTTTTATTTTTAAACATTTTATTGATGATTTTTATTTTATATGTATGAGTGTACTGCCTGCATGTACGTAAGCAAACCCTGGTCGTACAATCCCCATGTAGTCAGTTGGCGGCTTCAGATTCCCCAGAACTGCAGTTACAGATGGTTGTTGGCTGCCACATGGGTGCTGGGAATTGAACCTGGGTCCTCTGCAAGAGCAAATGGTACTCCTAACTACTGAGCCGTTTCTCCAGACCCTTAAATCTCCTTTCAAAACTCTATTAATAAGAGACCATATTAATAAGAAACTCACCACTTTAAAGTTTTTTTTCATACAACAGAACATTGGAAAAAGAAAAGAAAATTAGACAGAAAAACATCTCAGTTTAACATACTCAAGGTGAAGAGAACTATGATGGCCAGATGAAATAGATTCCAAGTATGTTATCAAAAACACTGCTTCAAAGGTAGGGCAACATAACTGCCCAAGACCATCCCTGAAGTGAGAGTCCCATATTTTAACAGAACAATGTAATAACACTCATTATTGTTTACTACCATTCAAGCATGAAACTTTTGTTTAGCTTTCTTTAAGGCTCCAGAGATTTACAAAAACCAAACTTCATGGGTCTTTAACATTCTCTAAAACACTTTAAAAAAAAATTGTTAAAGGGCAGTGCTTTGTAAACCAAAATCCAATTTATAAAATTCCACTCAATTAGTTCAAAGATCTAGTCTGATAGTTAATAAAACTATGAAAGGTATTTTGTAAAAATTAACAAAAACTGTAAACAATTTATTTGAATTTTCTTAAAACATCTATTTTGTACAAGAGGCTGCAACTTTTTCACATTGAGTTCATCAGAACGCCATAATGTCACCAAATTACCGACATTGGAAACATCTGAATTAAAAAGGTCCAAAGACAATCTGCTTTTCTCAAGCACCACAACACCCGCCTTACAGTTTCTGCATGGCACATGTACAAAACCTAGCACCCTGCAGTTAAGCAAACCGCCTTTAAATTTTCTGTCTGGCAGCAATCCACTTGCGTGTCTGTATGTTTTTACAAGTACTCTATGTATTTCATTGCGTCAGCTGCATTTCTTTGAGTTTTAAATGGTCTGGGAACATTTTATGAAATGTTCTATATCTTTATATGGAAAATAACATACACTGGAAAAATGCATTGGTCTAATATTTATGTATCTATTTCTTTATCCCCCTTCTAATGTTATAATTGCTAAGGTTCCAAAACACCTTCTCACATTTATATGCTCACCACCAAATGCAGTGTTGCCAAACAGCTAACTTTTGACACAAAAATCTATGGATCAGGGTATACCACAGAAGAAACAACCTAACAGTCTGCTTAGGCAAGTAGCAGTAAAAATAGAGTTAGAAGTGCTGGACGTGGTGGCACATGCCTTTAATCCTAGCACTTGGGAGGCAGAGGCAGGTGGACCTTTGTGAGTTCAAGGCTAGCCTGGTCTACAGAGCGAGTTCCAGGACAGCTGGGGCTACAGGGAGACCCTGTCTCAAAAAGACCCCCCCCTAAAAAAAAACAATTATATCATCTCCCAAGAAAATATTGTATTTAAAATACCTTATCAACAATATATCTCATTTGAAAGAGTTCACATATCTTTTCACCAAAAGGGACTAAAAGGAACACTTGGTTCTTGACAAGGTTTCACATCACACCAGTGTGATGGGCACCACCTTCTCCTAACGTCATGGCCATCTAAAGGCTGGCCCCCCCTGCAACTCCAGGGCACTACTTTTCCTGAAGGCCACAGATACATTTTCACATTTAAAGCAAACATGTCACAGTGTAGGACTCTCAGCAATACAATCTCATTCCAGCAGAGAACATGCAGGCTATACTTAAAGTATATATACTTTTAAGTATAGCAGGCTATACTTAAAAGACGGATTTCTATAAAGAAAGGCTAATTTTTTTCAATCTCAATAACCCATGTTTTCTAGTCTTATACAGATGTTAAATCTTTCATAAGATATACCAGATTGCCACAGGATGTTTAATTAATAGAATAATAGTTTAGGTAAGACTCACTGGAAAGGTGCTATAAATTATTTTATATAGCTCCAAAATCCTTGCATTCTGCCTTAGGCTTAAAGTTCCTAGAAAACCTGGTAGACTGAGCTTTTACAACAGAAAATACAAAATAAATAATAAAAGTACTGTGGTTATGTATGAGCTCTTATTTGCACATTGGTAACTAGTACATGAACATACACACAGCAGTCCAAATTATTTCCAGTTTTTTTCTCCATCACACCAATGATGATTCCATTTGCAGAATAAAGCATGACATATTTTCTAATCGATTACTGAAAAACACCCTCACTTCATTTGATAGGAAATGTGTAACAACTGCAACTAACCAAATGTCATTAACTTCTATTAGCAGAGGTCTTACAGGGAACTGAAGAGAAGCTGCTAAGGTGGAAATTAACACGGGAATCTGCTGCTTTCACTTTTAACATACTATGGATCAAGGCAAAAAAGTTAAATGCCTCCTGAATATATCCAGTTATTGTCTCTAGGATATTTCTGTCAATAAAAGACATAATAGCACATACCTTTGAATCTCACAAGTATAAAGATCTCCCCTTTAAAAAGCAAGGCTTTAACATGAACTATCAACCAAATAATCTCATTGTTCAATTTCATGGAGTTTAAGATACTATCTTCTTCTCCTACAACCATAAATGTTAATCCAAGCTATAATCAGATTTAATTTTTCCAGATGAGAAGATGAGAATATGCTGCAAACAGGATAATCATCTATTCCACTGTTCTTTCCCTAATGACATTTTCCAATTTCATACACCAAAACTGTAGGCTCAGAAAATAGTTTAAGAAGTTGTCCTACATTGAGGACCATATCAATCTTTCTCCAAACAGATAGAAATAAACTTTCTTTAATCATCAAGAAAATTAACTTTTTGTATAATACAAAACCAAAGTTTCCTGAGCATGATTACGAACTAGACTGAGTCAAATAAAAAGCTTCAAGGCTTTCTATTAAAATTATTAAAGCTACAAAAATTCAGCTACACTAATTTTATACCATAAAAATACCTGAATTGTTGGTTTAACATTTTAAATAAGCACAATTATTCTCGAAAGGTATCCAATCTATAATAGTTACATTTTACTTATTAAAAATTACATTTTAGGGGCTAGAGAAAAGGCTCAGTGGTTAAGAGTACTGACTGCTCTTGCAGAGGACCTGGGTTTGATTCCCAGCACCCACATGGCAGCTAAGAACTGTCTTTAACTCCAGTTCCAAGGGAGTCTGACACCCACTTCTGACCTCTGCAGCATTGCACAACACCGGTGCACACAGTACACTCATACACATAAAATGATTTTTTTTTAAATTACATTTTAAATGTTTCAAATTTTTTACGTAGTTAAAAAAAAAATCACCGTATTTTTCTTTGACAATGAAACAAGACAAGTTTGTCTTATTTTTAAATGTTTTAAATTAAAATTATCAATCCTAAAATAGGGATCAAAAATATCAAAATATAACTTATTAATTAGAAAAAATAGTACTTCTAAGTACTTCAAATGAAACTTTATTTGGTTATCTGTGTGCCAATGAAATTTGTTACTTAAAAAAAAAAATCTACTCCTTGTAAGAACTGTTTGCTCTGAACATGAAAACTGAGAAGACATTAAATAAACACTGAGCCATCCCAATTTTAAGCCATGATTGTGTTCTAGTATTGTCTCCCAACCCTGGAATATCAATTTCAATTATACTATTTCACCCCTGCCAGCCTGATAGCATAGACACAGTTGGCCACCTACATCTACAATTAAAAAAAAGTGAAGGAGAGAAAATCCATGCCAGTGTGGCAAGAATTAAGGCCATTTACAAACGATTCCTCCTCAGACTAATATATTCTGCCTTTCCAACATGTCCTGCTCTGATGTGGCTATTAATGCATAAACTGCAGACACTGACCTATTGTTTTTAGTTGTTGGAGTTATGAATGTGGTACAGTTACCAATAAACTGCCATTGCACACATGTGGTACATTTACATACATGAGGCAAAATACTCATACATAAAATGAGTCCTTTAACATTATGCAACAAAATCTAGAGTTCATCTTTCTTTCTTGAAAATGTCACTTTTACTGATGACCTGAAATATTTCCCATAAATAACTTCATTTATAAAAGGAATATAAGTTTGGGGCTGGAGAGATGGCTCAACAATTAAGAGCACTGGCTACTCTTGCAGAGGACCTGAGTTCAGTTCTTAGCACCCACATGGAGGCTAACGACTGTCTGTAACTTGGGATCCAGCACTCTCTTCTGGCCTCTGCAGGCATTGCACACATGTGGTGCATTTACATACATGCAAGCGAAACACTCATACACATAAAATAAAAAGAAATGAAAAACAATTTTTAGAAGAAAACAAATATGATCCTTAACTAAATGCATGTTGCATATACCCAAAAGTCAAACATAAATAAAATTCCAAAAATGGAAAAGAGCAAAATATGCTAGCCAGAGAAGACAAAAGGATATTTTCATTTAACTTACATTTTTTTCTACTGCACCTCAGTTTTCAATCTTAGTATTTTTTTTTTTTTTTTTTTTTGAGACAGGGTCTCCCTATAGCCCCAGCTGGCCTGGAACTCACTCTGTAGACTGGGCTGGCCTTGAACTCACAGAGATCCACCTGCCTCTGCCTCCCCTTTAATCTGCTAGGATTAAAGGAGTACACCACCACGCCTGGCTTAAAGACAGTTCTTAGCCGCCATGTGGATGCTGGGAATCGAACCCAGGTCCTCTGCAAGAGCAGTCAGCACTCTTAACCACTGAGCCATCTCTCCAGCCCCCTCAATCTTAGTATTCTTAATCTTGGCTTTCTTTTTCATTAGTTCAGGGTTTGAAACTAATTCCTAAAATCTACCAGATTTTATAGGAACTATAATCTCAGTCTCATGAAAGTTTTCCATAATTTACAATTCATTTTATCCTATCTTGTTCTAGTTTTCTGCAGTGCTGGGATAGAGCCCAAGACTCAAGTATGCAAAGCAAGTACTGTATCACTGCAATACACTCCCAGCCCTCTCCTATCTTTTAGAAGGGGCTACCTAAGCATCGTGTTTTTATGCCTATCTGAATAACTCTTTAGACTTAAATTATAGCTATGTCTTTTATATATTTCAAAGTAACATAATTGTTTATGGTCTTCATAATATATTACATCTATGAACCTTGGTAAAGAGATAACTTAATTATTTACTCAAATGAAACTATTAATAGAGTACCCACTATGTGTCAGCAGCATGATGAAAGGCATTTTATACAAAGTTTCTGGTTTTCATAGTCATAACAAAGTTATCTTTAAGGATGATCATGTCAGTTTTATTATAAAGAAGGCAATAGGTTTGCCTAATTTTTTCCTTGCTTCTCCAGCATTTAAAAATCACTATGCATTTGTGGTACAAATACTTTCTAAAGATCACATGTTATGCAGTAAGCACACAATAAGTATTAATGGTTGGTATACTGTCAACCTCAAAGGAGAAATAAGCAAACATTATAAATTAGATGGCTATAGACATATAGGTGTTCCTCAAATTGGAAATACAGGTATTCCTGAAGTAAACTTTTTTTTTAAATTAATTTTATTTATTTCTGTATGTGTATGAATGTACTGTCTGCATGCAAGTCTGTGCACCCGTGTCGTGCAACACCGCGGAGGTCAGAAGAGGGTCTCAGATTCCCCTGGAACTGGAGTTCTCCTGGAATTGGAGCTTCAGACAGTTCTCAGCCGCCATGTGGGTGCTGGGGATCGAACCCGGGTCCTCTGTAAGAGCGGTCGGCGCTCTTAACCGCTAGGCCATCTCTCCAGCCCCCTGAAGTAAACTTTTATAAACCCGATTAAAATGTTCCCATTGCCTTCCTATTACCTACTTAGAAATGTTATAACTCTATCAGAAACTGGTTTTCTCTACATTGTCAGTGGTTTGAAATCCTCAAGCTACCATTTATTTGCCTCCTGGCATCTGTTTGCTTATGATCTGTAAATATCAAATGCACTAGAGACTCTCCCTGATTTTTCAGAAACCCTGAGGTAGATCAGTTTTTTTTGTTTTTTTTTTTTTTTTTCGGTCTTTTGGACAGGGTCTCCCTGTAGCCAGTGTCCTGGAACTCACCTCTGTCAGACCAGCTGCCTTGAACTCACAAAGATCAGCCTGCCTCTGCCTCCCAAGCTAGGATTAAAAGGCGGCTCACCCACGCCTGGCTTAGATTGTTGAAGGCCCATTCTGTTTCATTTTCTTTGCTGTACATTTGCAAACTCAATTTCAGAAACAGGAGCCCACCAAAAATGCTTGCAGAGCAATTATAATAGTAGCAGCTACCATTTATAGAACGGCCAGGTACACCAATCATCTTCATAGGTGGTTTAATTTACTTTGTCTAATCAAAACAACCAACAGGTAAGGGAGGTGTATCCCTGTTTTATAAATACAAAAAGTGAGGCTCACTGAGAGCAAATCCACAGTTAAGTAACAGAGATGAGCTTCAGCCCGGATCCAATCAGCTCCAAAGAATCCAGCACTGGCTTCCTTCTCTGGCTTTATTTATTTACATCCTCCTGTTGATCTGTCTTCTAGTCATTATTGTGACTCAACAATAAGAATACATCTGGAGAAATAACTACAACATGTTGTCATGAAACAGGCCTTAGCAGACTATGAATGAACGCTTTCCAATTCCTCTACTTAAACTCCTTTGCCAAGTTCAGGATATAAAGAAAATGATTCCAAAGGAATTACCATTCAATTCTACACAAATAATATTTAAAAGATTGAATTTCATGTTCAAAACGTTAAGATGATTTTGAAAGTTAGAAGTTAGCCTTTTATCTATGAGAAAAATGTTGTTTAAAAAGACCAAGGAGCACGGGCGTGGTGGTCGCACGCCTTTAATCCTAGCACTTTGGAGGCAAGGCAAGCGGATTCGTGTGAGTTCAAGGTCAGCCTTGGTCTATAAGCAAGTTCCCAGGAGCGCTGGGTCAACAAAGTTAAATCCTTGTTTTAAAATCAATAAAAATTAAAAAATTAATTTAAAAATATTATATGGAAAATATTTTCATAGTTGAGAAAATTTTTCCAGGGACCTCTAAATAACATTTAGAACCCTAGAGACAAACTAATGAGCATGGTAGATAGGTGTGAGATAATAAAGATTAAGTGACCCCTTAGCCAGGCTGGATGGCCAGGCCTTTAATCCTAGCACTTTGGAGGCAGAGGAGGCGGATCTTGTGAGTTCAATGGCCACCTGGTCTACAGAGGAAGTTCAAGGCACAGCGTAGGCATAATAGTCGGACACCCTGTCTCAAAAGACAAAAAAAAAAAAAAAAAAACTGAGTTATCCCTTTTAAGTGGAGCCTGTTAACAGGTTTTCCTGTTGGTCCATGGTAATAAACCTGTAATTCCTGCATTCAGGCTATGGAAGGAGGAACACAGTTTAAAGCTAGCTTTGTTACACAGAAAGTTCAGGACAGGCCGGCTAGATATAAGACTCCTATCTCAAAAACCCAAAGGTGAATTTCTTTAAGGCAGAATTCTCCTCTCTCCCTGGGAACACTATTGCCTGACCCCTATCTGTACCATCAGAGAAGCAGTGGCTTTATCAACATCACTTTTTTTTTTTTTTTTTTTTTTTTTTTATTTTTGAGACAAGATCTACCTGTAGCCCCAGCTGGCCTAGAACTTTGCTATGCAGACCAGGCTGGCCTTGATCTCACTGAGATCCACCCACTTCTCCCTCCCAAGTGCTGGGATTAAAGGTGTATACCACAATATTTTTTAAACAAAAATATACATAATAAAATTTACTATTTCAAAGATCTTTCACTGTATAGAGTGGTAGAGCATTAAGTGCATTCACTGCTGCTGGAACAGTTACCAGCTAGTGCCAGAACCTTTCACCTTCTCCAACAGAAACTCTTTACCATTAAATACCACCTTTTCTTCATTTGCTCTTCCCATGAAGTCTAAGGACTTCATATAAGTGGAATCATGTGGTGTTTGGCCTTTTGTGACTGGCTTGTTTCATGTGGCCTAATGATTTCAAGATTCATGTTATAGTGTATATAATAATTTATGTTAAAAATGACTATCCCATATTTAAAGCCACACTCTCTATTCATTATTAATCAGTCACACTGGGTTACTTTTACTTTTTGCTTACTGTATACATTACTCTTATGAATATGTAAGTATAATGATCTTTCCAATCCTTGCTTTCATTTCTCTGGAGAATATGGCTATAGCAGAATTGTTAGCTCATATGGGAATTCTACATCAAAAATTTTGAGGACCTAAACCATTTATCATGTGCTTCAACATCTTCATGATATAAAACTAACACCAACGATCTAGAATTTCAAACCAAGACATTATGAGCAATGTACCCAACTTCTCTGTTTCTTAACTATTAATTTCTCTTTCTAGCCAGACAAATCAATTCCCTTTCCCTCAAAACATGACATGATCTAGTCATCTTTCTTCTCTTCCTCATCCTCCAAATCAGACTTTCACATAATGTGCTTTAGTGTCGCAAAGTATTAATGTGGCCAAGTGTATAGGATATGAATCAACATTTGAGCACATCTGGACTTGGAGGGGGGTGCTTTTTGAGACAGGGTCTCCCTTTAATTCCAGCTGCTGGAGCTCGATTTGTAGACCAGGCTGTTCTTGAACTCACAGAGACCTACCTGCCTCTGCCTCCGGGAGTGCTGGGATTAAAGGCATGTGCCACCATGCCCAGCTCAACACCTAGATTTTAAAAAAAAATTTAAATACAAGGGCTGGAGAGATGGCCTAGAAGTTAAGAGCACCGACTGTCCTTGCAGAGGACCCGGGTTCGATCCCCAGCACCCACATGGCGGCCAAGAACCGTCTGAAACTCCAATTCCAGGAGAACTCCAGTTCCAGGGGAATCTGATACCCTCTTCTGACCTCTGCGGCGTTGCACGACACGGGTGCACAAACTTGCATGCAGACAGTACATTCATACACATACAGAAATAAATAAAATTAATTTAAAAAATTATAAAAAAATTTTAAATACAAAGAAAAAAATAATAATAAAATTTAAATACAAAGAATCATGTCTTCCATCAAAAAAGTTCTAGAAATAAGTTCAGAGTCACAAAGAAAGATCACTGCTCCAATTAAAGCATCTCAACAAAGCAAAACTTCTGATCAGAAGGGTGTATGGCTCACAAAAGCAGAAGAGCAAGCATATAGAACAGAACATTTGATAGGCTTTTGGGGGGGCTTTTTGAGACAGGGTCTCCCTGCAGCCTCACCTGTCCTGGAACTATCTATATAGACCAGGCTGACTTTGAACTAACAGAGATCTGCCTGCCTCTGCCTCCCCAGTGCTGGGATTAAAGGTGTATGCCACCATGCCCAGCCCTAGGCTTTTATACTAATGCAAGAAAGAGTACCCTGCCCTTTCCCCTTTGGATGGGGTCTTACCTGACAGTCTTTCACAGGAGGGGAATTTTTAAAGAATTGCAGCAAAGGAAAGGAAAGGAAAAAGGAAAAGGGAGAAAGGGAAAAGGGAGAAAGGGAAAAAAGGGAAAGGGGGGGGGAGGGGAAAAGGGGGGGAAAGGGGGAAAGGGGGGAAAAGGGGGGGAAGGGAAAGGAAAGGAAAGGAAAGGAAAGGAAAGGAAAGGAGAGGAGAGGAGNGAGGACCAAGTTTCAGTACAAGAGCCTTACAGGTGACAAACACCCTCTATCCAAACATAGGGTTTTGTGGGGGGTTCCCTTCTGATTGTGTTCTTTTAGTAAAATGGAAAATAAGCAGCAAGTGAAGTAGTGAGCATGGGAAGCTTGAGATGAGAGGAGAAAATATGAAATAGTCACTGAGGAGAGCCAAAAGTGGATGGATGAAATCATTGTATGGTTTTCTGAGTTGTGTTGACACTCACCAGTTAATAATAAATTAAGGTATGATTGTCAGCCACAGTTGTGTGTTTCATCTAGGCCAACAGTCCACTAATAGAGTCGTATGTAGATGTGAACAGTTTTATTTAACCAAAGATTAGGGTTTTGCTAGTCGAGGAAAAACAAAGATGGAGAAGTTATAGAACATTTGTAATAATAGAATGTAAGTTGGTTAAGGAAAATCGTGTAGACCTGAGGCAGATGAAGGCAGTGAAAAGATTCATAGAGCATAGCATCATGTGGGATTGAGGGAAGTTGAAGGAGTAGGGTGAGGGGCACAGAGGGAGGGAAGATGCAGGTCATGGCTGGAGTTCAAGATGCTTCAAACTGACTACTGGGGGGCTTCAGTTACACCAGTGGTAGAGTTTAACATATGACTATGGGAGTGTCTGTTATCTACCTTTCTTGTTGCTGTGGAAAAAAACACATGGTCAAAACAACTTAAAAGGAAGAAGGGTTTATTGTGGCTGATGGTCTTCAGATGACTCTCTCCATAGTTTTCTTTGGCTACATCTGTTCTGTAGGGGAGGCAGTATATTAATGGCAGGTGGGGAACAGGTGGTTGAAGGCTTGTTGCACTCATGGTGGACCCTGGAAGAGAGAGAAAAGAGAAGTGGGAACAAGGAACATTTGTAGTTCGTCAAAGCACATCTCTATTGAATAAAATTCCCTAGTTTAGTCCCTGTCTCATGAATTTAGAACCACCCCCCCAAAACACATCAGTAGCTGTTAACTAAGTATTTAACATAGGAAGCTTTGGGGGATATTTTATATTCAAACATACCAGAGTTAGTAAATAAGGTTGGATAGAAGACAAGATTGTTTGGAGAGAGGAAACCAAGGAATGAAGAGTTTAGGGGATTAGAAGGATTGTTATGAATAATAAAATGGATGATTGGTGAAAATAGTGCCAGAGTGAGTATCCATATACCAGAATCCACAGGATCCGAGGAAGTAGGAATGACCTTGGGATTAGTATTTGACAATAAAACAGAGTAGGGTAGGGATTTAGTCTGGTAACTTGAAGGCAAAAGCTTGGGTTTTAGAGAGTAAGAATGGCCAAGGGGCTGGAGAGATGGCTCTGTGGTGTAAGAGGGGCCCCATGCCCACATGCTCTTGAGGAAAGCTGGGTTCGATTCCCAGAACACACACATGGATGGCTAGAACCGTCTTTAAGCCCCCGGGGGCCTGTCTGGTGGAATATACCTTTAATCCTAGGCACTTCGGGAGCGCAGAGCAGGGTGGATCTCTGTGAGTTCAAGGCTAGCCTGTCTACATAGACGTTGAGTTCCAGGCCAGTGGGTGGCTACTAGGCAGGACACCTGTCTCAAAAAGAAGGGGAAAAAAAAAAAAAGACTGGAAAGTAGCAGTAAGAAATAGAGCCAGGGGGCCGGAGAGATGGCCTAAGCGGTTGAGATGTGCCGACCCTCTTTGCAGGGGACCCGGGTCGATCCCCAGCACCACATGGCGCGCGAAAGCGTCTGAAACTCCAATTCCAGGAGAACTTACCTCAGTTCCCAGGGGAATCAGACAAACACCCTCTTCTGACCTCCGCGGCACTGCACGACACGGGTGCACAAACTACATGCCGACAGTACACCATACACATACAAAAAATAAATAAAATGGGAAAAAAAAAAATTAAAAAAAAAAAAAAAAAAAAAAATCCGAGCCATGGAACTCCATCCCCATCGCCATAGAAGGAAGGGTAGAGAGGGTCCAGAAGAGCCTGATTGACATGGCAGTAAGAATATAAGACTGTGAAGGGAGTTTCCGGAGAAGAAACTAGGAAGGTGCTGCTGGTACATACAAGAGCCTTTACGGTACATCCTACATATCCAACCTAAGGGTTTGTGGGGTTCCCTTCTGATTGTGTTTTTTTAGTAAAATGGAAAATAAGCAGTCAAGTGAAGTAGTGAGCATGGGAAGCTTGAGATGAGAGGAGAAAATATGAAATAGTCACTGAGGAGAGCCAAAAGTGGATGGATGAAATCATTGTATGGTTTGAATGAATTCAGGGCCTGCATATGTGAGCATGCTGTGTACTCACATGTACTTGTGTGTGTGCTGTTTCCTTGGCAGCCTTATTTAAAATTCTTTGCACTTTTGTAAGAAACCTTAAATATCAGCATTTTCTGTCACACTGAAACTTTTTGAGTGACAGGGACCATTTTAATCTCCCCACCTACTTAAACTTGTTGTTACATAAATGGGCCTTGCCTGCAGCCCAGAACGGTGGTGCTCCATGAACGCAGAACCTTGCGTCCTTCAACCAACCCCTTTTCCTTTACTGTCCTTCCTTTCCCTTTCCTTTTTCCTTATTCTTTCCTTCCTTTTTCCTTTCCTTTTCCTTTCGCTTTCCTTTCCTTGCCTTTTCCTTTTCCTTTTTCCCTTTTCCTTTTCCTTTTCCTTTTCCTTCGTTTCCTTTTTTCCTTTCCTTTCCCTCTCCGTCCCGCCCCTCCCCCCCCCTCCCCTCCCTCTCCTCCTCCTCTCCTCTCCTCTCCTCTCCTCTCCTCTCCTCCCTCTCCGTCTCCTCTCCTCGCCTCATCCTCTCCTCTCCCTCGTTCCTCTCCTCTCCTCTCCTCGCCTCTCGACCTCACCTCCCCTCCCCTCCCCTCCCCTCCCCTCCCTCCTCTCTTCTCCTCTACTTTCCCCCCTTTCTCCCCTTTCTCCCCTTTCTCCCCCGTATTCCACCCTTTTTCTCCTTTCCCCCCTTTTCCACTCTTTTCCCCCTTTCCCCCGTTTCCCCCCCCTTTTCCCCTTTTCCCCCTTTTCCTTTCCCGTTTTTTATCCCTTTCTCTCCTCCCCTTTTTTTTTTTTTTTTTTCTTTCTTTCTCTTTCTCCATCTCTCCTTCTCTCCATCTCCCTCCATCTCGCTCTCCTCTCCTCTCCTCTCCTCTCCTCTCCGCTCCTCTCCTGCTCCTCTCCTCCCCATCCCCTCGCTCTCCTCCCCTCCCCCCCTTCTAAACCCCGCCCCTCCCTCCCCTCCCTCACCCTTCCACGTCCCCCTCCTCTCCTCTCCTCTCCTCTCCTCTCCCTCTCCTCGCGCTTTCCTTTCCTTTCCTTCCTTTTCTCGCTTTCCGTTTCCTTTCCTTCACTTTCCTTTCCTTTCCTTTCCTTTTCCTTTTCCTTTTCCTTTTCCTTTTCTTTTCCGTTTCGCTTTTCCTTTTCCTTTCCTCTCCTCCCCCTCCCTCTCTTTTTTTTTTTTTTTTTTCTTTTTCCTCTCCCTCTCCTCTCCTCTCCTCTCCTCAATCCTCTCCTCTCCTCGCCTCTCTCCTCTCCCCTCCCCTCACCATCCCCTCCCCTCCCCTCCCCTAAAGACCACTCCCCACCATCCCCTCCCCATCCCCTCCCCGCCCCTCCTATCTGCTACTCTACTTTCCCACAATTTCTACCCTTTCCCCCTCCCCACTTTTCGCCACACTTTTCTACGTTCCCCATTTTACAATCGTTTCACTCTTTTACCCCTTTCCCCCCCCCTTTCCGTCCCCCTTTCCACCCCTGTTCCCCTTTTCCCCTTGTCCCTTTTTCCCCTTCTCCATTGTTCCTTTGCCCTCTCCTCACCCCTCCTCTCGATCCCTCCCCCCTCCCCTAACTCCCCACCCCCCTAAACTCCACTCCCTCCTCTCCTCCTCCTCTACTCTCCTCTCCTCTCCGCCCTCCTCTCCCCTCCTCATCATCCCTTCCCCTCACCCCCTCCAATCCCCTCCCCTCACATCCTCTCCTTATTTATTTTTGTATGTGTATGAGTGTACTGTCTGCATGTAGGTTTGTGCACCCGTGTCGTGCAGTGCCGCGGAGGTCAGAAGAGGGTGTCTGATTCCCCTGGAACTGGAGTTCTCCTGGAATTGGAGTTTCAGACGGTTCTCAGCCGCCATGTGGGTGCTGGGGATCGAACCCGGGTCCTCTGCAAGAGCGGTCGGCACTCTCAACCGCTAGGCCATCTCTCCAGCCCCCTGGCCTCTATTTCTTACTGCTACTTTCCAGTCTTTTTTTTTTTTCCCCCTTTTTGAGACAGGGTCTCCCTATAGCCCCACTGGCCTGGAACTCAACTCTGTAGACCAGGCTAGCCTTGAACTCACAGAGATCCACCTGCCTCTGCCTCCCAAGTGCTAGGATTAAAGGTATATGCCACCATGCCCGGCTTAAAGACGGTTCTTAGCCATCATGTGGGTTCTGGGAATCGAACCCAGGTCCTCTACAAGAGCAGTTGGTGCTCTTAACCACAGAGCCATCTCTCCAGCCCCTTGGCCATTCTTACTCTCTAAAACCCAAGCTTTTGCCTTCAAGTTACCAGACTAAATCCCTACCCTACTCTGTTTTATTGTCAAATACTAATCCCAAGGTCATTCCTACTTCCTCGGATCCTGTGGATTCTGGTATATGGATACTCACTCTGGCACTATTTTCACCAATCATCCATTTTATTATTCATAACAATCCTTCTAATCCCCTAAACTCTTCATTCCTTGGTTTCCTCTCTCCAAACAATCTTGTCTTCTATCCAACCTTATTTACTAACTCTGGTATGTTTGAATATAAAATATCCCCCAAAGCTTCCTATGTTAAATACTTAGTTAACAGCTACTGATGCTGTTTTGGGGGGTTCTGGAAACTTCATGAGACAGGGACTAACTAGAGGAATTTTATCAATAGAGATGTGCCTTTGAAGACTACAAATGTTCCCTGGTTCCCACTTCTCTTTTCTCTCTGCTTCCAGTCCATCATGAGGTGAAGAGCCTCAACCACATGTTCCCACCTTCCATAATATACTGCCTCCCTACAGAAAGATGTAGCCAAGAAACTATGGAGAGAGTCATCTGAAGCCATCAGCCAAAATAAACCCTTCTTCCTTTTAAGTTGTTTTGCCATGTGTTTTTCCACAGCAACAAGAAAGGTAGCTAACAGACACTCCCATAGTCATATGTTAAACTCTACCACTGGTGTAACTGAAGCCCCCCAGTAGTCAGTTTGAAGCATCTTGAACTCCAGCCATGACCTGCATCTTCCCTCCCTCTGTGCCCCTCACCCTACTCCTTCAACTTCCCTCAATCCCACATGATGCTATGCTCTATGAATCTTTTCACTGCCTTCATCTGCCTCAGGTCTACACGATTTTCCTTAACCAACTTACATTCTATTATTACAAATGTTCTATAACTTCTCCATCTTTGTTTTCCTCACTAGGCAAAACCCTAATCTTTGTTAAATAAAACTGTTCACCTCTACATACCTCTATAGTGGACTGTGGCTAGGATGAAACACACAACTGTGCTGACAATCATACCTTAAATTTATTATTAACTGTGAGCTTCAACACAACTCAGAAAACCATACAATGATTTCATCCATCCACTTTTGGCTCTCCTCAGTGACTATTTCATATTTTCTCCTCTCATCTCAAGCTTCCCATGCTCACTACTTCACTTGCTGCTTATTTTCCATTTTACTAAAAGAACACAATCAGAAGGGAACCCCCACAAACCCTATGTTTGGATATGAGGTGTCACCTGTAAAGGCTCTTGTACTGAAGACTTGGTCCTCAGCTGGTATCAGTATTGAAAGATGACTGGATCAGGGCACTAACTTCATCAACAGATTAACCCATTGCTAAGTTCATAACTATGATGGTCTTCACTGTCAACTGGAATGGATGTGGAACCACCTAGGAGACATACATCTGGGCATATCTGTGAGGGTATCTCCAAAGAGATTTAACTGAGAAGAGAAGATCAGCCCTGAACATAGGCAGCACATCCATGGCCTAAGGCCTCAGACTGAATACAAAAAGGAAAAGAAGGGAGCCAGCTGAACACTAGCATTCATCTGTCCCTGTTGACTATGGTTACTACAGAGACTCATAATTGGTCAAATACTGAGAATAAGTGGCTTTTGAATGCTTAGCCTTAAGTAGGACAAATGTATCAGCTCCCCTCCTAGATTCAAGGAATATCACCAAAAAGGAGGCAAAAAGAGAGAGAAGAAGGGGTGGAGACTTGTAGAATGCAGTTTTCTGGGCATGACATGGCCACTGACTTCTTGAGCTCTAAGTAGCTAAAATCACCTGCACAAAACCTACATAAGATTGGGCCTCTCAACATCCCATCATGGAACCAGGAGTGCCTTATCAGGCCCCATCCATCCTTTGATATCTATAGGCAATTAATGATTGGTTCCTGTGAGAGTGATGTAGCCTCTAATAAAGTTCTCATTCTCCTGTAAATAATCCCATATTCAACATCCTGTAAGTAACTCTAAGTAACTTATTGGTGGACTCCCAAACAGAGCAGCAGCAGCAGCAGCAGCAGCAGCAGCAGGAGGGTGGTAAAAGTAGAAAGTGGGGGAAATGCCTGCTAGTTGAGAAGAGGAAGTGGATCAGTGGAGTCAGAAGGTGACAAGAAAGGTTAATGAGGGGAATAAATATGATTAATATACATTAAATATATGTATGAAAATATAATGAAACTCATTATTATTCACAATACATAATAAAACCTGAATTCTCTCACATATGAATTAAAAGTATTGACTAAATTAGTTTGCAATGACTTGAAAATTCCATCACTCAGTGATCTAAATACTGAAATAACTTGTTTCTTTGGTGAAACATCCAAGTATATAAGTATCCTTTAAAGGAAAATGGTCCAGAAAAATGAATTTCTCTTTCATTTCCCCTGTGGCCAGCCACTATAGAGGATTAAGAAGCTTAAATTAAGCCGGGCGTGGTGGTGCACGCCTTTAATCCTAGCACTTGGGAGGCAGAGGCAGGCGGATCTTTGTGAGTTCAAGGCCAGCCTAGTCTACAGAGTGAGTTCCAGGACAGCTGGGGCTACAGGGAGACCCTGTCTTGAAAAAACCAAAAAAAAAAAGAAGTTTTCCAATCCCCTAATTCCTCCCTCTTTGTCTGTCTGTCTGCCCACACACACACACACACCATATCAGATTGGCAAAGTCAACATGTAGAAATTTCTTGAAATTGAGAGGATCTGAAGAAATAGGCACTGTCACACAGGTGGTAAGTTGAAGTGTGACTGGATGGAAAGTAGCTTTGTACAATTTTACTGTAGTACAAAGAGAATCAACTTTAAATGTCTATGACTTTTAACCCACCAGTTTTACTTCGAGGAATGCATCCATGAAACTCATGAAGATCATTTTTTCCTACAAAGAATTCATTACAGTGTTACTCCTAACAGTGAAAATAGGAACACATCTAAATACCACTCAACAAGACAGTGACTAAAGTATGGCAAGTCTGTGCAAAACAGTATTAAAGGGTCACTGAGGGTAATACAGGAGGGTGTGGAAAGACCAAAAATCTCATCTGCTGCTAGAGTAACAATAGATCGCTTCAATCACTTTAGAAAAACAATCTGGTGAATAAAATTAAACACAATAAAGCCTAGTAATTCTACATATAGGTATGAACTCAAGAGAAACAAATGTTTATGTTTACCAAAACACAGATACAATGGTATCTGTGTTTACTGGCAATGGTAAAAAAAACAAAAGTGACAATTGAAAGAAGCATGAATACACAATGGAATTCTAGCTTGGAAAGAATGAACACATACAACCATATGAATGAGTCTCATAGATGTATTTTTCAAGGAAAGAAACTAAATGAACCTATTTATTTTTTATTTNAGACAAAGTGAAAGTAATTGGGCAAGGCAGATTTTACTCTTGCAAAAGGGTGGGTTATGTGGTCAGTCAGATCCAGTAAGCATACCCAACCCAGAAGCTTCATAGGTTCATAGGGCTTGTGCCTGGTGAGCTAGGGGGTTGTGGGGTGATTGGGGGAGACAAGGTCGACAAGGGGGAAAAGGGGAGACAGGGGGAACGCACAGAGAGCACGAAAACGGAGAAGAGGAAGAAGGGGAGAAAGGTAAGTAGCGCACCACAGGCTCGGGCATGGGTTTTTTGTTGTTGGTTGTTTGGGGTGTCTGTGTTGTTTTTTGTTTTTATGTGCCGAAGCACAAGAGTAATGGGTCTTATGCGCTCATGGGGCTGATGTTCTGATCTCACAGTCTTTCTTGGTTGCTTAGTTTAAAAGAATCCATACAAAAGCAGGAGGAAGAGAGTTAGGGCCCCCGCGGGAGCGCCGGCTCCCCCCGCCCCGGCCATCTGGTTCGGAGGCAGGCAATGGGCATCAGGGCCTATTTAACCCAAAGGTTTCGCGGGGTGTGCGCATTAAAAGACATAGAATTACTTGCCAGAATCCAAATGTTTTACAGGTTTAAAAGAAAAGACTAAAGAAGTCAAGGTTTCTGTTTTATTTTATTATTTATTGTTGTATTTTTGAGACAGGGTCGGCCCATTAAGTCCGCAGCATGGGGCCTGGAAAGGGGATTGCTATGTGGAACTGGCTGGCCTTGAACTCAGCAGAGATCCCACCTGCCTCTGGCCTACCCCAGTGCTAGGATTAGAGGAGCTTCACCCACGCATGGCCGCGTCTTAGTAGTCAGTGTTTCTTACGGATAAATAGTAGCTTGGAACATGAGTAGGAAAATGGACTAACAGTAATGGGATGCAAAGTAAGTGCAGTCAGAAACAACACCTAAGTGAGCTAAGGAACTTGTTCTGAAACTGATTTATGGTGCTGGTTGCACAGCTTGGTAAATGTACTAAAAAATCATTAAACGATATATATTAGAATATATATGTATATGGTAAGAACATGCGCCAGTAAAATTACAAAAAGTTAATTTTTGTTAAATCTGAGTAGCAGTCAACATAAAAATATAAAACTTAACGTCAAAGTTATTAAAGTTCGACTGTGCTGGGTCCACCTCTATCCTATGACTACTAGGTGCAGGGCTGGGTAGGAGGGAACAGACTTTCATTCAGGTTAGCCTCTACAGGCTAGCATAGTGATACCAGGAGAAAATTTGTTCTTAAAACAAGCAGCAACGAAGACCTTTTCCATTTTATTTATAATTCTGAATTACTTTAGATTATGATGATATGATGATGATGATTAGGCCAAAACTACTAGATGTGTGTCAGAGGGGTGGTCGGCAAGGGCAACTTGGGAAGCAGTTCTTTCTTCTACCATGTGGGTTTTGTATTTCTTTTTCGGCTTGTTCTTATTTTTTTTTATTTTTTTGTTGGTCTTATGAGACAGGGTCTCCCTGTAGCCCGCAGCTGTCCGGGAACTCCTGTGTAGACCAGGATGGCCTTGAAACTCAAAGAGTCCACCTGCCCCTGCTCTCTAAGTGCTAGGATTAAAGGCATGCGCCACCATACCCCACATTTGGTTTTGAAAATTGTATTCATGTTGTCAGGCTTGGCAGAAGTGTCTTTAACCTGCTGAGCCACCTCGCTTGGCCCACTGAATTACTTTTGGTATTAAGCATGCATTGAGGTTTATAAAGAAGGAACTCCTGCCACATATCTGTTCAAGTTCTTCCTTTCTTCCCCTCGCGAGCCCTCCTTTTGTCACCGTCCTCTCTCTTGTCTGTGCAGTTCTTTTCCCTTCCCATCTTTCTTTACTTTAGGACTATTTCCTCCTCTTTTAAGATCTGCCTCCCGTTCTCTTCTTCAATAACCCCCCATTTTTCTCTCCCCATCACCTCCCCTTAGCTTGCCTCCTATCTGTTCTTCAACTTTCCTTCCTTCGCCCTCCCTCTCCCATTGAGCCTCTGATACTGCCTCTTCTTCTGCCTTCCTCTTACCTTTCAATTCCCGACCCTTTTTTTTTCCCCTCCTTTCCTGACAGTCCTTCACATTCACACACATACATGAACTAAATAAAATTACTAATAAACACACAAAAAAACAAAGAATGGGCCATCTTGGAGCTCTCTTCACTAGTCATTATCACTCTTTTCTGCCAAGAGAGTTATCCTTTGGTTCATCAGCTGATATGTTTGTTTTTACATGTTTTGAACTTGCATTTAAAGTAGGTTCATTAGAGCCGGGACTTTGTGGCGCCACCTTTAAAATCCTAGGCAGGCCTTGGTCGGATGCAAGCAGGGTGGATCTTTGTGGTTCACCGGCCCGGACCCTGATCTAGGCAGAGTGCGATTGCCCGGGACAGTGCTGGGGCTCCCGGGAGACCCTGTCGCAAAAGACCAAAAAACCCAAAATCTTATTAATTTTATTTAGTTCTGTATGTGTGTGAATGTACTGCCTGCATGCAAGTCTGTGCACCCGTGTCGTGCAATGCCGCGGAAGTCAGAAGAGGGTCTCAGATTCCCCTGGAGCTGGAGTTCTCCTGGAATTGGAGTTTCAGACAGCTCTCGGCCGCCATGTGGGTGCTGGGGATCGAACCCGGGTCCTCTGTAAGAGCAGTCGGCGCTCTTAACCGCTAGGCCATCTCTCCAGCCCCTCAAGATGGCCTTCTAAAGCACTGCAGACAAGTATCTGGGTTACACAGCTATGTATGTGCATCAAGTCATACTTTCAAGATCTGTGGAGTTACTTCTTTACTAAACCTCAATGCAATGTAAAACCAAAGTAATTCAGGGGCCAAGGAGGTGGCTCAGCAGGTAAAGACACCTTCTGCCAAGCCTGATGTCCTGAATCAATTTTCAAAACCCACATGGTCGGGAGTGGTGGCGCATGCCTTTAATCCTAGCACTTGAGAGGCAGGGGCAGGTGGATCTCTTTGAGTTCAAGGCCATCCTGGTCTACACAGGAGTTCCAGGACAGCTGGGGCTACAGGGAGACCCTGTCTCAAAAAGACCAAAAAAAATAAAAAAAAAAAGAAAAAGAAAAAGAAAACAAAAACCCACATGGTAGAAGGAAAGAACTGATTCCCACTAGTTGCCTTCCGACCACCCCTGACACACATCAGTAGTGGTAATCATCATCATCATCATCATCATAATCTAAAGTAATTCAGAATTATAAATAAAATGGAAAAGTGTCTTCGTTGCTGCTGTTTTAGAGACAAAGGTATCACTATGTAGCTTAGGCTAACCTGAAATTCTGTTCCTCCTACCTCAGCCTGCACAGTACTAGGATTAGAGGTGTACCATCACATCTAACTTTAATAACTTTTACTTTAAGTTTATATTTTTATGTTGACTGCTACTCAGATTTAACAAAAATTAACTTTTTGTAATTTTACTGGTATGTTTTTAACATATCATATAATTCAATTATATGTTTAAATGATTTTTAGTACATTTACCAAGCTGTGCAACCAGCACCATAAATCAGTTTCAGAACAAGTTCCTTAGCTCACTTAGGTGTTGTTTCTGACTGCACTTACTTTGCATCCCATTACTGTTAGTCCATTTTCCTACTCATGTTCCAAGCTACTATTTATCCGTAAGAAACACTGACTACTAAGCCGGGCATGGTGGTGCACGCCCTTAATCCTAGCACTGGGGAGGCAGAGGCAGGTGGATCTCTGTGAGTTCAAGGCCAGCCAGTCTACATAGCAAGCTCCAGGCCAGCTGGGACTTAAGGGAGACCCTGTCTCAAAAATACCAAAAATAAATAATAAATAAAAAAGAAACATTGACTATTTAGTCTTTTCTTTTAAACCCTGTAAAACTTTTGGATTATGGCAAGTAATTCTAGTCTTTTAATCTCCACACCCTCTAAAACTTTGTTTTAAATAAGGCCCTGATGCATTGCCTGCTAACCAGATGGCCTGGGATGGTGGAGCCTTCTCCTCTTTGGCCAACTCTCTTCCTCCTGCTTTTGTATGGATTCTTTTAAACTAAGCAACTGGGAAAGACGGTGAGATCAGAACACAGCCAATGAGGAAAAGACACAGTACTCTTGTGTTAGGAATAAAAACAAAAAACAACAAAGAACAACAACAACAACAAAAAAAACCCATGAAGTAGCTGTGGTGGTACATACCTTTAATCCCAGGATGCAGAGGCAGGTGGATCTCTGTGAGTTCACAAGGCTAGCCCGGTCTACACAGTGAGACCTTGTCTCAAAAAAGACAAAAAAAAAAAAGATAAACAGGAAAAGCCCTATGAACCTATGAAGCTTCTGGGTTGGGTATGCTTACTGGATCTGACTGACCACATAACCCACCCTTTTGCAAGAGTAAAATCTGCCTTGCCCAATTACTTTCACTTTGTCTGAGTGTTCTTTGTACTATATTGGTGGAGTCCTTCAACCTGAGATTTTATTTCTAACATACCTAGAGAAGATCACACAGTATGTGTGCCACATTTTGTGTATCTGTTCACCAGCTGATACAGTTGATGGACTGGAATCATTTTTGCCAGGTTCCTATTTAAATTTGTATATTTCTATTTTCATTCTTCCTTTCCAGGAAATAGACATTGTCTTGAGGTAGACGTGTAGCTTTCCCATTCATGTTTTTATATTTTAAATATGTATGAATTGTTCTACAAAAAACAATTTCGACCAGGTGTGGTGGCGCACACCTTTAATCCTAGCACTCAGGAGGCAGAGGCAGGCGGATCTCTGAGTTCAAGGCCGGCCTGGTCTACAAAGTGAGTTCCAGGACAGCTGGGGCTGCAGAAAGACCCTGTCTCAAAAAGACCCCCCCAAAAAAAAAAAAACTAACAAAAATCAACTTGGGGAAGAAAGGGTTTATTTGGCTTACAGCACAGTCCATTACTGAAGGAAGTTCAAGGCAGCAACTAAAGGCAGGAACCTGGAGGCAGGAGTTGAAGCATAGGCCATGGAAGAATGCTGGTTACTGCCTTGCTCCTCTGATCCATGTTCAGCCTGCTTTCTTATACAATACAGGACCACCTTTCCACGGGTGCCACAGTGGGCTGGGCCCTTCTACATCACTCAACAATCAAGAAAATGCCCGACAGACACGGCCACAGGCCAGTCTGATGGAGAAAATTCTTCAATTTTGGTTCGCTTTACCTGTGTGTCAAGTTGACAACTGAAGCTATGCAGCACACTTTGCAGGAACAGCAAGTGCTCTTGGCCATTGAGCCATCTCTCCAGCCCCCCAAATAAATAATTTTTAAAGTCTGGAATTTTATACTTTTAGCATGTATGGATTCAATCTCAAGTCCAGCCTGATCTATATAGCAAGTTCTAGGCCAGCTAAAAAGTAAATACATATGGTGAAGAGGGATTGAGGAAGATACTCAATATCAACTTCTGGCCCCCATATGCAAGCATATACTTGTGCAACTGCACACACTGAAAAGATAGATACACAAGAAAATTACATCAAGTGCTATGCACATTCTTGACCATGTCTCCTTATCCACACAGGAGAATTCCTACCAAACTAATGGCTCATAAGGAAGGAGCACCTTTGATGTCACCACCTTCGACATCACCAATGTATTTCAGAGTTTCTGCTTTCTTTTACCAATACCTAGTACTATTCACCTTCTAAACTTTCCGCCTCACTCATGTATGAATTAGTTATCTTGTGGCTTTAATTTGTATTTTATAGATTTTTTTTTAGTGATGTGATCTTTCCATATGATATTAGCCACTTGACTTAAATTGTTGGGTATTTTTTTTCTTTTTTGGAGATGGGGTTTCATGTATCCTAGTCTAGCCTTAAATTTGCTATACGCGCGTGCGCACACACACATTAGCTCACTCTATGACCTTGTACTTCTGATCCTCCTTCCTTCACCTCCTGATTTCTGGGATTACAGGCATGTACCACCATGCTCAGTTTATTTGGTACAGGAGACCCAACCCAGGGCTTTGTGCATGCCAAATAAGCACGTTATCAACTGAGATACATTACCAGTCCTTTTTGCCTATCCTTAAAATTTATTTTCAAGTATTCTGGATCCTAAGCCTTACAAAAATTCTTTCAATCTGATAGTTTTCTTTTAATTTGATTTAGTTTCTTTCACCATACCAAAGTTTTATATTTTAGTGTAGTCAAATCAAGTCTTTCCATCATACTTTATGCTTTGAAATTCTACCTAGAATAAAAAAGTTCTTACATTTTCTTTTGTTCTGTACTCTAGTAGTAGTAGTTTTTTGTTTGTTTGCTTGTTTGTTTGTTTTTGTCTTTTCGAGACAGGGTCTCCCTGTAGCCCCAGCTGTCCTGGAACTGACTCTGTAGACCAGGCTGGCCTTGAACTCACAAAGATCCAAGCCTGCCTCTGCCTCCCGAGTGTTAGGATTAAAGGCGTGCGCCACCACACCCAGCCCTGTTTGTTTGTTGTCTATGAAGGCTGTGAATAGAATTTTTTTTTCAACCAGACAGCCAATTGTTTACCCAGCTATGACCAACAGAACTGCCTGATCATACCTTCTTACTTCTTTTCTTTTTTTAATTTTATTTATTTCTGTATGTGTACTGTATGCATGCAGGTTTGTGCACCTGTGTCTTGCAATGCCGCAGAGGTCAGAAGAGAGTGTCTGATTCCCCTGGAACTGGAGTTCTCCTGGAATTGGAGTTTCAGACGGTTCTCGGCCGCCATGTGGGTGCTGGGGATCGAACCCGGGTCCTCTGTAAGAGCAGTCAGCGCTCTTAACCGCTAGGCCATCTCTCCAACCCCACCTTCTTTCTTCTATGGGCAACTAGCAAAGCCCTCTTATTCCAAAAATAACTCCAAAAACAGGGTTTAATAATCCCTAATCTCTCTCTCTCTCTCTCTCTCTCTCTCTCTCTCTCTCTCTCTC
>VZQC01014654.1:2843482-2882338 GCA_009823505.1 Rhizomys pruinosus
CTGGAGAGATGGCCTATCGGTTAAGAGTGCTGACCGCTCTTACAGAGGACCCGGGTTCGATCCCCAGCACCCACATGGCGGCCGAGAACCGTCTGAAACTCCAATTCCAGGAGAACTCCAGTTCCAGGGGAATCTGAGACCCTCTTCTGACCTCCGCAGCATTGCACGACACGGGTGCACAAACTTGCATACAGGCAGTACATTTATACGGAAATAAATAAAATTAATAAAAAAAAATAGCTGGAGCAATAGTACTGTTACCAGAATTTATCTATGTCAGTTCCAAATCATCAGTAAGATTGGTCTTTTTTGTCTTACATTTTTGTCCTAACATTTTCATATTTGGGTGTAACAATAGCCTAGTAAAATGAAGAAACATGTATTAGAAAAAGATATTTTAGAACAGTTTGAATAGCACAGGCATTATCTGCAAAGACGTGAATATTGACAAGCAAAACCATCTGTAATAGGCAACTTTCCAGAAATAATATTTTGACAACTTCTCAAAATTTTCTATGAATATTGTTCCAGGTAATTGTCTCTGCTTCTTTTTCAGTTAACTTTGCTAATGTGTAGCTTACCTAAAAATATTTGTTAAATTTCAAATTCTTCAGAAGAAATATAGTATTCTCTTGCATATAAACAGACTGAAATAAAATTAAAACATAGACAGTATCTCGGTGCTGAGAAGTTTTTGTATTACATTTATTTTTTATATACTAATTTCCTAATGTCATACTTATACACAAAATTTAAAAATACATTCATGACAAGTAAATAAGAAACTATCCTTTAGTTCCTGTTCTAAGACTACAACACCATATATTGGCTAGTCTGCAATGGTTGACAGAACCCAAAGGTAAGTCATGAAAACTGGACTCTGTGACTAGACCATAGCCTTTCTTTAGGTGGATTAGAGACAAAATTGCATTATCTAGGCATTGGCCACTAATGCCCAAGAACAATAACTATAAGGAAATAACTACTTAGCTTCAGGAGGACCACAAACTTCACACAGATAGCCTAGCTTTCTGGTATGTTTATAATTCACTCTTTTTTTCTAGCATAGTGAGGGACAGGATCTAGCTCCTCACCCAGTAGTATGCAGGAGGGCAAGCACATAAAAATGCCATCCCAATGGACACAATCATGCAGCAGCAACCACCAGCTCCAGCCCTTCCCTGGCATCCATTATCATAATTTATGCATCCTTGGAGACTGTCTTACAAAACAATGATTAATGCTGAGAGAGCCAATAGCATCAAAGGTTTTGAACTGACTGCTGGCCTTAAAGAAGAAAACCATATTCCGTTTTACAAATGTTTATCAGATCTATATAAAAAATTTCACTGAAAAATTATATTACCAGGCTTCTACAAGGATAACTATTATTGTCTTAATTCTTAAATGCTTTGGTTTCCTTTTGTCTAGGTCTGGCTTTTCAGGACCTTATGTGTAACCTCGGTATTTGTACTTCTGTGTAGCATCTAATTTTATCAAAGTAGTAATACTAAAGACTACAAAGTCTATGAAGGATGATAAAATTTAATAAGAGCAATAATTTGAGCTATTAGGGAATTTTATTATGATAGATACAACATGTTACTCCCACCATCATATACTTTATATAAGACAAATGCGCCCACATTTAAATATTAACAATATTGCAGATAGATTTTTTTTAAGGTGATAGAAAAGGAAGGGCCATCCCACACAACATACAAAAGTAAAAATTACTTTGGGTTAGCAACAGACTGTTTCTTTAAAAGCAGGGGAGGAGGTGGATCAGTTATCTTGAAAGGTTCTATAAATGGCATTTATGACTTAGGAGGATACTGGGGCCTTGAACACTATAACAAGTCAGCAAAGGCAGAAATACATTTCTTTGAAAATAAGCTCTAGCTCATTTCACTCCCCCAATTTAAACACAGAGCTGCTCCAAAATTACACTATCATGTGTTATATATACATAAGCTATGAAGAGTGGCTTTCACACTGTTTTTTTAACCTATTACCCACACTAAGAAATGTTATACTTCCACTAGGTACATTTGCTACACACCTGCATGCACCAAAAGTTTCAGAATACATAACTTTTTATGTTATTTTCTCTGATAATTGCTACATATTCCATTTTTTCCCCAGGTAAGTTCTTATATGTTTTATCTGATGTGTCTTTGAAGCCAGTATATCTCAAGTCCTATATATAAGGACTTCTATAATCTGTTCTTTTGTTTAAAAAGAAGGCTCTCACAAGGTGAAAGAAGAAAACAGCCTCTGAGAGTTGTGCTCTACCTTCTACACACACATTTATGACACAAGCACACCTGTAGTCACACAAACACAAATACACGATGGATGGATGGATGGATGGATGGATGGATGCATGCATGCATGCATACATACATACATAGAAAAATCTAAAAGTTTACTCTTTGGAATGAAATTTAAGAGCATAAATATTAATAGCCTATCTGTACAAATTTTACTTAAAGATATGGGCAAAGCCAGTAAGAAGTCAACCCCAGGTATCCCGGGTTCCATTTGCCAAGTTAACACACAACATTTTCTTTTTTTTTTGGTCTTTTCGAGACAGGGTCTCCCTGTAGCCCCAGCTGTCCTGGAACTCACTCTGGAGACCAGGATGGCCTTGAACTCACAAAGATCCGCCTGCCTCTGCCTCCCAAGCGCTAGGATTAAAGGCGTGCGCCTTTACAACACACAACATTTTCAAGTGCACAAGAATCAAATAACCATAGTTCTTAGAATATAAGGCACTACTTGTAGTAAAATGCTGAGGGTTGGAAGATAGCTCCATGGTAAAGCACTTGTTACACACCCATGAGGCTCTGCATTCACTCCCCAGAACCTGCAGAAAAAAGTAGATCATGGTAATATGTGCTTGTGATCCCAGCACTGGGGAAGGATAGGTAGATATATTCCTGGAGCTTGCTGGTCAGCCAACCTAGCCTAATCTGTGAGCTCCAGGCCAGCTGTGACTAAAGGGAGACCCTGTCTTAAAGAGCCAGGTGTGGTGGCGCACGCCTTTAATCCTAGCACTTGGGAGGCAGAGGCAGGCGGATCTTTGTGAGTTCAAGGCCAGCCTGGTCTGCAGAGTAAGTTCCAGGACAGCTGGGACTACAGGGAGACCCTGTCTCAAAAAGACCAAAAAAAAAAAAAAAAGAAGAAAAAAAAGCAAGGTAGCCAGAGCCCAAGAAATACATACACATACACATACTACAAAGTAAAATGCATGCTTAGTCTATGTTAGCACCAAAAAATTGAGAGGGAAGGAGGGAGGGAGGGAAAGAGAGGGAGCAAACAAACAAGAATTAAGGTACAATGACTTCTTACCATGTAAAATTAATTTGAATTTTTGATACAATTTAGAACAGATTTATATATACTATTACATAAGCAAAAATAAAAACACAATAAACTAGTGAGTATTCCTAAAATTTATTCACATTCACATTCTTCTGAATCACTTTCAATTCCCCAAGTCTCAGTCTGTGTATCTGAGTATCCCACTAGGTGCCTCTGATAGCACTGATGAGACGTCTATATTTGTAAGAACAACAAAAGAAAAGGACAAACAAGCTCCACTACTGCTGCTGAGACTTCTTCTTAAGTTGGCTCTTCTGTAATGGAGGACAAGCTTTCTAGAGAACATCAACCAAAGTCTTCAGCTGAAAATCTCAGTTCACATTCATTTCCCAAATGGTCCTGAAATGTCTGGTTTCAGGTGTCCTATCATACCACCAGGACTGACAGCCAAGTCTGTCCATGCCAAGGGAATGACATCACAACAGCTGCTTGGTTTGCAGTGATTATAAGAGTCCACCTATCGTAAGATACATCACAATTTTCAACCAACTTTGGGAGAAAATATGTGTGAAACATGATGAATTTTCTCAAATTCTATGACTGTACACTTATTACATGTAATGTCCTGTCTGGAAAGGAAGGTATGGGTGATCGTCATTTTGTGTCCAACTTTTCAGTTCTTCACAGAGAGAATGCTACCTGCTAGATGTGACTTGCGGTATCCACTACAAGGGCAGTGGCTGAAAAAACATGAATGCCCATGACCTATACCAGGTCACAGCCAGAGCATCACAAACTCTCGCATAAGTCCATGAGGTCTCTCTCTCCTACAATAAGACAAGTCCCAGAGGAAGACTGTCCCTTCAATGTGGGTCCCTGAGTGAGGGCCAAAGTTAACCTTAAGCACAGGTAACACCAAAATATACTACGGGAAAGTAATAAGATGGTATGTGTCTCAGCCACTGAAATTTCCAGAATAGACCCTTTTGTGAGCCTCTTTTTTAACTTTTAAAGGGAAATTTACGTAATACTGAAGATTATAGGATAAACCATACATTCTAAAATATTAACATGTCTGGGTCAGAAATGTTCCTATAAGCCTCTAAGCATGTCCTTCCTGACTCACCAGCTAACCTTCCTTTTCTTTCACTTCAGCTCAGGCTACTTACATTCAAACCATCCTTCACCCCATGCTCCTCATGACTTCTGACTATCTTGGTAAAGTGTCAGTGCAGGCTCTCTGAGCATTTACACCTTTTGCCCAAAAGATATGGTTCAAGGTACCCCTGGATCCCACTGGCTTATCCCTCCCTGTTCTCTACTCTGCCCTATCCACTGTGTCCCCAGAACTCTACAACTTTAACACAAACCTGTAGACAACCACCTTACCATTATCAGATTTGAGCCTCAAATTCCAACAGATCTTTGCTAGAGGCTTATCAAAAGATACTATGAAAATTCCTCTTTCAAGGGCTGGGACTGTAACTCAGTGGCAAGAGCCTGCCTGGGATGGACAAGGACTTGGGTTTGATCCCAGCATTACAAATGCACACATACACAGCCGGGCGTGGTGGTGCACGCCTTTAATCCTAGCACTTGGGAGGCAGAGGCAGGCGGATCTTTGTGAGCTCAAGGCCAGCCTGGTCTACAGAGTGAGTTCCAGGACAGCAGAGGCTACAGGGAGACCCTGTCTCGAAAAGACCAAAAAAAAAAAAAAAACAACAACAACAACAACAAATGCACGCACATACGCATGCACAAATAAAAAAAACTCCACTTTCAAGCTAATCATGGTCCAAAGGAATGCATAGATTAAAAAGGAGAAAGCATGACTATGGAAATGATTTTGTGACTTAAAAGCTGGGAGACAATTTCATAATTATAAGATTATGGTTATGCATACAGCATGGATTAAAATTATACATAGGGGCTAGAGAGATGGCTCAGAGGTTAAGAGAGCTGACTGCTCTTGCAGAGAACCCAGGTTCGATTCCCAGCACCCACATGGCGGCTAAGAACCGTCTTTTAGCTCCAGTTCCAGGGGAATTCAAAACCCTCTTCTGACCTCTGTGGCACTGCACAACACGAGTGCACCAAGCTACATGCAGACAGTACACTTATACACATTCAAAACAATAAAATAAATATTTTTTTAAAAAATATATACATATAGGCCAGACATGGTGGTACACATCTTTAATACTAACACTTGAGAGACAGAGGCAGGCAGGTCTCTGTGAGATCGAGGCCAGCCTTGTATACACAAGTTCAAAGCCACCGTGAGCTACACAGTGAGCACCAAGTCAGGCAGGGCTACTATCTTACAGTACATACACATGCACAAAAATACCCATGCACACAATACACACACATACACACACAGAATTTTTTTCCATTAAAAAAGCTCAACCTGACCCAACAAATTATACTTAGGAGAATTCACACATAATTATTGATATACATTCACACACACACTAAATTTTTCTACAGTCCGTAATACACAAATACACCCATGTAACACTCATTTTACCTCATTTCCCAATCGCCTTTATAATACTGTGTCTGCCACACAATAAAATGACAGGTACTGTTCCAAAAGTTCAAACTCTGAAGAACAAAAAGACTTAGTACAGGCCCATTCAGAACTTCAGAGAAAAGAGTTATGTTGTGTTTGTAGGGAAATTCTATTAACCCTTTACCTTTTTTTTTTTTTTTTTGTCTTTTCAAGACAGGGTCTCCCTTACAGCCCCAGCTGTCCTGGAACCCACTCGTAGACTAGGCTGGCCTTGAACTCACAAAGATCCGCCTGCCTCTGCCTCCAGAGTGCTAGGATTAAAGGTGTGCACCACCACACCCGGCTTCTAATAACCTTTTAAGCATCAGTTTCCTCATGAGGAATTGGGATATCATTTTCCTCACAGAATGAATGAAAGTTTGTGAGCTATTCTGACAAAATTAAACCACTATCTGAAGATAGGGTTCGAAATTTTGTTTTTGAAGCATAGCCAGATTTCGATTCTCAGTGAAAATGAACAAAGGTTTATATCAGTAGTCACATTTTAAAACTAGAATAAAGGAATAAATCTGTTCAAGAACAACAAAAAATATTTTATTTTATTTTTTATGTGTATAAGTATATTGCCTGCATGTGTAGAAGTGCACCCATGTCATGCAATGCCCTCAGAGGTCAGAAGGCCTCAGATTCCCTGGAACTGGAGTAACAGGCAGTTGTCAGCCACCATGTGGGTGCTAGAAATCAAACCCAGGTCCTCTGCAAGAACAGTCAGTGCTCTTAACCACTGAGGCATCTCTCTAGCCCCAAGAACAACAAAGAACCTTTTTTTTTTATTTGGGAAGGAAGGGGTTTATTCAGCTCACATCTCCTAGTCACAGTTCATCACTCAGGGAGCCCAAGGCAGGAACTCAGGGCAGCAACCTGAAGGGAGGAGCTGAGGCTCAGGCCATGGAGGAATGCTTCTTACTGGCTTGCTCCCCTGGCCCATGCTTAGCCTGCTTTCTTATACAATACAGGACCACCTGCCCAGGGGTGGCACTACCCATAGTGGGCTGGGCCCTCCCACATTACTCAACAATCAAGACAGTATTCCACAGATATGGCCACAGGCCAGTCCAATGGAGCCAATTCCCCAATTGAGGCTCCCTCAACCCAGGTGTGTCAAGTTGACACTAAAGCTATCTAGCACAATTGACCCCTTGTCAACTTGACACACAAACACATTGCTATTAAACCACCTTTCCAGTTCTTGTCCCCAAAGTATGATGTTTACATTAATCACAACCTAAGACAGTACAACCCTAAAAGCCCCACAGTCCTTAAAACATCCAAACACGTAAAAGTTCATAGTCTGTTAAAAGTCTCTTAACTGTGGGCTGCTGTAAAATCTAAAACAAGTACTGTCTTATTTCAAAGAGAAGAATCAGGCACACCTAAACAAAACTTAAGTCCAGCAAAGTAGCTCAAGGCTGGATACCTGGATTCACTCACGATCTTCTGGGCTCCGAAGGGTTTCAGCAGCTCCCCTTCTCTGACTCTGACATCCGTGGCACACACAGCTCATCTCACAGGCCCAGGCTGGCTCCATTCAACGCCTGCTGCTGCTCTTGGTGGTCATTCCATGGTCCTGGCATCTCCAAAACGCTGGGGTCACCACTGAAACTGAGGTTGCTTCTGACCTCTCCTGATGCAAAGCCTCAGCTTCTCTTCCTGATCCCTGGAATCCTAGGGTCTTCACTGCAACCAAGGCCACACTCTGACCAGTGGCCTTTCCTGGCCTCTCATAGTGCCAGGCCTCAGCTGCTCTCTGTGACCCCTTCATGCTATCAACACTGGAACCATATAGAAGACTCTTACACGTTACCAAGTCCTGCTTCTGGCTTGAGATGGAGGCTCTGGCCTCCTCTGGATCACAGCTTCTGTGTGCTGACCCTGAAATTCTTCCCAGATTTCACCACAGTGATACTGGTCTCTTGTTACTTACAGCTGATTCTTCAGCCTCAGCTGACCAGAACCCATAGATTAAGCAGTCCTGATGATCACTACTTCCCTTTGAAGCTTCAAAAGCCAGGCCTCCATCATCTACAGCTCTCTCAGCCTAACTGTTCCAAGTTCCAAAACAACGAACTCTAGGCACTCAATGACTTTTCCAGCCCAAAGTTCCAAATGGTTCCACAATCCTCCCCCAAAACACCAAGGTCAGGTTTGTCACAGCAAAACCCTACTATTGGTACCAATTTCTGTTCTAGTTTCCTTTCAATCGCTGTGATAAAACACTCTGACCAACACCAACTTGGGGAGGAAAGGGGTTATTCAGCTCACATCTCCTGGGTCACAGTCATCACTCAGAGAGCCCAAGGCAGGAACTCAGGGCAGCAACCTGGAGGCAGGAGCTGAGGCACAGGCCATGGAGGAATGCTTCTTACTGGCTTGCTGCAGAATTTATTTATTTATTTATTTTTTTTTTTTTTTTGGTCTTTGCGAGACAGGGTCTCCTTGTAGCCCCAGGTGTCCTCGAACTCACTCTGTAGACCAGGCTGGCCTTGAACTCACAAAGATCCGCCTGCCTCTGCCTCCAGGGTGCTAGGATTAAAGGTGTGCGCCACCACGCCCGGCTGCTGCAGAATTTTTAAGTAATAAAATTACACAAAGATGCCAGGCATGGTGGCACATGCCTTTAATCCCAGCAGGTGGATCTCTGTGAGTTCAAGACCCGCCTGGTCTACATAACAAACTCCAGGCCAGCTGGAACTACAGGGAGACCTTTTCTCAAAAAGACAAAAAAAAAAAAAAATTATGCAGACAGAAAAAGAAGAAATCTACCAAAATTACTTATTTTTATTATTTTATGCATATAAGTGTTTTCCCAGCATGTGTATAAGTGTACCATGACCCTGCACTGCCCATGGAGGACAGAAGAGGGCATTGGATCCCCTAGAACTAGAGATCCAGATGGTTGTTAGATAACATATGGTGCTGGGAACTGGCCTAGGTCCTCTAGTGCTCTTAACTGCTGAACCATCTCTCCAGCCCCAGCCCCAAATAATTTTTCCTAGCATTTAAGACCATGTTTTTCCCAAGGATATGAAGTGCTTCAAAAAGCAGCAACTCGCTGGGCGTGGTGGCGCACACCGTTAATTCTAGCACTTGGGAGGCAGAGGCAGGTGGATCTTTGTGAGTTCAAGGCCAGCCTGGTCTACAGAGTGAATTCCAGGACAGCTGGGGCTACAGGAAGACCCTGTCTCAAAAAGACAAAAAAAAAAAAAAAGCAGCAACTCAAAGGCTAAAAGGCAATAAAAGGTTTCAAATCACAAAGTGATTAAGACAACACTATAATATTTTGTAGAGTTAAGTAAGGAGGTCCCAGTAAGTACACTAGGTTTTTGATTGGTACCATAAATAATTATACCCCATGAGATGAAATGGAAACACACAAGTCCTCAAAGACAGCCTATTTCTAAATCCCTGAGAAGGAAAGGATGGAGAAAGATGGAGATGAGAGATTGCTAGTATAACTATTCTGAAAGAAAGCAAAAAGATGGCTGGAGAGATGGCCTAGCGGTTAAGAGCACCGACTGCTCTTGCAGAGGACCCGGGTTCGATCCCCAGCACCCACATGGCAGCTGAGAACCATCTTTAACTCCAGTTCCACGGTAATCCGACACCATTTTCTGACCTCCGCAGCATTGCATGAAATGGGTGCACAGACCTACATGCAGACAGTACATTCATACATATTTTAAAAAAAAAAAAAGCCAAAAGCAAATCCTCTCCAGAGCAGTTATTGCCCTGGGCCTTAAAATTCATCTATAGTTTTGAACATACAATAATTGACATAAACTAAAGCATAGCCTACAAACAAAGTAACTGGAAACTAAGGGGTCTCATGGGCAATAGAAAAAGACCCCAGAAGGGGTTCAAATCAATGGCTTCAAATATAAACCCAATATAACTTTCCTCACTACAAGACAGGGAGGCAGCTATATATGTCTGTGAGTGAATTAGGCATCAGAAAAAAATGATACCACAAAGGGAAGGCCTAAGAATCCCAAGTTCCTCCTTGAGCCCATCCCATCTTCTTATCTCCTACTCTCCTTTCTTCTCCCTGCCCTAAGACAAGCCACAGAAACTAAATTTCTGTTCCTTAATGTAGGACCCTTTTCCCTAAAGCAAACATAAAGCCTAAAACTGTCACCGTAGCCCACCTTTCTGCCTTAGAGTTACCAAAAGGAAATTCTCTGACCTACCTTGTCTGATACCAGATCATACAAGTCTCATTTTATAAGAGGTCTTATTTATACTGGGAGGAAAAATTGTTACACTGAGAGGTCAAGAACTGTGCTGGCTGGTTTTTCTCAACCTGACAAAAACTAGAAATACCTGGGGAGAGGGAACCTCCACTGAGTAATTTCCTCCATCACATTGGCCTGTGGCCTTGTCTGTGGCGTATTTTCTTGACTGTTCACTGATGTGGACTGTGGAAACATGCCTCAGCAGGTGGGCCTGAGCTGTATGAAAAAGGTAGCTGAGCAAGCCAGGGAGCAGCACTCTTCCTTCTATGGTCTCTGCTTCAGTTCCTGCTTTGAGTTCCTAACCTGGTTTCACTTGAAAGTTTAAGATGAAACAGACTCTTCCTTCACCAGGTTGATTTTGGTCATGGTATTTAGCACAGCAACAGAAAAGTAACTAATAAAAGAACAATCAGAAATGAGGGACCTTGTTGGGTATATCAAGTAACTATTCTTGTTCATGTGACAAAAAACTGATAGAAGCAATTTAAGGGCTAAAGTGGCATCAGGAAATACAGTCCATCGTGACAGATGGCATGGCACTGTGTAGATTGGACTGTGGCAGTGGGAACATGAAGCTTTTCTTTGCTTTATTATCATTATATATATATATATATATATAGAAAGAAAGGAATTTAAAAGAAAAAAAAATGGGAAAAAAAAGATTTAAAAAAGAAAAAAAAGAGACAAAAAGAAAAACAAAAGAAAAAAGATTTAAGAAAAATGGAAAGAGATTTAAAGAAAGAGAAAAGATGGCTGGGAAGAGATGGCCATGGTTAAGAGCACCCACTGCTCTTGCAGAGGAAACGGGTTTTGATGTTCCCAGCACCCACAAGGCGCTAAGAAGGTAAGAAAGAAGACTACCAGGCGTGGTGGCACAATTGCCTTAATCCCAGCACCACAGAGCAGATGCAGGCAGATCTCTGTGAGTTTCAAGGCCAGCCTGTCTACATAGCATAACGAAAAGACAAAAAAAAAAAAAAAAAAAACAAAAAAAAAAAGCAGAAAAAAAGTTAAAAAAGAAAGGGAGGAAGAAAAAAAACTCCGGCCCAAGAAAAAAACAGAACATGATAAAGAAGATAAACACGGGAACTCCCCAGTAAACTTAACCACCACATCGACACGTGAACGATAACATACCTTCCTGGTAGGAGGAGCCCAAGCATTCCGGAAGCCAGTCTGAGATAATTAGATGAAGTGTGATTGGATGGCAGCAGCTATCCCATGGCCCCAGGGATCCAGCCCCGGTAAATATTTTAAAAGCCTTGCGGGGGTTGGCCCGGGCACTCCGATTGACCCCCAACTTCGCTTGTGAGCTGAGGCATCGCAGGAGGTCTCGAGCATCACTGTCAGCAATGAAAGGGCTTGAGCGCACCAACGTACGCGAAGCGGGTTGGGTGGTTTTCCCCACCCGGGATTTTTGTTTTTGTTTTTTTTTTTTTTTTTCTTTTTTTCAGAAAANTTTTTTTTTTTTTTTTTTTTTTTCTTTTTTTCTTTTGTTTTTCGTTGTTGTTTGTTCGGCCCATTTCTGAGACAACCTTGATATACGGGCCTCAAACTCAAGAGCCACCCACCTCAGCCTCCTAGGTTCAGGGATTAGAGGGGTTCTCCAGTGTGAAGAACTGGCTTCGGCTCTCCTGGCTTCTAACTTTGTCCAGGTTCTCTATCCTGAACATTCCCAGCACTAACTCACTTCCAGCCCACAGTGACCCTACAGCCTTACAACCATTATTATCTCTGGATCTCAAAGGAAGAAATTAAGACTGGGAGAGTTTATGCAGCTTGCCAAAGATTGAAGATTGCAGAGCGCCCCAAGACTGGTGATTCCGTATCCATTTGAGAAGACTCTGCTACTCCTCCAAGGCTACCGACCGGCCTTACACAATTACCAAGTAAGGATATAAAGGAATTTGGCCGGGCATGGTGGCACACGCCTTTAATCCTAGCACTTGGGAGGCAGAGGCAGAAGGATCTCTGTGACTTCAAGGCCAGCCTGGTCTAAAGAGTGAGTTCCAGGTCAGCTGGGGCTACAGGGAGACCCTGTCTCAAAAAAAGACCAAAAAAAAAAAAAAAGGAATATCAAAAGAAGAAACTGAGATTCTAAGAAGAAAGGTACAGGACAGTCACATTATTTTTGAAGTCCTAAGTTCCTAAGCATAGAGCTCTCTTCCTGGACAAAGCCCTACAGTGAATCAAAACTTCCAGGGCTAGAACCAAAATTGAAGAGTATAAAGACAATGGAAATGAAGAGAACATTCAGATGGAAGGGTGAGAAAAGAAGAACGCCAGGAAATAGGTAGTAAGCCATTACATATGTCTAAGTATCTAAGGAAAACAAAAAACAACTCTCTGAAGTATAAAAACTCCCTAGCCCATTCCCCTAAAAGTTCAAGAAAAGTAATATACATGTAATTGAGCAATATGAGAGGATTATGGTGAGCTGGAGACATGGCTCAGGGGTTAAAACCACTGGCTGCTCTTGTAGAGGATCTGAGTTAGGTTCTCAGCACCCACATGGCAGCTCATGACCATTAGTAACTCCAATTCTAAGAGATCTGACACCCTCTAAAGGTCTCATAAACTCAGCAGCTGTGGCTGCCTGCTCAAGATGTGCACACCATTCTAACATGGAAAGGAAAGGGGTTATGAGCTCCCACCCCTAACAGAGGACCTATTGACAGTGATAGCTTCTGGAAGAGAGGAGTCAATTTTTCTTTAAGAGTATGACAGACTGAGTCTGGCAGATTAACCACCCTCCAAGGGATGGCTCCATACCTAAGAGTACATTGGCAGCACAAATTGGACTTAATGTTTTTTTGTTTTGTTTTTAATTTAAAAAAAGTTGGTGCCAGGTGTGGTGGTGCACACCTTTAATCCTAGCATTTGGGAGGCAGAGACAAGCGGATCTTTGTGAGTTCAAGGCCAGCCTGGTCTACAGAGTGAGTTCCAGGACAGCTGGGGCTACAGGGAGACCCTGTCTCAAAAAGACAAAAAAAAAAAAAAAAAAAATATTTTAAAAAGCCAAAAAAAAAAAGGGGGGGGCTGAAGAGATGGCTCATCAGTTAAGAGCACTGACTACTCTTGCAGAGGACCCGGGTTCAATCCCCAGCACCCACATGGCGGCCAAGAACCATCTGAAACTCCAATTCCAGGAGAACTCCAGTTCCAGGGGAATCTGAGACCCTCTTCTGACCTCCACAGCATTGCACGACACGGGTGCACAAACCTACATGCATACAGTACATTCATACACATACAGAAATAATTTTTAAAAAGAGTGAATATGTTCAATCAAGTTGATCAAATGAGTGTCCAGACTACATCGCTGTAGTTTCACCGTTCACCCCAATCGCAGCCTTTACATTCTACCACGCCCCCTCTTCCGCAGATTGTTCCCTAGGCTTAGAAAAGGGGCACAGGTGGATGAGAAGTAAAACTGTCCTCTCTCTCTGGAGCTGTTGACTTAGATTCTGGTCAATTCTGGCTGTTTCCTTTCATGGGCTGACAGTTTGTACAGGAGTAACTTTGGTATAGACACATATGTTTGGATGATATGTTAATCCATGAATTACATTTTTACCCCCTGATAAATATGACAGGGTCTTACTGTGGCTTATAACATCTCCTAACCTGTAGAGGTCACCCCCCACTGAATGGTGGGACTGTGGGGGTTTGGGCACAACAGTCTGTAGATTGGTTTTGCACGAAGGATGCTTATACTCATGGATTATCACTTATAGCTAAAAAATGAAAAAAAAAAAAAAACCTGAAAGATGCAGGACAGTTATGGCAGAAGACATGATCTGGGATGGGGTGGGGAGGAAGGGAAAGGGAAATATGCCTGATCTGAATTGGAAAATGATGTATGAAATGCACAAACCATCAATAAAAATTAAATTAAAAAAAGTGAATATGATCAAAATACATTATATGAAATTCTCAAGGAATAAAAATATTATGTATTCTTTAAAGGACAGAAAATAGTTGAAAATGCTAACATAAGGCATTCCATACAAAGGCAGTCTTATAAATTTGCTTGGTTTGGAGGCTGGAGAGATGGCTCAACACTTAAGAGCACTGACAGCTCTTGCAGAAGACCCAGGTTCAAATCCCAGCATCCACGTAGCAGCTGATAACCATCGGTGTAACTCCAGTTCCAAGGTAATCTGACATCCTCTTGTGACGGACAATACACAATACAGGCACACTTACACACATGCAAACAACATAATCATACACATAAAATAAAAATAAAATATTTTGTAAAAATTTACTTGGTTTTGGACCAAGATAGAGCAAGAGAGACTATTTGTCCCATCTGAGCACAGGAAGAAAAAAGAAGAGGAAAGGAGGGGAGGAGAGGAGAGGGAGAGAAGGGAGTGGAGGGAGAAGAGAGAAGACAGAAGAGAAAAAGACAGAAGAGGTTCTAATCTAATCTAGCCTTCCTTCTGAGCAAAGTCCCAAGGAAAGGTCTTGCCCAAAACCTTCCTTAATGCTAAACTGTGGTTGTCCTTCACCTTAGAATGCCCACCCATCTATCTCCCTTTAGCTTCTAATTAACAACTCAATGTATACCATGCATTTTTTGTGTTAAATACTTTACTGACTAGTGTTACTATCTCAGAAACATTCTGGAATAGAAAGAAGAACTGCTAACTAGGCAATCAGATGAAATAGTCAACCCCTGGTTACAAAAAATGCAAATGTGGGTGCTGCTCCAGCAGGAGGTCCTGCTCCTTTTGTGCACCCTCTGTGCTGCTGAGGGGAAGAAAGTGGTAGCAAAGAAAGAAGCTTCTAGGGGCTGGAGAGACAGCCTAGCTAGCGGTTAAGAGCACCCACTGCTCTTGCAGAGGACCCGGGTTCAATCCTCAGCACCCACATGGCAGCTAAGAACCTTCTGTAACTCCAATTCCAGGAGAACTCCAGTTCCAGGGGAATCCGACGCCCTCTTCTGACCTCCGCAGCATTGCACGACACGGGTGCACAGTCCTGCATGCAGACAGTACATTCATACACATAAAAATAAATAAATAATAAATAAAAAAAATAAAAAAAAAAAAAAAAAGAAGCATCTAAAGAGTCTGATGATGACATGGGCTTTGGTCTTTTTTTTTTTTTTTACTTGATCATTATTGCTTCAAAATTGTATATATATATTTGTGTGTGTGTATATATATACACATATATACAAATGTACATACACATATCACCTGAGCTGGAGGATTTTCTTTTCTTCTTTTTTTTTTTTTTTTTGCTAAAAAGATGTCATGTTTTCCTTAAGGAAGTATTTGAAGGCTTCTCCCTGGCAAGCCCAAACAACCACCAATTCTGCCCTGTCCTCCCTCCCATGGTCAGGGCTTTGGTCTTTTTGACTAAACCTCTTTTTTCAAAATATTTAGTAAAAAGCTGAACTCTGAAAACAAAAACAAAAGCCAAAGACAGTGGTTCCTTTCAGGGAGAACTGAGGGGCTGGAGACAGAAAAGACATAGAAGAAAGCTCTGTAAGATGCTTAGCAATATTCTAGTTCTTGGCCTGGGTGTGAATAGATTGATGTTTTAACTTTGTGTTGTCATCAGGCTGTTAACAGATATCTCAATTTTCCTGTCTTTTCTTGTGTTTAATATTATATATTTTAAATAAAAATGTTTTATAAACAAAAAAGTGAATAGCTGTATAAAAAATACTACAATATGGCAGCCAATTTTCTTGTTTGCAAGTTCCTTTGGAATAGAACAGATAGTAAAATTTCCTTTAATGAAGAACCCTGGTAATTCCTAATTACCAGAACATATTCTTGAGTTTAAAAATCACAATGAGGCAGGACAGAAAGGGAAAATTTAAAGGACGTGGAAAGGGAAAGGAGTTCCTCAGCCCCCAAGTCTAGCTACAACCTCTCCCCAGCTGAACCAAGAATTCAAGCGCAATTAACAACATTTGCTGTGAAGACTGCCCCACATAGAGATAATATTTCTTCTTTTTTTTTTTTTGGATTTTAAAAAAATTTTTTAAATATTTTATTTATTTATTTATTTATGTGTACGAATGTACTGTCTGCATGTAGGTCTGTGCACTCATGTCGTGCAATGCCGCGGAGGTCAGAAGAGGGTGTCGGATTCCCCTGGAACTGGAGCTAAAGATGGTTCTCAGCCGCCATGTGGGTGCTGCGGATCGAATCCGGGTCCTCTGCAAGAGCAGTCGGTGCTCTTAACCGCTAGGCCACCTCTCCACCCCTGAGATAATATTTCTTTCACAGAGAGGTGTTCTCAATAACAATATTAAAATAGCAATGAGCTGGGCATGGTGGCACGCACCTTTAATCCCAGCACTTGGGAGGTAGAGGTAGGCGGATCTCTGTGAGTTCAAGGCCAGCCTGGTCTACAGAGCAAGCTCCAGGACAGCTGGTACTAAAAGGGAGACCCTGCCTCAAAAATACCAAAAAAAATTAAAAAGGAAAAAACTAAAATAGCAATGAACCATGTTTAAATCTTAAGTATATATGGCTTTTCTCTCTTCCAAACTATAAATATCCAATATTCTAGAATCTCATAAGAAACCCCATTTACAATAGAAGACATGTCTTAACCCCTTGTGCAAACCTCGTAACCCATGGACTCATCTTATTGAATTAAAATTCTATCCATGGCATCTCTGGAGCCATCCTATCATTCATTGAAAAAGAAGAAAAAGTTTCTCAGTAACTCTTTGAGATATAACTTCTTTGAGATGTAACTTCTTTGAGATGTAATCTGATCATGTACACGGCTACTGCTAAGACAATGAAGCTGACTCTCCCTTAAGAAACCCACACCATGCTTGAGTGTGTCTCTTTCCTCAACACCTCTCTAGTTCTTTCCCTTTCTCCCAGAGGCTGGTGAGATGGCTCAACAGATAAAGTATTTCCTACACAAACCTCACAGCCTAAGTTCTATCTCTAGAACCCATGGTGCAAGGAGAGAACCAGCTAACTCCTGAGCACTCCAGTTTGTTATTCTCTTGCTGTGATAAGCACCATGATCAAAAGCAACTGGAAAAAAGGGCCAATTTCATCTTACAACTCCCAGGTCACAATCTATGACTTAGGAAAGTCAGGACAGCAACTCAAGGTAGGAACCTGGAAGAACTCAAGTAGAGACCACAAGGGAACACATACTTACTTAGTTCCCTCTACCTTTCTTATATAGCCCAGGCCCATCTGTCCAAGGGCAGCATCATCCACAGGGGACTAGGTCTTCCTACATCAATAAGCAATCAAGAAAATGTCCCAATGACATGTCCACAGGCCAATCCAAAGGAGAAATTCCTCAGCTGAAGCTCTCTCTTTCCAGGTCTCCAGTTTATGTCAAGTTGACAAAAACTAACCAGTATATGAGGTTTGTCCCCTGACCTCTACATCTGTGCTATGGCCTGTAGGTGACCACACACATATACATATAACCATACAAATAAATAAATGTAGTAAAAATTGTAAAGAAATTTACCCTTTAGACTTTACAAAGATCATTTGTATTAATAACCATTATTTTTAGACCTTTGACACAAATTGAGATATTTAAAGCTCCTTTGCAAAATTACAAACAAATTTGCTGGCGAGATGGCACTGTGGCTACGAGTACTGGCTGTTCTTGCAGAAGACCTGGGTTCAAATCCCAACACCCACATGGTGATTAACAACTGTCTGTAACTCCAATTCCAGGGGATCCAACACCTTCTTTTCTCCTCCTCAGGCACTACACGACACGGGTACACTTACACATGTGCAGGCTTAAGACTTATAAGAATTAAAAAAAAAAATTAATTAAAAAGTAAAATTCCTTTGCCAAGAGAAAAATATATTAAATGAATTACCTCCTCCAAAATTTAGCAAAAAACAAAAACAATAATTTATTCAACACATACAGCTCTCAACAGAGTAATAAAGCAGCTATTTACTATGTTTAGCAGGTGCTGAGTACTTAAGTGTTTAAAATTCTCCCTATCCACACAAGCCATAAGAAGACAGGAATGCTTTCCCCATTTTACAGATGTGGACATTAAAGTTTAGCAAAGTCAAACAATTTGCACAATACATACATTACATAGAAGGGACATTTACTCTGTGCTTTGGTTCTTTTGGTTTAGTATAAAAATCTATTTTCTATTTTTATTTTGTAGCATTTTTGAACCTTTAAAATTTGAACCTAGGGCCAGGCATGGTGGCGCACGCCTTTAATCCTAGCACTTGGGAGGCAGAGGCAGGCAGATATTTGTGAGTTCAAGGCCAGCCTAGTCTACAAAGTGAGTTCCAGGACAGCTGGGGCTACAGAGAGACCCTGTCTCGAAAACACACACACGCACAAAAAAAAATTGAACCTAAAGACTATGAACTGTGGGAATATGTACCACTTACGAACACACACACACACACACACACATACACATGATGGCTCTGAAGAACCAAAATGCTCCACGCACAAGCCCCCTAGGTAGCACTGCACCTAAAGGAGCTTGGTTTTGCTTGCTTAGGTTTTCTGAGTGAAACAAAGCAGACTTCTCAGTGATAGACCAGCAAGCCAAAGCACTGCATATAGTAAGCCTACAAAGCATTAACTGGATTAATTAGCCAGGGATTTGAGAAGCAGCTTGGAGCTAGGAAACCAAAACACCAAATTGTTTAAATACTTTGGCAAAAGATCAAGGTTTCTAGGCAGCACTGGGTCTCCTTCCTTCCTTTGCAATCCATGTTTTAACACATATAACCTGTCTAAGGTACTTTTTCATGAGATATGAATGACATTGTCAAAATACCAAAAAGAAAAAAATTTAAAAAATTGCAGATATATATATATATCTATATATATGAATGACATTGTCAAAATACCAAAAAGAAAAAAATTTAAAAAATTGCAGATATATATATCTACAAGATATATATATATATATATATATATATATATATGCAAGCTGTTACCAATTCTGCCAACATGTAAGAGCCCAGGCAACATTAATTACAAATCAATTGCTTAGGACATAAACAGCTCTTATCACTGGTTAACTCTCCCTCTAGAATAACTTGCTTTACAGACACAGAAAAAAGAAAACAAAGCAAATGTCTCTGCTATTAGACTCAGTGAACTAATAAGGACAAAGAAACAAAATAAAATGGGAGAAAATGCACCAACCAGAAAATGTGAAAAAGGAATCCTAGCTAGATGAATGACCGGAATGCTACAGGAACAGCAGTGCCATTTATAAATAACGAAGAGGAAGTGGGCAGCATAGGGACCCTAGCTGAATGGATTTCTGGTTTCCAGGAAGTAAGAATTTTTACAAGGCAACTGATTTTTCACTCACACATATGGCAGCAAAATGATAAAAGAAAGCTTCAATTATACTAGCAGGAAGGAGGGGGTCAAGAAGGGGGATCTAGTATACCTTCATGATGGCAAAGCAAGCACATTACAACCCTAAACCGCATACACACAAAACTCAAAAAATCAAGTGGCAATGGAATCCTTGCATACAATGGTGGAAACGGTGAAGCTAGTACAGCCATTTTTGGAAACATAACAGCTGTTTTCCTCCAAAAAAAAGAATCGCTACTATAAAGATCAATCATACCACTTTTTAGATATAACAACCCCAAAAACTCACATAGTGTCTCAAAAAAGTGCCTTACAGACAGGCACACACTTTACAATGCCACATTCAGGGCTGAGACAAGAGATTTCCACAAGTCGAGGCCGCGTGGCTACATATAAGATCCTGTGTACAAAAGCAGAAAGAAGAAAGATGTCTTATTCCCCATGTTCACTGCAGGATTATTCATGATAAGCCAAGACACAGAGACTATAAAAACAGTGGTCACATTTAGGGGGGCTGGAGAGATGGCCTAGCGGTTAAGGGCAAAAACCGACTGCTCTTGCGAGGACCCCGGTTCGATCCCCGCACCCACATGGCGGCTGAGTACCATCTTTAACCAATCCATTTCCATGGAACCGCACCGCTTCTGACTTCCGTGGCATTGCACAACACAGAGGCACAAACCTACATGCAACAGTACACATTCATAACAGAAAAAAATAATAAAAATAAAAAAGAGTGTCCACTAAGAGCCAACTGAGGTTTTTTTTAATCTTTTTTTTATTAATTTTATTTAGTTCCGTATGTTGTTATAAATGTACTGTCCTGTATGCAAGTTTTGTGCACCCGTGTCGTGCAACGCTTGCGGAGGTCAGAAGAGTTGTTCAGATTCCCCAGGAACTGGAGGTTCCCTGGAATATGGAGTTTCAGACGGTTCCTCAGGCCGCCATGGGGTGCTGGGATCAAACCCGGGTCCTCTGCATAGGAGCGTCGCACTCTTAACCGCATAGGCCATCTCTCCAGGCCAACTGAGTTGGTAAAATACCTACAACATAGAATATATTTAAACTTAAAAACTAAAAAGAAGAGAGTGGGGGAGAGGAAGNATCTACAAGATATATATATATATATATATATATATATATATATATGCAAGCTGTTACCAATTCTGCCAACATGTAAGAGCCCAGGCAACATTAATTACAAATCAATTGCTTAGGACATAAACAGCTCTTATCACTGGTTAACTCTCCCTCTAGAATAACTTGCTTTACAGAAAAAAGAAAACAAAGCAAATGTCTCTGCTATTATACTCGGTGAACTAATAAGGACAAAGAAACAAAATAAAATGGGAGAAAATGCACCAACCAGAAAATGTGAAAAAGGAATCCTAGCTAGATGAATGACCGGAATGCTACAGGAACAGCAGTGCCATTTATAAATAACGAAGAGGAAGTGGGCAGCATAGGGACCCTAGCTGAATGGATTTCTGGTTTCCAGGAAGTAAGAATTTTTACAAGGCAACTGATTTTTCACTCACACATATGGCAGCAAAATGATAAAAGAAAGCTTCAATTATACTAGCAGGAAGGAGGGGGTCAAGAAGGGGGATCTAGTATACCTTCATGATGGCAAAGCAAGCACATTACAACCCTACCAGCATACACACAAACTCAAAAATCAAAGGGGAAAGGGGAATCCTGGCATACAAATGGTGGAACTGTGAACTAGTACAGCCATTTTGGAAAACAGTACAGCTGTTCCTCCAAAAAACAAGAATAGCTACTATAAGATCAAGCAATACCACTTTTAGATATACACCCCAAAGAACTCACATTAGTGGCTCAAAAAGATGCCTACAGACAGGCACACACTTACAATGCCAACATTCAGGAGGCTGAGACAAGAGGATTTCCACAAGTCTGAGGCCAGCGTGGGCTACATAGTAAGATCCTGTGTCACAAAAGCAGAAAGAAGAAAAGATGTCTGTATTCCCATGTTCACTGCAGGATTATTCATGATAGCCAAGACACAGGAGACTATTAAACAGTGTCCACTTAGGGGCTGGAGAGATGGCCTAGCGGTTAAGGGCACCGACTGCTCTTGCAGAGGACCCGGTTCGATCCCCAGCACCCACATGGCGGCTGAGTACCATCTTTAACTCCAGTTCCATGGGAATCCGACACCCTCTTCTGACTTCCGTGGCATTGCACAACACAGATGCACAAACCTACATGCAGACAGTACATTCATACACATAAAAAATAAATAAAAAATAAAAAAAGAGTGTCCACCTAGAGCCAACTGAGGTTTTTTTTAATCTTTTTTTTATTAATTTTATTTATTTCCGTATGTGTATGAATGTACTGTCTGCATGCAAGTTTGTGCACCCGTGTCGTGCAACGCCGCGGAGGTCAGAAGAGGGTGTTTCGGATTCCCCTGGAACTGGAGTTCTCCTGGAATCGGAGTTTCAGACGGTTCTCAGCCGCCATGTGGGTGCTGGGGATAGAACCCGGGTCCTCTGCAAGAGCGGTCGGCACTCTTAACCGCTAGGCCATCTCTCCAGGCCCCAACTGAGTTTTAAAATACCTACACAATAGAATACTATTAAACTTTAAAAACTAAAAAGAAGAGAGTGGGGGAGAGGAAGATTCTGTCACACACAATAACATGGATGAACGATGAGGAAACTAGAATACATAAAATAAGCCAGACACTGTGGAAGAAATATGACTCATTTGTGTGGCATCTAAAAAAGTCAAAAATCAAAGAAGTAGAGAATGACAGTTCCCAGAAGGTGGGGGAGGAGATGGGAGACTAGAAAAGAGGACAAAGATCAATCAGGAAAGGAAGACTAAGCAAGAATGACCTACTACACAATCTGACTACAGATCATAACACTTCAAAACAGCAGGCTTTAAAATCTCTCTCCCAGAATGATCACTACTTGAGGTGATAAATGTCAACCTACCTGACTCAGTCATTACACACATACACTGAAACACCACAGTCTACCTGTGCGCCTGCCTGCCTGCCTGCCTGCCTGCCTGCCTGCCTGCCTACCTACCTACAATCAGCAACCCCTCTGCCTGCTCCCAGAACCAAGCATCTTTCAACAAATGAGATCAAGTTAAAGAAGAAAACAACTACAAAACAATCTTATTATGAAACTTGAAGGAAGGCCCAGCAGTGAAGAGCACTTGCTGCTCTTGCAGAGGACCTCCGTCTGGTTGCCAGCACCCACAGCAAGCAGCTCACAACTGCCTCTAACTCTGGCTCCAGGGAATCTGATGACCTCTTCTGGACTCTGCAGGTACCTACACTCAGAGAATAGAGACAAATAAATAAAAATAGTCTTAAACAATAGTCTGTGACTAGCACAAACTAGAAAAACAAGATACTCTAGCAGAGGTACAATATGAAAAAAAATTACATATAAGTAGCTTTTCTGAAAACTGAAAACCTATACTACTTTAAAATTACATTTAAAACAATGTAAAGAACAGCTGCCAACAATTTGGAAGCCCTGACTCTCCAACTCCTCAAGGCCAGAACCTCCCTTCCTAAAGATCACTCAGGAAAAGGCAAAAAGAAAGCTGAATACCTAATGGCCAAAAAAAAAAAAAAAAAAAAAACAGTGTTGGTCTATTTTTACTCCAGGGCACATGATGATGGGGAAGAAAACCCTCCTCCCTGCCAATTACCTTATCTAATTTTCATTGCAGAAACACAAGATGTGGCAAAAGACTGAACTCTTCCTTCCTCAAGCCAAACCTCAAAGGTGGGCCCCATTAATCATTTCATCTTCCAAAACAGTAATTATAGGAATAAGCATAGGTAACTCAAATGGCCTATTCCACATAGCTTACTAATGCCTATATCTGAACTAGAACTTAACACTTTTAATCAAATAACATTGAAGCAAAATCTGGTTCCAATCTATAAATTGAACATTCTTTTTTTTTAATATTCTGTTTTTGTTTTAATGTATGAATGTGTTATCTGCAGGTAAGTGTACCTGAACTGTGCAATGCCCACAGTCAGAAGAAGGTGTCACATTTCCCTGGAACTGGAATTATAGAAGGTTGTTAGCCAACATGCAGGTGCTGGAATTGAACTTGAGTTCTCTACAACAGCAGTCACTGCTCTTAACCACTGAGCCATCTTTCCAGCCCTAAATTGGAACATTCTAAAAGTACGACTGAGCCATTATCCTTGGAAACACAGACATCAGCATGTCCTTTTAGGAGGTGGCAGAGTACAGACTTAGAACCAAATCACCAATCTACTACTTAACTACCTTGGGAGAGCTTAATAGTGCCTCTTTTTGTACTGCCTGCAAAAAATGAGTACAATAGTTCATTTCTAATGGGTCCAGAAAGAAAAAGAAAAAAAAATCCACAACAAAGTGCATATATACATGTATGTACATATAGGTATTCATGCTTGGCTGCGTGTACACAGGTCAACAAATGCTAAGTTACATATCCAGCAGGGGTTTGCCTAAAACTGTAGGTTTAGTCCTGAAACCCTATAAACATACTTCTCCCCCATGCATACTGTAGTTATGATAAAGTTTAATTATGGCTGGAGAGCTCTTAGGAACACTCCTGTTAGTTCTCTTTTGTTCCTCTGCTGCTGTGATAAACACTAACCAAGACAAATTTGGGAAGGAAAGGGTCTATTTGGTTTACAAGTTACAGTCCATCACTGAGGGAAGCCAAGGTAAGAACTGAACCATGGAGGAATGCTGCTTACTGGCTTGCTTCCAGGCTCATATTCAGTTACCTTTCTTACATAGGAAAGGCTCACCTGCCTAGGGATAGCTCTGCCCACAGTGGGCTGAGCCCTCCTACATCAATTAGCAATTAAGAAAATGTCCCAGCCAGGCATGGTGGCTCACGCCTTTAATCCTAGCACTTGGGAGGCAGAGGCAGGCAGATCTTTGTGAGTTCAAGGCCAGCCTGGTCCACAGAGAGAGTTCCAGGCTAGCTGGGGCTACAGGGAGACCCTGTCTCGAAAACACGAAGGAAGGAAGGAAGGAAGGAAGGAAGGAAGGAAGGAAGGAAGGAAGGAAGGAAGGAAGGAAGGAAGGAAGGAAGGAAGGAAGGAAGGAAGGAAGGAAGGAAGGAAGGAAGAAAGAAAGAAAGAAAGAAAGAAAGAAAGAAAGAAAGAAAGAAAGAAAGAAAGAAAGAAAGAAAGAAAGAAAGAAAGAAAGAAAGAAAAAGAAAGAAAGAAAGAAAGAGAAAATGTCCCCACAGACAAGCCCATAAGCCAATCCAATGGCAGCAATTCCCCAATTCTCCTAGGTGTGTCAAACTGATAACTGTAGGCAACTATGAACATAATGCTCTTTGTAGAAGACTTGACTTTGGTTCTTGGCACATATATCTAGTGGCTCACAACCACTTGTAATTCAAGCTCCAGGGGATCAGGAACCCTCTTCTTCCTTCCATACACACCTTCAAACTTACCACATACACAACCACACACACATACACATAAATAAAAATGAATCTTTTAAAGAAAAGTTTAGTTACAAATTAGGCACAGTAAAAAATTAATAACTAATAGGACAATAGGACAAGTATGTCAATATACTATAAAAATTTATATAAGGGCTAGAGAGATGCCTCAGTGGTTAAGAACACTGGTTACTCTTCCAGAAGATCCAGGTTCAATTCCCAGCACCCACATGAAAGCTAACAACTGTCCATAATTCCAGTTCCAGGAGATCTGCACTGCACTCATGTAGAGCACTTACTCATAATATATTTATTTTATTTTATTTATTTATTATTTGTTATGTGTATGATTGTACTGTCTGCATGTAGGTTGGTACACCTGTGTCATGCAATGCCTCAGAGGTCAGAAGAGGGCATCAGATTCCCCTGGAACTGGAGTTAAAGATGGTTCTTAGCCACCATGTGGGTGCTGAGAATCGAACCCGGGTCCTCTGCAAGAGCAGTCGGTACTCTTAACCACTGAGCCATCTCTCCATCTCCCTCATAATATATTTTTTATTTTTATTTTTTTTTAAATTTTATTTATTTCTGTATGTGTATGAACGTACTGTCTGCATGCAAGTCTGTGCACCCGTGTCATGCAATGCCGCGGAGGTCAGAAGAGGGTGTCAGATTCCCCTGGAACTGGAGTTCTCCTGGAATTGGAGTTTCAGACAGTTCTCGGCTGCCATGTGGGTGCTGGGGATCGAACCCGGGTCCTCTGTAAGAGCAGTCAGCGCTCTTAACCGCTAGGCCATCTCTCCAGCCCAAAAATTAGTTTCTTTAAACTACACTAAATATCTCTCCCAACCATTCAGTATGTTGCCTAGGAAGAAAATCCAACTAAGATTTTTTCTTTCTTTTTCTTTTTCTTTCTTTCTTTCTTTCTTTCTTTTTCTTTCTTTCTTTCTCTTTCTCTTTCTTTCTTTATTTCCTTCCTTTCTCCCTCTGTCTGTCTGTCTTTCTTTCTTTCTAAATCAGTTTCCTTTCATAGTTGCAAATAGTATCCAATTACAGACTGCAACCACTGAGGAGCCTAACCTCGGAAACTTCATCCCAAAACCAAATCATGCTAACTGCTCTCAATGACATCACCCAAACTCTTCCACTATTTCCTCAGTTTGCAAATATTAAAGACAATTGATATACACATTTTCAGATATGGAGCAGTCCTTAATATACTGATTAGAAATTATCTTTTTATATTTATGCTGATGACCACAGCACCTGAGATCATGTAGGAATGGACCAAACTACATGCTGGAATCTACTTTGGAAACAGATATAGAAGTGTCTGCTAGAAAGATCATATAGGTACCACTTTGAACTATTACCAAGGGTAAGTATTCAGCAAGGAAAGCTAGTGGAGAAAAAAGGAAAGCAAAGGAATCTCCAGGCCCATGGTGATCCAGGTCCAGCTTGTCCTCATGAAGCCCAGCCACATCCTTCTCCCTGTCCTTCACTGTACATGGGATCCTTCCACCTCCAATCCTGCCCTTCTTAAGCAAGCTGTACTGAAATTGCATTCCTTACATTTAAAGCACTTAACAGGATATTCGACCACTGACAGAAGAGGTTGAACTAGGCACATTAAAAATTAAAATAAAATGGGGCTGGAGAGATGGCCTAGCAGTTAAGAGCGCTGACTGCTCTTGCAGAGAACCCAGGTTCGATCCCCAGCACCCACATGGCAGCTGAGAACCATCTTTAACTCCAGTTCTAGGGGAATCTGATGCCCTCTTCTGACCTCCGCGGCATTGCCCAACACGGGTGTACAAACCTACATGCAGACAGTACATTCATACACATACAAAATAAATAAAATCTAAAATTATTTTAAAAAATTAAAATAAAAGCTGCAGGGAGTGGTGGTACACGCCTTTAATCCTAGTACTTGAGAGGCAGAGGCAGACCGATTTCTGTGAGTTCAAGGCCAACCTGGTCTACATAGAGAGTTCCAGAGCAGCTGGGACTATAGGGAAACCCTGTCTCAAAAAGATAATAATAATAATAATAATAATATAAAAAATAAATCATCAGCTGGGTGTGGTGGTGCACACCTTTAATCCTAGCACTCAGGAGGCAGAGGCAGGCAGATCTTTTGTGAGTTCAAGGCCAGCCTGGTCTACAGAGTGAGTTCCAGGACAGCTGAGGCTACAGGGAGACCCTGGTCTCAACACAGTCACCCAAAAAAAAAAAAAAAAAAAATTTCATCAAGCCTTATGTTAGTGGCACTCCTGTAATTACAAATCCCTCACTGACTCGACTAAATTTCTCTTAATCTGTTTATCAAATAATTGTTAGGAAATAAACAGTACCTGACATAATGTGACATTTTCTTCCAATTCATCATCTAGTAATTGAGCATTCAAAGCTTATAGTGAAAGCGCAGCTCTATAGTTCATACTGTTAAATCAAATAATGTGCAAGCCTGAGAAGAGTTCCACCTTACAGCATATTCCCTCATTCTTGTGCAAATACAAGCTGTCTATCAACATATTAGCATTTCAATCACCCTTGCCTTTTTCATAACTGAGAGAAGCTGTCTTCATTTACTCCTATTGAGCATCTACTAATTAATTATTTCTGAAACTAAACAGTAAAATTCAATTTAAATCCAAGTAAGTGAGAAACGAACTATTTTCAAAAATAAACATAAGACTTTGTTTCCAGTTATATCCTCCCAAGTATTATAAATAGGGTTTTCAATGTTTAATTTAAATTGAAAGTAATTTCCTCAGAATTATATAATATATAATTGTTGGCAATGGAAAACTAACTCCACATTTCAAGAATTTCTTTGTCATCCAATTTATATTTTTAATAATTCTAGTTCAATTTATATTCCTGGAGTAAATACATCAACATTCTTTACAGGAAAAAAAAAATTAAGTCTCCTTTAAGCATCCCTTTAAGGCGCTGACCATAAATGGTGTAATTTGCCCTGGACATCATTAAAATGTAAAGTTAATGAGGATTCAGCTGAAAACAGAAGGAATGTAACCTATTTTCAGGCAAAAGTTCTAACACAGCAATCAGAGGAAAAGGCTCTTTGATGTCTCTTTGTCTCTTCTCATTAATTTTTTTCCTCAAAAAAAAAGACCAAACTTTAAAAAAAAGGCACCAAAGTTTAAACATGATAATTATAACAGCAACCCAATGAGGTCACTGAATATTTTCATGAGATAAACAAGAACCAGCTATATATACATGGAAATAACACCACCTACCTGGAAGAGCTGCTATAAAATTTAGAGATATTGTGAGTAAAGCACACAGAGGAGTCACTAACACAGAGAAGGTCCTTCATGACAGTCTGTCCTTTTTGTCTCCTCTCTAGTCCCAGGGGCCTAGCACAGTGCCAGGACAAAACTAGTACTCAGAGAGTGGCCATTATTATTATCACAAATGATGCAGTCTCGTTCCCACTGTAAAACTCACTATATTAACCCTAACCTTTCCAAAATTTATGCAACACTCAGCATCTCCTGTCACTAGGCAGGTGGGGCATGAGCCAAATAACCAGTATACAGTAAACAGTCCCAAGTGACGTTTTATCATGTGAAGTGCCTGCACAGGTATAAATATTATATCCTCTCCAGTTTTATTGCCTCATTTTACAATTATACTGCTAAAGAGCAAAACGGCATGCAGAATGTTAAGTGGCATTTTGCTGCTTGGAATTTCATCCCCAGAATCCATTCAGAATAACAAATGTGGGAGCTATTTCATCTCTGCTCCATCTTGAAGAATGGGATCATCTTTACTTGAATATATACAAGAACTTCTGCAATCCATTTTGTGCTAGGTGAAATCTTTTTTTTTAATTTTTTTATTTTAATTTTATTTATTTTTGTATGTGTATGAATGTATTGTCTGCATGTAGGTTTGTGCACCCATGTCATGCAATGCCGCGGAGGTCAGAAGAGGGTCTCGGATTCCCCTGGAACTGAAGTTCTCCTGGAATTGGAGTTACAGACGGTTCTTAGCCACCATGTGGGTGCTGCGGATCGAACCCAGGTCCTCTGCAAAAGCAGTCGGTGCTCTTAACCGCTAGTCTATCTCTCCAGCCCCGCTAAGTGAAATCTTAAACCAAATGTATTTACCAAGAAGATGACACTTAGGAAGTGTTATGATACTTTCTAGAGAGACCTTACCCCACAGTAGCTATTACTAGATCTAAGCAGTAATAAGAGAAGGGATTCGTCCTTAAATAATACAAATATTTGGGATGTCTCTTCACCCAAACAAACAAATTTTCAATTTAATAAACTAATCAATTACTTTAAATGTTAAAAGATCAGAATAGTGGGGTGGGGGGATAGGATGGGGGACAGGTCTAGATTTGATAAAAAAATATAAATAAATAAATAAATAAATAAATAAATAAATAAATAAATAAGTAAACAAATAATCAGAATAATAAATGTTTCTCTGACAATTTTCATTTTAAAGGTATTTCCACATAAATTATCTCATTTTCATTGTTCAGTCTTCCTACTATGGAGCACTACTTAGAACACAGTTAAGACAACAGAGAGATTCCTATCCACAGAAGGGTTAATATCAAGATCCAGGCTAGGTGTGGTGGCACACGCCTTTAATTCCAGGGGAGGCAGAGGCAGACAGATGTATGTGAGTTTAAGGCCAGCCTGGTCTACATAACAAGCTCCAGGCCAGCTGGGACTAAAAAGGAGACCCTGTCTTTAAAAGATCAAAAAAAGATCAAGATCCAGCAGAAAAGCTCAGACAAACTGACAACTATACCAATAACTTGATTATAGGCTATGGTCAGTGCTATAAGACAAAACATCACAAGAGCAAGTTGACTTTGGGGAGCTGGAAAGGTTTCCTTGAGGATGTGGTGGCTGAGATGAGATCTAAGGGCATGGGAAAAAATATATATCCATCCAGGGATAGTTGAGATGGAAAGAAACAGCTGGTTTGAAAGACATTAGGGTAAAACAATCAAGACTTTCTTAAACATTATGACTGAGGAACAGGAAGATAGATAAGCAGGGTGAAGGCAGAGGATTTAGTTAACTCATTGGTAGTTTTTTGTTTTGATGTGATGTGATGTGATGCACATTGGAAAGGGGACAGATCTTCACTGGGATTAATGGGCACAGATACCTCTGAGGCATCCAAATAGCTACAGAGCCCAGAGGAAAGGGTTTATACCTCATCTACTCAGCATGATTCGTAAGGAAGAATTTGATTGTGACCCATGCTCCTCATTAGGTCAAATAAGATGAACAAAATATGGAGCTGCCCTTTAAAAAGAATAAGCACAATGGAGAAATGTAGAAGTTCATTGGAAATCAAAGGAAAGATGATGCACTTAAGCCTCCTGGATAATCAGGCAAGATTATATAAGAAAATTATCTAATGATAAATGGTAATTCATGAACTAAACTAAAGAGTCATTTTAAGCATTAAGAACCACACCTGGAAATGGCAGTTAGTTCACAGTGGCTCCAAGTACAAACTTTAAGACTGAAATGTAAAGGAAGAAACCATGAAGACTAAATTTACATAACAAAAAGTACTAAGTACTATAAGGGACTCCTACTAATAAAAGCATTCCAACAAATAAGCTAAATGAAAAGAACAAACTACAATAATTAACTCAAGAAGAAATAGAAATATGAACTAATATATATCAAAGAAACTGAATTACTAAATTAAAAACTTCCTACAATACACAGTGAAACAAATTATTTCACTGGAGGGCTTTGCCACATGTTTAAGGAATCCATCATAAACTCTTTCAAAACTTAGAATACAAAGGAAGAAGAGCTTCCAAACTCATTTGAGGCCCATATTACATGACATTAGAAAGCTACAGGAATTCAATTAACTCTCAGCAAGCCACTAGCAAATTAAATTCAATTAACCCTCAGCAAGCCACTAGCAACACATAAAACTACGTACTATGACATGAAACAGTCATCCTAAGAATGCAAGGTTGGTTTAAAATTCAAAAACAGATCAATAAACCAAATCAAGAATGTGAACAAAATATGATTCTCAATAGACACAGAAAAGATTTAACAAAGTCCAGCACTGTTTTATGATAAAAATGACTGAATAAATGAAGAATAGAAAGTAACTTCATTAATCTGAAAAAGGCATCTATGAAAAGGTATAAGTAAGCCGGGTGTGGTGGCACACGCCTTTAATCCTAGCACTTGGGAGGCAGAGGCAGGCGGATCTTTTTGAGTTCAAGGCCAGCCTGGTCTACAGAGTGAGTTCCAGTACAGCTGGGGCTACAGGGAGACCCTGTCTCAAAAAGACCCAAAAAAAAGGTATAAGTAATATACTTGGTGGTAAAAGGATGACTGATTCCATTCCACTCCATTCATTCATTCATTCATTCATAAATGAATGAATGACATATCTCTTATCTTACCCAGCTTGACTTTGAGCTTGAGGTCCACCTGTCTCATCTCCCCCAGTGCTGGAATTAAAGGAGCACAGCACCAGGCCTGACATGAATAACTCTCTTTGGGGTGGGGAAGAAGGGAAGGAGTTTCATACCTCTCACTTCCGTTCCATATAGTACTGGGGGTTCTCAGCAAGAAAGATAAATAAAACCCAAGTAAAACTGCCTCTATTTGTAGATGTCTTGGTCTTATATGAAAAAATAAATTTGAAAAATTCACCAAAATACTATGAGAGAGGAAGGGGTATAGCTCAGTTGGTAGAATGGTTTGCCTTGCCCGGCGTGGTGGTATACACCTTTAATCCCAGGACAGCTGGGACTACAAGGAGACCCTATCTCAAAAAGACCAAAAAAAAACAAAAAAAAAGGTTTGCCTTACATGTATGAGACCCTGAGTTATCTTATGTGCATGAGGTCCTAAATTCAATACCCAGCACTCCCCTACCACACACCACCACTACCACCTCCACAAAAGACTATTAGAACTAGTAAATGATTTCAGCAAGGTTGAAGGATGAAATATCAACATAAAAAAAAATCAACTGTTGTTATATATACCAGTGAACTATATAAAAGGAAAGTTTGTTTTGTTTTGTTTTTTGGTATTTTTTGGTCTTTTCGAGACAGGGTCTCCCTGTAGCCCCAGCTGTTCTGGAACTCACTCTGTAAACCAGGCTTGCCTTGAACTCACAAAGATCCACCTGCCTCTGACACCCAAGTGCTAGGATTAAAAGCATGCGCCACCACGCCCAGCTTAAAAGGAAAGTTTTTAATTCCAGTTAAAGTAACACCAAAAGCCAGGTGTGGTGGTGCACGCCTTTAATCCTAGCACTTGGGAGGCAGAGGCAGGCGGATCTTTGTGAGTTCAAGGCAAGCCTGGTTTACAGAGTGAGTTCCAGAACAGCTGGGGCTACAGGGAGACCCTGTCTCGAAAAGACCAAAAAATACCAAAAAACAAAACAAAACAAACTTTCCTTTTATATAGTTCACTGGTATATATAACAACAGTTGATTTTTTTTTATGTTGATATTTCATCCTTCAACCTTGCTGAAATCATTTACTAGTTCTAATAGTCTTTTGTGGAGGTGGTAGTGGTGGTGTGTGGTAGGGGAGTGCTGGGTATTGAATTTAGGACCTCATGCACATAAGATAACTCAGGGTCTCATACATGTAAGGCAAACCTTTTTTTTTGTTTTTTTTTGGTCTTTTTGAGATAGGGTCTCCTTGTAGTCCCAGCTGTCCTGGGATTAAAGGTGTATACCACCACGCCGGGCAAGGCAAACCATTCTACCAACTGAGCTATACCCCTTCCTCTCTCATAGTATTTTGGTGAATTTTTCAAATTTATTTTTTCATATAAGACCAAGACATCTACAAATAGAGGCAGTTTTACTTGGGTTTTATTTATCTTTCTTGCTGAGAACCCCCAGTACTATATGGAACGGAAGTGAGAGGTATGAAACTCCTTCCCTTCTTCCCCACCCCAAAGAGAGTTATTCATGTCAGGCCTGGTGCTGTGCTCCTTTAATTCCAGCACTGGGGGAGATGAGACAGGTGGACCTCAAGCTCAAAGTCAAGCTGGGTAAGATAAGAGATATGTCATTCATTCATTCATGAATGAATGAATGAATGAATGGAGTGGAATGGAATCAGTCATCCTTTTACCACCAAGTATATTACTTATACCTTTTTTTTGGGTCTTTTTGAGACAGGGTCTCCCTGTAGCCCCAGCTGTACTGGAACTCACTCTGTAGACCAGGCTGGCCTTGAACTCAAAAAGATCCGCCTGCCTCTGCCTCCCAAGTGCTAGGATTAAAGGCGTGTGCCACCACACCCGGCTTACTTATACCTTTTCATAGATGCCTTTTTCAGATTAATGAAGTTACTTTCTATTCTTCATTTATTCAGTCATTTTTATCATAAAACAGTGCTGGACTTTGTTAAATCTTTTCTGTGTCTATTGAGAATCATATTTTGTTCACATTCTTGATTTGGTTTATTGATCTGTTTTTGAATTTTAAACCAACCTTGCATTCTTAGGATGACTGTTTCATGTCATAGTACGTAGTTTTATGTGTTGCTAGTGGCTTGCTGAGGGTTAATTGAATTTAATTTGCTAGTGGCTTGCTGAGAGTTAATTGAATTCCTGTAGCTTTCTAATGTCATGTAATATGGGCCTCAAATGAGTTTGGAAGCTCTTCTTCCTTTGTATTCTAAGTTTTGAAAGAGTTTATGATGGATTCCTTAAACATGTGGCAAAGCCCTCCAGTGAAATAATTTGTTTCACTGTGTATTGTAGGAAGTTTTTAATTTAGTAATTCAGTTTCTTTGATATATATTAGTTCATATTTCTATTTCTTCTTGAGTTAATTATTGTAGTTTGTTCTTTTCATTTAGCTTATTTGTTGGAATGCTTTTATTAGTAGGAGTCCCTTATAGTACTTAGTACTTTTTGTTATGTAAATTTAGTCTTCATGGTTTCTTCCTTTACATTTCAGTCTTAAAGTTTGTACTTGGAGCCACTGTGAACTAACTGCCATTTCCAGGTGTGGTTCTTAATGCTTAAAATGACTCTTTAGTTTAGTTCATGAATTACCATTTATCATTAGATAATTTTCTTATATAATCTTGCCTGATTATCCAGGAGGCTTAAGTGCATCATCTTTCCTTTGATTTCCAATGAACTTCTACATTTCTCCATTGTGCTTATTCTTTTTAAAGGGCAGCTCCATATTTTGTTCATCTTATTTGACCTAATGAGGAGCATGGGTCACAATCAAATTCTTCCTTACGAATCATGCTGAGTAGATGAGGTATAAACCCTTTCCTCTGGGCTCTGTAGCTATTTGGATGCCTCAGAGGTATCTGTGCCCATTAATCCCAGTGAAGATCTGTCCCCTTTCCAATGTGCATCACATCACATCACATCAAAACAAAAAACTACCAATGAGTTAACTAAATCCTCTGCCTTCACCCTGCTTATCTATCTTCCTGTTCCTCAGTCATAATGTTTAAGAAAGTCTTGATTGTTTTACCCTAATGTCTTTCAAACCAGCTGTTTCTTTCCATCTCAACTATCCCTGGATGGATATATATTTTTTCCCATGCCCTTAGATCTCATCTCAGCCACCACATCCTCAAGGAAACCTTTCCAGCTCCCCAAAGTCAACTTGCTCTTGTGATGTTTTGTCTTATAGCACTGACCATAGCCTATAATCAAGTTATTGGTATAGTTGTCAGTTTGTCTGAGCTTTTCTGCTGGATCTTGATCTTTTTTTGATCTTTTAAAGACAGGGTCTCCTTTTTAGTCCCAGCTGGCCTGGAGCTTGTTATGTAGACCAGGCTGGCCTTAAACTCACATACATCTGTCTGCCTCTGCCTCCCCTGGAATTAAAGGCGTGTGCCACCACACCTAGCCTGGATCTTGATATTAACCCTTCTGTGGATAGGAATCTCTCTGTTGTCTTAACTGTGTTCTAAGTAGTGCTCCATAGTAGGAAGACTGAACAATGAAAATGAGATAATTTATGTGGAAATACCTTTAAAATGAAAATTGTCAGAGAAACATTTATTATTCTGATTATTTGTTTACTTATTTATTTATTTATTTATATTTTTTTATCAAATCTAGACCTGTCCCCCATCCTATCCCCCCACCCCACTATTCTGATCTTTTAACATTTAAAGTAATTGATTAGTTTATTAAATTGAAAATTTGTTTGTTTGGGTGAAGAGACATCCNAAAAAAAAAAAAACAGGGGCTGGAGAGATGGCCTAGCGGTTAAGCACCAACCGCTCTTGCAGAGGACCCAGGTTCGATCCCCAGCACCCACATGGTGGCTGAGAACCTCCTGAAACTCCAATTCCAGGAGAACTCCAGTTCCAGGGGAATCCAACACCCTCTTCTGACCTCCGCGGCATTGCAGGACACGGATGCACAAACCTGCATGCAGACAGTACATTCATACACATACAGAAATAAATAAAATTAAAAAAAGAAAACCACAAGTAACCAAACAAACCCTAAAACACTTACAAATCAATTTTTTCTTTGGGGGGGGTCTTTTTGAGACAGGGTCTCCCTGCAGCCCCACCTGTCCTGGAACTCGCTCCATTGACCAGGCTGCCCTTGAACTCACAAAGATCCGCCTGCCTCTGCCTCCCGAGTGCTAGGATTAAAGGCATGTGCCACCATGCCCAGCTAACAAACCAATTTTTAAAAAATGAACCAGGAGCTGGAGAGCTAGCTCAAAGGTTAAGTGCATTGGCTGCTCTTGCAGAAGACCATGGTTCAATTCCCAGCACCCACTTGGCACCTAACAACCATCTATAACTTCAGCTCCAGGGGATCCAATGCATTCTGACCTCTGAGGGCACTGCATGACATGGGTGCATCCATGAAGACAATACACTCATACAAATAAAGTAATAATAAAACATCTTTAAAAACTGAACTAATCCATAAGTTGGAAAAGGATCTCAACAGAGAACATTATCAAATATTTAAAATGCACATGGAAACATGCTCCACTAATAGCCATTAAAGAAATACAAAGCAAAATTAGAATGATTCACCACTTTGTGCTCATGTGATAGACTTGACAAAAATAAAGTCAATGGCAACCACTGAAAGAATATTAAAAAACTGGAGCCCCATACACTGATAGTGAGAATGGAAAATGGTACAGCTGTATATGGAAAACGACTTGGCAGTTTCTCAAAACATTAGAATTAACATGACTCTAGCAACTTGGCTGTTTCTCAAAACATAGAATTAACATGATTCTAGCAACTCCACTCCTAAGTATATACTCCAAAAAAATAGAAAGCAGAACTCAAATAGATAGTGAGCAATTAGTGTAGCATTGTTCATTGAAGCATTATTCCCAATTGCCAAAGGGAACACAACCCAGTATCCACCAACAGATGAATGAACAACAAACAGTGACTAACAAATCATAAAAAGCATGAAGATCTGATATATGCTACATAGTTAGATCTTGAAAGCATTAGGCTATAAGAAATAAGCCACATATAAAGACAAATATTATGGGGCTGGAGAGATGGCCTAGCAGTTAAGAGCACCAACTGCTCTTGCAGAGGACCCGGGTTCAATCCCCAGCACCCATATGGCAGCTGAGAACCATCTTTAACTCCAGTTCCAGGGGAATCTGACACCCTCTTCTGACCTCCGTGGCATTGCATGACACGGGTGCACAAATCTACATGCAGACAGTACATCCATACACATAAAAAATAAATAAAATTTAAAAAATAAAAAAACACTAATAAAAAGACAAATATTACATGATTCCACCAATACGAAAAATAAATACACATTCATAGAAATAGGAACTAAATCACAAGCTACCAGGTCTCACTCAGCATGGAAGGGGAAATGAGAATTGCTCAATGGTTATTAAGTTTCTGTTTGAGAAATGAAAAAACTTTGTTAATGGAAAGTAGTAAGTATTGTTCAACAATGTGAATATAGCTGATGCAACTGAGTTACACATTTACAAATGGTTAAGAGGCCTGGAGAGATGATTCAGTGGTTAAGAACACTTGCTGTTCTTCCAGAGGACCTGTGTTAAGTTCCCAGCACCCACATCAAGCAGTTTACAATTGCCTGTAACTCCAGGTCCAGGAGACACCCTATTCTAACCTCTGGGGCCACCCACACACATGTGGTATGCATATACACACACACATACACACACACACACACACACACACACACACAAATAGAAATTTTAAAACAAAAGGTTAAAATGGCAAACTGTAACATATACATTTATTTATACATATATATCCATGTTTCACAATTTAAATATTAATGTTAAAAATCAAAAATCATTGAATTGTATTCTTTAAATAGGCAAATTATACAGCATATAAAGCATATCTTCATAAAGCTATTTAAATAATCAAAATGAAACATTAAGCTGATAACTTTAAAAGCAATTAGACATAGCTGAAAACAGAACTAAATGCAATAAAGTTATTAAATGCAGCAGAGAACCTGAAGGCTATATAACAAGGAACACAGTGCCAGACTGGAGAAACCTTCCTTCAAGTTAATGGTCAGAGTAGTCCAAGAAACTCCCAAAATAACACAGGCTCTGAGATTGCCTCTCAGAACTTGAAGGTAAGACCTTACTGCTGAAGACAGGACATGTTTCAGGCATAGAACTTAGAGCAATGGAGCTGGAACTGATTGTGAAGCCTTCTTCCAGAAGACTAGCTCTCTCATAGTTCTAGAGGCTACTATGTAAGCTGCTAAGGGAGAAAATCAATCAACAGTCCAACTCAGTTCTAAAGCTTAATAACCACTATGACTGGCACAGCAAACTACCTCTGTTGCTGCAGTAGTGACAGCATTTATTATCTAAGGGGTAATCAACAGCTATCTAATGGACTTAAAGCCCTCTCAACAGGAGGGAATTCACGGATGGCACTGTAAACAGAGCCAAATACACATGGGTGGAGAGGTCACAGATCCTACAGAAAACCTTCTCTGTCATCTCTATACAAATGAAATTGCTTACCATATGCTAAATATGGATCCTTATATTTACAGACAACTGTACCAATATACCACTAATCAAAGAAGCTTCTTTTTACAACAGATGGAGGCTATTACAGAGTTCCACAACTAGTCACACACAGAGAATATATGTCTGAGAGACACCCAGCTCTACGCGACATATCTACAGTGGAACCTCTAAACCTAAAGCTCATGGAACATAGTGGAACAGGGGTGTAGAAAGGATACTTAATACATCCCTTAACTCTTAGGCACGAAGCTTCCTCAAACAATAGAGTGTGATGCACACAGAAAGCTATACCTGGCTAAGTTTTAAGAGTTCAGAGTGTGTGTCCCTGGATAGAATTCTTATATTAAACTTCACTCATCCATGGTTCGGGGACCACTGAGCAAGAGGGGGTGGAAAGATTGTCAGAGACAAGGTTGCCGCATGAACATAAGGAAACAGAGACTTTCAGGCCACTGGAAGCTTGTTCATATGAACATCATGCACAAGATGCACACCAACTTAATAAGACAAAAATCCAGCATGGATGGGGGAAATTGGTAGCAAGTTCCAACCCTAGCCAAGGAACTATTGGCAAATGATTACTGTGGGGTGAAGAAGAGTAGAAGTTCCTTTAAGGGAGTGACTCTAGATAAGCTGACTAGATTACAGCAGAAAAACTTGCACCAAGGGACACCTGGATAGAAATCCTTGACCAGACAAGACTTAAGATATATGACAGAGGGTGCCAGGCGTGGTGGCGCACGCCTTTAGTCCTAGCACTTGGGAGGCAGAGACAGGCGATCTTTGTGAGTTCAAGGCCAGCCTGGTCTACAGAGCGAGTTACAGGACAGCTGGGGCTACAGAGAGACCCTGTCTTGAAAAGACAAAAAAAAAAAAAA
>VZQC01014654.1:2885720-2902417 GCA_009823505.1 Rhizomys pruinosus
ATTGGGGTGAATGGTGAAACTACAGCAATGTAGTCTGGACACTCATTTGATCAACTTGATTGAACAAACAACCTGTCACCCCCCACTGGATGGTGGGGCTGTGGGGGTTTGGGCACAACAGCCTGCAGATTGGTTTTGCATGAAGGATGCTTGTACTCATGGATTATCACTTATAGCTAAAAAATGAAAGAAAAAAAAAACTGAGAGAAAGATGCAGGACAGTTATGGCAGAATGCATGATCTGGGATGGGGTGGGGGTGAGGGGGAAGGGAAAGGGAAATATGCCTGATCTGAATTGGAAAATGATGTATGAAATGCACAAAGCATCAATAAAAATTAAATAAAAAAAATAAAATTGCAAGATAAAAAAAATTAAATTAAATTAAATTAAATTAAAAAAAATTAAGAATCAAAAAAGTATATACAAACATTTAAAAGCAAAAAGAAAATTTCACTTCTAAACCAAAGAACAAGACAGATTATCTACATAAAAATCAAAATTGGAACAGGAGGAAATTTCTCAATAGCAAGAAGAGAAACCACAACACAATAAAGTAGTATCTACAATATGCTTTAAGAGTTATTAATTCAAGCCGGGCGTGGTGGCACACGCCTTTAATCCTAGCACTCGGGAGGCAGAGGCAGGCGAATCTTTGTGAGTTCAAGGCCAGCCTGGTCTACAGAGTGAGTTCCAGGACAGCTGGGGTTACAGGGGGACCCTGTCTTGAAAAGACAAACAAAAAAAAAAGTTATTAATTCAAGAGGCTAGAGAGATGGCTCAGTGGTTAAGAGTGCAGACTGCTCTTGCAGAGGACCCAGGTTCGATTTCCAGCACCCACATGGCGGCTAAGAACTGTCTTTAAGCCAGGCGTGGTAGCACATGCCTTTAATCCTAGCACTCAGGTAGCAGAGGCAAGCACATCTCTCTGTGAGTTCCAGGCCAGTGGGGCTATAGGGAGACCCTGTCTCCACAATACAAAAAAAAAAAAAGTGTATCTAAACTTCAGCATTCCAAGCAGATAAGTCAATCATCCAGCAATTCTTTTTTTTATTTTATTTATTTATTTTTTATGTGTATGAATGTACTGTCTGCATGTAGGTTTGTGCATCCGTGTCATGCAATGCTGCAGAGGTCAGAAGAAGGCGTCGGATTCCCCTAGAACTGGAGTTAAAGATGGTTCTCAGCCGCCACGTGGGTGCTGGGGATCAAACCCGGGTCCTCTGCAAGAGCAGTCAGAGCTCTTAACCTCTAGGCCATCTCTCCAGCCCCATCCAGCAATTCTTACCTATCCATTAGGCAGACATTAATATTGTGTCTCATACTGTGTCCCAGTCATTTTCCTGCTAGCAAAGGCCAGGTGGGCTGTCCCTACCCCCACTCAGCACTGAGGATCTCCTCAGGCACCTGCCTTTAGGGAGTAACAGAAAATTCACTGTATACCTCACCTGTGCATGCCATCATGACATGGCAGGTCACCAGAAATGAAATCAGCTGTGGGAGGGGATGGAGATACTCCAAAGGGCAAAACACAGAGGCAATGAGTGCTGGAGTCCTCTGGTTTTTATCAGAAGCCACCATGACCTGTTAGCCCTCATCCCCAGAGGGGCATCCATAACGAACAGCTACTCTGGGCTTGGTGACATGTGGGTTGTTTCTATCGTCTTTTGGTCCTTTACTCATGTGTGGCCACAATCCACATGATATTCTTCCCTCCTAGAACCACGCTGGCAGTTCCACAGGACTGCAAACTTCAAGGCTGTCTCCTGCCTGAAGGCCAACAGTCTCAAGGCTTAGCTCTGGCAAGGAAGGGGGAGGGGACTGTGAGAAAGTTACCCGACAGAAAAAGAGACATGGACTCAAAGGGTGAAGGTCCAGGAGATAGACTCATTTATTCATGCCAGCAGTGTGTTTATATACCAAAGGCTACTGTGCTCTGGGCAAGGAAGTGGGGGGCAGGCAGAAGGGAAGTGTGACCCACCTTGGCTCCTACGGGGGGGGAGGGGGCTGCAGAGCTCCTGTTTGTGCAACTGGTAAACTAGAGGTGTGACATTTTGCTCAATACCTCAAGGGAAGGGGCCATCTGGTTCTGGAACTTTGCAGAGATAGGCGAGACAAGAAAACACTGTAATATCCCAACCTAATGGAACTATAGATAATTCACAGAGACAACTGAATGCCCACAGAGATATCAGATAACTCTCGGAGGTTCTTCAGGACAGGTTTTACAGGTCCTTGACTCGAGCAAGGCAAAGTTTCATTCCTACAGCCTCTCCTTTGTTTTTTAATTAAAATGGAGCAGTAATGTCATAGTCCTCTAGGGGGTCTCCTGGGATGGCCTGATATTGGACTAAAACAGTCCAGGCTGCAAGCTCAGTGAGAGTATTGTTTTGGTTTTTGGTAAACCGGAGAACACAGGGTACGATAGTCAGGAGAACTCCTAGGGTGAAAATGGGTCCCAGTAAGGGAAGTAACCAGGTAGTCAGGGGGTTGGAAAACCATGAGACAGAAACTTGTGGGGAGTATTTTGTGTGGAGTTCCTTCCTGAGGTCCTTCAGGGCTTTAACATTTTGTTCAACTACACCAGATTCATTAACATAAAAGTAACAGTGGTGCATGCCTTTAATCCTATCACTTGGGAAGCAGAGGCAGGCAGATCTCTGTGAGTTCAAGGCCAGTCTGGTCTACATAGCAAGTTCCAAGACAATCAGAGGTACAGGGAGACCCTGTTTTTCATCTCAAAAGAGATGAAAAACAAAAAACAAAACAAACAAACAAACAAACAAAAAACCCAGCTATCTGGCATGGGGTTTCAAATTCAAAGCAGTTTGAAAAGTGTACATATATTAGAAGATACCCCAGTTTAAGGTGTCACACCTCCTGAAAGGTATAGGGCAACTTTTCATACTGGGAACACCTAGGACAGAGTATCAAATCCCATGTAGGAAAGGCAGGAATCAACTTGGAAAGGGATAAAAGTCATGTACAGGGTGTTAAACCCAAGGTGGAGGAGAAGGTACAAACAAGAGGGATGGTGGGTGTAGGTCTGTGGCAAAGCATTTACCTAGCATGTGCAAGGCCTTAGGTTCAATCCACAGAAAGAGGCTAGGAGGAGGGGTAAGGCATACAAAAAAAACCAGCCTGGCAGGGCTTATCAAAGCCCACATCAGAGCAATAACCCTGAATGAAAGTCACAAAAACATAACATTTCAGAATTCTAGTGGGGCCAGGAGGGCATCTCACTGAGTAGGGGTTAGACGTAGCAATAAGAAAAGATGAGTCAAATACAAGAGATTAATCACAAAAACATATTAAGGATAAAAGCAACCAGGCTATTGGAAAAGAAAGTTACAAATACCTAAGGGGGGGATATGGACAACAATGAATCTTGTGATACTAGCTGAAAAAATAAATATTGGTATGAATTGTGCTTTTTCAGTACACACTGAAAGAGAACTACATATAAATGTATAAGGATGTGGCTTAAGCAGTAGAGTGCTTGCCTAGCATTCATGAAACCCTGAGGTTCTAGCTCCAGTACCACGTAAACTGGTCTGCCACAGGAGGTAAACATGCAGGAAGATCCTAAGTTCAAAATCATCTTTGAGGCCTGCCTGAGGTACATGAGACATGGTCTCGGGAAAAATAAAAAAAGATGGATGGGTAGATGAATGGATGCAAATGTTCTATTTATCAAATGCTCTATCTATCAATGAGGCCTGGGAATGACAACACAAAATGCACACCTAAAAGCCAAATTTGGAGCTTTATTTTCTTTTGGAGTTTTTGAGACAGGGTCTCCCTGCAGTTCCAGCTGGCCTGGAACTCGCTCTGTAGACCAGGCTGGACTTGAACTCACAGAGATCCATCTGTCTCTGCCTTTCAAGTGCTGGGATTAAAGGCATGCACCACCACGGCTTTAAGTTGCATCCTCTACTAAAAGGAACTAGAGCTTCTTGAAGAAATGAGATTTCAGGGCTAGGGGAAAGATGAGCAAATAGTATTTTATGCCAGAAAGCAAAGTATATTCAAAGAAAGATGAAGTCAGAGAAGAACATAGGTTTCTTCAAACTGGCTCCTGCTGACCAAAAGCTAGAACAAACTGAGTGCTATAATTTGTTTCAATAATAACTTCAACAATTAAATTAGAATTGTCCTCAATTTAGAAAAGAAACAATGAGCCCAAAATCAAACAAACAAATGAACAATGTATTTACATGATTTTGAAATTCTTCCTCCCAAAATACTATGAACAGGTAAGTGAAGAGTAACTCTGTGGTAGAGAAGCCTGGAAAACACTACCTGCATCAAAAGATCAAGTGACAGGGCTGGAGAGCTGCTCTTACAGAGGACCTGGGTTCAATTCCCCACACACATAGCAGCTAACAACCATCTGTAACTCCAGTTCCAGGGAATCCAACACCCTCTTCTGGTCTCCATGGATATTATGCACATGTGATACACATATACACATGCAGACAAAACACTCATAACACACATAATTTTTTTAAGAAACAGGAAACTGACAATAGTATGAAAATTGGAACTGAATTCTTCTGTTTACAAAACATTATTTGGGGCTGGAGAGATGGCTCAGTGGTTAAGAGCGCTGACCGCTCTTGCAGAGGACCTGAGTTTGATTCCCAGCACCCACATGGCAGCTAAGAACCGTCTTTAACTCCAGTTCCAGGGGAATATGACGCCCTCTTCTGACCTCCGAGGCATTGCATGACACGGGTGCACCAACCTACATGCAGATAGTACACTCATACACGTAAAAAATAATAAATAAAAAAATTTAAAAAAACATTATTCAACACTGGGCATGGGGGCACCCGCATTTAATCCCAGCCCTCAGGAGGCAGAGGCAGAGATCAAGGCCAGCCTGGTCCACATAGTGGAGTCCCAGGCAGGCTGAGACTAGGGAGACCCCGTAAAGAAACAACAACAACAAAAATAGAACATTATTGAGATGATTGGCAAAATTCTAAGAAAGGGATGACAGAACCCTATCAATGCTGACTTTCACATGCCACTGTGTTGTTTTTGTGGAAGTTAAAACCATCCATGTACTTGAAGGTCAAGTCAGCAACTTAGTCTCAAAGGGAACATGAGGAAACAGTTCTCTGAAGTGTTATTTCAAATTCTCTGTAATTCTGAGATTATTTAAAATATTTTAAAGGTTTTTAAAAACTTGAAAAATAGGTTTGCCGGGTGTGGAGGCGCACGCCTTTGATCCTAGCACTCTGGAGGCAGAGGCAGGTGGATCTTTGTGAGTTCAAGGCCAGCCTGGTCTACAGAGTGAGTTCCAGGACAGATGGGGCTACAGGGAGACCCTGTCTCGAAAAAGCCAAAAAAAAAAAAAAAGGTTTAATTGGACACAGGATGAGATTTAAGGATGACTTTCAGGTTTCTGGCAAGAGCAGGTGAATAGCTATTAATGCTATCGACAATAGCCTAGCATTCATTGGCTTTTCAGATTTGTTTTGGTGGCTGCCCAGCTTGGAGGGGGGGGTTGCATGCATGTGCTTGTGTATGTGTCTGTTACATTCTCTCTGAGTGTGTGTGTGCGTGTGTGCGCGCGCGCGTGTGTGTGTGTGTGTGTGTGTATCTGTGTCTGTGTCTGTGTAAGTTACATTCTAACTGAGCCACCAGTGGACTGGGATATACAGAGACATCTGCTGATAGGAGTGAGGATCCAGCTCCAGTACTTGGCAATCTGGACCAAAGAGCAACTGTCAGTTTGGCAATCTGAGCAACTGTCAGTCTACAGGTGACAGAAACCAACAGGTAACTAAGATTGCACTGGTGAATTTGTACTCCATCACATCTGATAAACAATCTGATGACTTACAACAGTACATATAAGTAAAAGAATAACCAAAAAAAAAAAAGAATACACATGCAAAGCAAAGGAGTAAAAACAAAGGGAGAATAAAAGGAGGAAAAATTAACTTATGAGATAATAGCAGCACAAAAAGATGCACAGAGAAATAATCATAAACCAAGCAAGTCACCTATGACTCATAGAGCTAGAAAGCAAGACTGGCCATAAAGGCTGAGAGGCAGGCACTCAAGGGGCAATGCATGTTGAAAGGAGTTTAGCATTACATCTGAACATTTATCTACCATACGGCATGTATTCCCTTTCTGGCAATGATCAACGGTATGAGCCTAACATTTTCTTTTTGTTTGTGTTCTATCAAAATAAGTATATACATTAATCTTATATAATTGAAAGAGTTCTAATGTTTTCCTAGTTATAAAAACATAAATTGGTATCTATGAGTGCTTTTCTTCACTTGCAGAACCTCAAATAATTTACAACTCTTAACAGTAGTAATATTTGCATGGAATTTACAGTAGTCTGAAAAGCATTTTTATTCACTATATATTTTTTATTCACTATGTTATTTCCCTCAGTCCTTACTTACACCATCCAGTGAGACAAGGAAGAAAGGCAACAGGCACAGGCTTAAATTCACAGGTTAGCAAATAATTCCAGAGAGAATAGAGTATGAATCCAAAATTCCATGCCTAATAAGTAGAGGAACTGAGTGGAACTCCTGTTTTCTGACAATGCTGTGAAGGTTAAAAAAGAAAACACACTGGACCTGGTGGTGCACACCTTTAATCCCAGCCCGCAGGAGGCAGAGATAGCCAGGTATCTGTGAGATTGAGGTCTGCCTGGTCTACATAGTCAATTTCAGGCCAGCTGAGGCTCCAGGGAGACCCTGTCTAAAAAAGAAAAAGAAAAAAAAAGAAAGAGAGAGAGAGAGAGAGAGAGAGAGAGAGAGAGAGGAGGGGGAGAGGGGAGGGGAGAAGGAGGGGGAGGGGAGGGGGAGGGGAGGAGAGGAGAGGTGAGGAGAGGGAAGGGGGGATGGAAGGGGGAGGGAAGGGGAAGGGGAAGGGAAGGAATAAGGGGAGGGAAGAGGAGGGGAGGGGAGGGGAGAAAAGGAAAAAGGAAAGGAAAAAGGAAAAAGAAAAAAGAAAAAAGGAAAAAGGAAAGGAAAGGAAAGGAAAGAAAAGGAAAGGAAAGAGGAAAGGAGAGGAGAGGAAAAAGGAAAGGAAAGGAAAAAGGAAAGGAAAGAGGAAAGGAAAGGAAAAAGGAAAGGAAAGAGGAAAGGAAAGGAAAAAGGAAAGGAAAAGAAAAAGAAAAGAAAAGAGAAAAGAAAAGAAAAAAGAGAAGGAAAGGAAGAAAGGAAGGAGGAAGGGAGGGAAGCAGGGAGGCAGGGAAAGATTAGCCTTTTATTACTTTTTTCCTAATGAAATATGTAAGTGCAAAATTTGGTTGAACCATGCCTGAAAATGCTTATTTAGGTGAAGAGATGGCTGAGACAAAGTTGGGCGATGGATCTGGGAAGACATTAACCTGCAAAGACCACAGAAAGCTGTTAAAGAGGGGGACACTGGGGTCTCAGCTATGTTTGTTAAAGATTGAGCACATGGTAGCACATGGTAACATTAAGTACGTGAAGGGAAGTAGGAAGGCCAGATCAGAGGCCATGGAACTAGCAAAGAAAGTGAAGATATATGCAGGACTCCAGGAGGGCAGCCACATCACTTATGCTCATTCTAATCTAGCTTGATGCTGTCTCTCCTAACAATCTTAGAGAGAGTGAGCCAATCCTTTAAGTCCCTTAGAAAGAACAAGTAACCTACAAAAGCTCTAAGGACACCTGAAAAACTAAACCAGGTTCATCCCTGGGCCTTTGGTTCTATAATGGAATTACACAGTATATTACTATTCTTATTAATCTACAAGGAGCCTACTTTAAAGTCATTAGTTCATTGTTTCTTTTAATCTGAATAACTCAGTAATTAATTAAACTTTTTATCAGTTACAGAATTCTCCACAGCGAGATAGCTGACTTCAGATGCATTATGCTTTAAGCAAAAACTAACACTTATTAACAAGATTACCTGCTGTGATTAAATAAATACAAACTGTTTGCAAAGTTTGTGAATGAGTAAAACAGCATAAAGTAATACGTTACCACTCAGCACAAACCTTATTTCTCAGCACAGTATAACAGCCATTGCTAAAGCCTCTTGGTTCCCCAAATGCACCACCTAACAAACACCTGGCTTCGCTCTCCACTGTTTTAGTGTACTCAGTTGTATCTGCCTATAGAATTATCAAGCAGAGCATGAGCACATGCCTGCAACCTCTACCTTTCAGTATTCCACACTGCACTATGAGGTTTTCATCATGCACCAGGCTGTGACAGTTGTAAACAGTGAAATCTCAAGATGGCCCTTCTGTGGAAAACATATTAATTACATTTACAAAAAGCTCTTACATCTTTAAAGCTACAATTAATTTATGGAGGCATGAAGCACCTACAAAGGGCATCGCTGGCAATACTAGAAGTGGAGAGAGTTTCATCTGGCCTTAAACTGCAAAGTTCATGTCTAATTTGACATAAGAGTCGGACCACAGACTCTTTGTTAAACTGGGAAAAGATCCTAGCGGTAGTCCAGTTCTAAGCTTTCACCCCACTTCCAGACTAAAATCCCATGTTAAGTCCCTGACCCATGTCTTCACAGCCTATTTGGCCACCTCAATTTATTTAAGAAAACTTCTCCCTGGAATATTCAAGTTTCGATTTGGCAGTTAATCTCGGTCTGCAGTTAAAAGGCACTAGCTGTCAGTCAGATCTCTCACCCAGCTCCCTCCTGAAAAGAAAAACTGACAGATCACAGGAGCTTTCTTTTGTAAACCAATTCTGGAACTTTCATGCTTCTTATTTGTTAGGTTAAAGGTTAAATTGCTGACCTGTGCCCTCCTGCTTAGTGGCCTTCCCCTTTTTCTGTAAAGCTTTATTTTGGGGCTGTATTTACATGGATTAGTCCCTTTTCACGCTAAGAAGGAATCTGTTCACAGCCAAAGCCTTAGTTCTGGTTGTACAAAAAGCAGCCACAATTATTCACCATCAGACAATGACCATATTGTGGATTTACAAAAAAACCACCCCAGCCATGGAAAGATCTGTTCTTGCTGCACAAAACAATAGAAGAAAAATCTTATCAGGCATTCAAGAGAAAGCAAACAAAGCAAGCCCACTGTGAACTTGATGAAGATGTCAAGCTCCTTTAAAATATATATATATAAATCAACAAAGAGGGGTTTTCTTGTAAAGTCTTGGGAGTGAGACTTTTTATACTCTGAGTTTCCCTTTCTGGTTAAATACAGTCAGGAGCAGTAGACATTGACAGCCAAGACCAATAAATGCTGCCATTTTCTAAGCACACTTACAAACACTTTTTTAAATGCACAATGCAGGGAGGCTTTCTTTTCCAAATATGTCCAGTGCAAATGCCAGGCGAATTGCTGCAAGCAAGTACCATGCTGCATGGGCACTTTCAGCTAAAGCAAAATTTTTGTCCCATCCTCTAAGGAACAAACACAAGCTACTCTCCAAGCCCTAACTTAGAAATGACTAATAAAAAAATAAAACTTAAAAAAAAAACTTTTGCCAGATGTGGTGGCATATACTTTTAATCCCAGCAGCTAGGAAGTAGAGGCAGGCAGATCTCTGTGAGCAGCCTGGTCTATATAGTGAGTTGCAGGCCAGCTGGGGCTAAGTAAAGACCCTGTCTCAAAAAGACCAAAAAATAAAAATAAAAACATAACTTTTTAAAATTTTATTTATTTTTGTATGTGTATGAATGTACTGTCTGCATGTAGGTTTGTGCACCCGTGTCATGCAATGCCACAGAGGTAAGAAGAAGGTCTCGGATTCTCCTGGAACTGGAGTTCTCCTGGAATTGGAGTTAGACGGTTCTTAGCCACCATGTGGGTGCTGGGGATCGAACCCAGGTCCTCTGCAGGAGCAGTCGGTGCTCTTAACCACTAGGCTATCTCTCCAGCCCCCAAAATAACATTTTTTAGAAGGCCACTGGACTACACAGAATGATCCTGTTTTGAAAACAAATAAATGCATGCATGCATACATACATACATACATACATGCATATAATATTGGGTTTAATTAAACCATAGCTCCGACAAGTCTTTTCCTATAGTATCCATCAAATATGACTGACACCATGTCTTTCGAGTGCGTCTGATTGGCAGTTCCTCACCACAGGAACATTTTGTATCTGTATGGTGAGGATTTCACAGCTGCTACACAAGCTCAGCCCTGGGCACAGGCCATAGCTGCCTAGCAAAACACGCCAGAAAAGAATGTCTCCTAAAAAGTTTTTAGATAGATGTTTTCTGTTCTCTTTGGGCCTAACGTGACCTAAATCCTCCATCAGCAGAAATGCTCGAGTGAAATAAAAATAAAACTAGAAGCAAACATTAAAGGCAACTGAATCATGTCCAAAACCTAACTGCTTTTAAAGTATTGTTTGGGGCTGGAGAGATGGCCTAGTGGTTAAGAGCGCCAACTGCTCTTGCAGAGGACCCAGGTTTGATCCCCAGCACCCACATGGTGGCTGAGAACCATCTTTAACTCCAGTTCCAGGGGAATCCAAACACCCTCTTCTGATCTCCAAGGCATTGCACGACATGGGTGCACAAACGTACATCCAGACAGTACACTTATACAGATTAAAAAAAAAGCTAAATAAAATTTAAAAAATAATAATAATGTTGAATTTGAGGTCCTTCCTAAGAAGAAAATGTGGGAGTTCTTGGGTATAAAGTCCTTTTCCATGTTTGTAGAGGCACAGAAATAAATGTACCTGGAGACTGGGGAGATGGCTGGTATATTTCCAGAACCCAGGTAAATCTGTCCCCAGGTGGGCACAAAGTCTCAGCACTTCCACAGAGAGATGGAGGCAGACACAGGAAAGTCAGTTCATTAGCTAGCTAGCCATGCATGTCCAGCAGCAAACAGGGACCCTGCCTCCCTCAAAGTAATTGTTCTCTGGCCTCCACAAATGTGCAGTGGTACACATGTGCTCACATTCACACACACACACACACACACACACACACACACACACACACAAAAAAAAACCCAAACTGCAGGCCCTGGAGAGAAGACTCAATGGTTAAGCACACTGGCTGATCTCACAGAGGGCTTGAGTTTGATTCCTAGAACACATATAGGCTCACAACCATCCTTAACTCCAGTTCCAGTGGATCCAATGCCCTCTTCTGGCCTCTGTGGGCATTGCATAACACACATGCACATACATACCTGAAGGCCAAACACTCACACACATATAAATAAAAATAAATAATTAAGAAAGACAAAATGAAACTACAGAAGAATGTACACTACATGCTACCTCTCCAGGAAATGTTCCAGTTAAGAACCTTGCATAAACTCTTTTCTTGGGGCTTGGCATGGCAGCACACGCCTTTAATCCCAGCTCTTAGGAGGCAGAGGCAGGTGGATCTCTGTGAGTTCAAGGCCAGCATGGTCTATATAATGAGCTCTGGCACAGCCGGGGCTACAAGGAGACCCTGTCTCAAAAAGTATATATATAAATATATATATACATATATATNAAAAAAATTTTTAAATTAAATATTATACAAAAAATAAAAAAATAAAGTATTGTTACTTTAATTCACTTTAAAGAGTTCATGCTGGGGCTGGAGAGATGGCCTAGCGATTGAGAGTGCCGACTGCTCTTGCAGAGGACCCGGGTTCGATCCCCAGCATCCACATGGCGGCTGAGAACCGTCTGTAACTCCAATTCCTGGAGAACTCCAGTTCCAGGGGAATCTGACGCCCTCTTCTGACCTCTGCGGCATTGCACAACAGAGGTGCACAGACCTGCATGCAGACAGTACATTCGTGCACATAGAAAATAAATAAATAAAATTAAAAAAATATTTAAAGAGTTCATGCTATTTGGGGGGGGTTGCTTTTTTTGCCTTGCTACTGTTTTACTCTTTAAAAAAAAGAAAAAGGCTCATTTGGGCAGGTGGAATGGTTCAGTGGATAAAGGTGCTTGCCACCAAACCTGACAGCTGGAGTTTGATCCCCACAAACCCATATAATGGAAGGAGAGAACCAGCTCCTACAAGCTGTCCTCTGACCTCCATGTGCACACATACAACTACACACACACATATACAAAATTAAATGGCTTTTTTAAAGCTCACCCTAAGGTTTCTTACAGATTTGGAATTAGGAAAAAAAAATTCCTATGTAATACAGCTTCCCTTTGCCATGGCTCTCTCTGTTCTCTACCTTCCTCCCCTCCCCAAAGGCAACAACAAAATTTTGGCCAAAAAAAAGTCATGAATTTAAGAATTATTACTCTGTCTCATTTCAAAAGGACCTGAACTTGATATGGAATACTAGCAGACCAATTAGTCAAACAAAAACTGCTGTTAGCCATCACACAATGATGAAAAGATCTCATACAGACAGGAAGGTCTTACTTTTTCTCACTTAAGGCATATACCAATCAAACTATACAATACAGAAACATTCAAAGCTTAGAGATAGGATTGTAATGTAGGGAACTGTATTCTTTTTCAAACTTTCTGCAATATTTTGTCTTTTTATAGCATTTTAATGGACAATAAGTGCTGTGAAAACAAACAGCTCTGGCCAATGGCCCAGCTTAGAGGAGAGCATTAAATGAAAGCATTTCTGTCCACAGCCAAGGTGCAGGGACCCAGAAGTTTGCTTACTTCAAATTAGGAAATTTATGGTCCCAAGAAAATTAAGGTGGCACTACAAGGACCAGAACACAAAGTAGGAAGTACTTAAACTCCTTACCAACTTCTAGGATGAGATTAGAGCACAAGCTACACTTAAGAGTTGATTCAAATGGAAATGCTCTGCTTCCTCCCTAACAATGATAAACTCCCTCGGAGTTAATAGTTTCTCCCTAAGAGATTCATCTCGCTTTTCAACTTTAAGGTATGTTTTAGAGAAAAGGAAGAAACACATGGTGGGGCTTAGAGCAAAACCTTTTAAATTCTTTGTCATAAAAGCTGCAGAGTAAACTACATTTCCTTTACTAATCCTTAGAACACTTGTTAAACTCCAGTGTGCTGACAACTTTGCCACTGCAATCACATTTTGGTTTCTAACAAGTTTTTTAAAAAATACTTTGGTTGTACTAAACTGTATTATCATCTTCCTTGAACACAAGCGAGAATTTATGCTGCCTTCACAAACTGTTGAAAGAGGCACTCCCAAGGGAGAAATAACTTTTGGCACGTTGCATAGCAAGCTAAAGTTACAAAAGCAGACTAAAATATCTTTCACTACACATATAGTGTGCTCTCTCTCTCTCTCTCTCTCTCTCTCTCTCTCTCTCTCTTTCTCTCTCTCTCTGAAGATACTGATTTTAAGCTCAAACTCTGGAAAACTTTAAATAAGTATACAGAGGGGTTTTTTAATAGCTTTTACATCAGAAATATAAGAACAAAAAACTTCTTGAAACCAGGAGTTTCAAGTCTCTCTAATCCTCCAAGCTATGAAAAATAATATAGCTGTACTTTTGTGTCAAGAGGCTGAAAAAGAGTGGAGAACAATGATCTGATCTGACAAGCAAACAAAGAAAACTAACTGGGCACTGTTAATTACCTTAGAGTTTGTGTTCTACTGAATCTTCATGGCAACCTTAAAAGATAAGCATTATCATTTATCTTTGCAAAGAGAAAACTAAAAAAAAAAAAAAAAAGCAGACTCCCATTAGCTGTAGAGCTGTACTTCAGACCAAGTCTACCACAACCCTTAGGCTATAGGATAGAATAGGGAAGCAGCTTTTAGTGACTCAAATTCCCATGATGTTAGACCACCAGGCTGTTTCCCAGGGGTAGCAGAAACAGTCTAAAATGTAAGACAGTACAGGCTGCTGTAGAGGCCTGAGGTAAATCCTTCATTGTCCTCTGAGAAGTCTGATGGACATGTACTAAATGGAGGGCAAAGGCAATTCTCTCCTGATAGGACAAATTTAGGCATGCTTGTCTTTAAACTTCTCATCCTGGGCACACCTTCTAGAAAAATAGCTAGAATAAAGTCCCTAGCAGAACTCTTGCCTCTCACATAAACACCCTCCCAACTAGATCTACCCACAGATTTCCATTAAAAATGAGAATACAACAAATGGATCACCATTCAGCCAACTGGCAAAGAAATATTTATCAACAATGAAATTGCAAAGGCTCAACGAAATATCCTCTGCATTCAGCTGGAAAGGTGATTACCCATTCAACAAATACATCCTAAGTGCCTACTACATACCAGTCACAGCTCTGAGTACAGGGAACAAGAGACAAAGAAAGTACTCTGCCCTCAGGGACCGACAGTCTTAGACTGTGCCTAATTCACAAGGTCACTCCTTCAAACCACTCAAAACCTGACTGAAAGTCATACCAGATTAAGACAACAGAAATAAATATTCCTCCCTGGTTTTACAAATGTTTTTCCTTCTGCTAGGACCCATCTCCAACAGTACACATACAACATGCTTACAATAAATACTGCTGAGTGGATGAATTGTGATACTTTGTGTGTGCAGATGTGAGTTCACGTGAGTAGACATTTATGTGCAAGCATGTGTGCACAGGCATCTGGAGCCCAGACAGAGGTCAACCTCAGGTGTTGTTTTTAGCAGGGTCTCACTGGCCAGAGGCCAGCAGATTAGGCTAGGCTGACTGGCTACCCAGAGCCAGGGATCCTCCTGTCCCCACCTCCACAGCGCTGGGTGACAAGTATATATGTCACAATGGCCAGCTTACGTGAGTTCTAGGAACTGAATTTAGGTCCTTATGTAGCAAGCATTTAACTGACCTAGATATCTCCCCAGGCCTAAGCTATGATAGTTTCTAAAGTCTTAAAAGGCAAAGTAGCATGCAATGCTCTGATCCTACAGCAGACCCAGAGAAGCCCAAATCACCTCCATCTGGATTTAGCAAGAGAAAATAGAAGCAGCTTGATCCCGGGCCTATCCTAGAAATTAAGATCCTTTTTATTTATTTTTTATTTTTTTTTTAATATTGGATATCTACATTTTCATTTTACTATTTTATTATTTTATTTTATTTTATTTTATTTTTTGTGTTTTTGAGACAGGGTCTCCCTTACAGCCCCAGCTGGCCTGGAACTCACTCTGTAGACCAGGCTGTCCTTGAATTCACAGAGATCCACCTGGCATGTGTCACCACACCCAGCTTAAAGACAGTTCTTAGCCACCATGTGGGTGCTGGGAATCAAACCCGGGTCCTCTGCAAGAGCAGTTGGCTCTTAACCACTGAGCCATCTCTCCAGCCTAAGATCCTTTTTTTAATTTTTTTTTTTATGTGTATGAATGTACTGTCTGCATGTAGGTTTGTACACCCGTGTTGTGCAATGCCATGGAGGTCAGAAGAGGGTGTCGGGTTCCCCAGGAACTGGAGTTAAAGATGGTTCTCATACTAGCACTTGGGAGGCAGAGGCAGGTGGATCTTTGTGAGTTCAAGGCCAGCCTGGTCTACAGAGTGAATTCCAGGACAGCTGGGGCTACAGGGAGACCCTGTCTCGAAAAGACCAAAAAAATAAAAAATAAATAATAAAAAAAAAAGACGATTCTCAGCTGCCATGTGGGTTCTGGGGATCGAACCTGGGTCCTCTACAAGAGCAGGTGGCACTCTAAGATCCTTTATTGACAGCCTAAAATGACTTGCTGGAGCTGTCTGGAGCAAGAAAGAAACCTAGTGAAGCCCTCCCAAAGGCTCTAGGCCTGGAATCCTTAGTCATCCTAATGCCTGACCTCCTGAATGAGAGACCACCATGGACCAGGTAATGTTTTCTTCCCTGGGACTCCTAGTGATTGCTCAGTGTCTAGTATGAAGAATCAAACCAAATCCAACCAATTTTGCTGTAACAAGGTATTTTGCCATATCCTGTGTGTGGGTTTTTTTCCCCTTTAACCCTTAGAATACTATGAAATATTGCCATCTTCCTCATTTTATAGTCTAGGGAACTACAAGAGAGGGATTAAACCGTTTGCCCACAATCACACAGGACATGTATGTGGTGATCTTCTGAACCCAAGTGATCTCCTCTAGAAACCACATCCATTTGTTTGTTTTTTTATTGGAAACCATATTCTTAATCAGACTTCATTAATTATATTTTCATAGGTTTTTTAAGAAGGACTTCTATTAACCAAAATATTTGATAGGAAAAGGTAAATTAAATGTCCAATTCTGCTGATTTTCAACTTCATTGGAGAAAATTATGAAAACATAGTACCTTTCCATCTCTGCCTGTATAGAAAATCTTTCCAAATACTAATTTCACTTTTTCTTTTATGATATAAGTACAATCTAACAAACTAATGGAATTTTCCTTTAATGTTCAAGAAGCCAATCCCATCATTCTGAGTATCAGTGATCATTACTGCTGAGGATAGAAAACTGTGCTAAACATAACTAACTTTGGAACATGTTCCAGAAATGGGCTATTTTAATAAGTCTCTGATATTAGCTTATTTTCTTGGCATCTGGATGATCTTACAAGTAGACAGGGTAAGAACTCTGGTAATGGAGGAGTGATCCTTAGGTTCTTGTTAAAGTTTAAACTTGTTAAAGTTTAAAAGTGACATGTAAGCCAGCGTGGTGGTGCACTCAGGAGGCAGAGGCAGGCAGATCTTTGTGAGTTCAAGGCCAGCCTGGTATACAGAGTGAGTTCCAGGACAGCTGGGACTACAGGGAGACACCACACCCAGTACTGGTCCCTATGTTAAAAATTCTAGTATATATTATCTCTAATTTTTATTTTATTTT
>VZQC01014654.1:2904032-2914894 GCA_009823505.1 Rhizomys pruinosus
TGGATAGAGAAAATGTGGTACATCTACACAATGGAGTTCTATGCAGCAGTAAAGAAAGACGACATCACGAGCTTTGCAGGAAAATGGCTGGAGCTAGAGGACATCATGCTGAGTGAAGTAACACAGTCCCAGAAAAACAAACGACGAATGGTATCCCTCATCTGTGGATGCTAGTGCCAATTACCCAGTTGTATTTCTTGTGTAGGGCCCCCTGAGCTTTTGTCCAAAGCAGTTGGGCGTAATGCATATTGGAAACAACAACAACAACAGAAAGAACTGCATCAAAGAACTGAAACAGTGAACTTCTGCTCAAAACAGTCAACTTCCTCATGGAGAATATTGAGAAAGACTAAGAGATGAAAAGCATGTTTGGCAGAATGCATGAGCTCTGGCGGGATGGGGGAATGGGCGGGAACACGGGTCTAGATTTGTTAAAAAAAATAAAAATAAATTTATGTGAAAAAAAATAATAATAAAAATCCTATCTTTAAATGGAGTAACTTATTAAAGCCTCCTGCGGGGCAAAGCAAACTCATGGTGATGTCTTTGGTGAATCTTTCTTTTCCTAATGAAAGCCTTGAACAGACTGCATGTCTTCATGTAACATAAAGAAGAAAATGCAAAATGTATTGAGAAATAATACCAAAAGAAGTTCAAAAGTGAGAATACCACTCTCTAAAGGTTTCCGTTGTTTTTGTTTGGTTTTGTTTTTCCAAAGCCTTCAAAACATGAGGCCTAGGTCCTATTTTACAGAGCTAGCATAGCAGTCCACTCTATAGTCAACGCAGGACAGAACTACACTAACTGCTTACAGAACAGCTGATGAAAGAATTAGATGGATAATATAACTTTGGTCATGCAGACTCCTAGGAAATCGGCCTAACATGGCAATTTTCAAGAAAGATCAAATTATTTTTGAGACAGAATCCCACTATATACCCCTCAAACTAGTGTTAATGAACATGCTAAAATTATGGGCATGTAGCTATCATACCCTGCTGAAAATCCACATTTCTAAACATTGAAATTTTACATTAATTATTTGGGCTGAAAAATATTTCCAAATTAAACATCTTGCAGGTTCTCCTCTCCCCTTGGTCTTTTTGAGACAGGGTCTCCCTGTAGCCCAGACTTGAACTCACTGAGATCTGAGTGTCTCTGCCACCTGAGTGCTAGAACTACAGGTATGTACCACTATGCCCAGCTTATATTTTGCAGCTTTTCTGAAAAGAATATTTTGAATGTACATTTTCTTGATGGTTGCAATAGACATCTGCCTCCCCAGGATCCATTCCTCCCTTCACCAGACTTTCCTCTAAGGAAACCTATGGGGATCAGGTGGTACTGAATTACCCTTGTGCCCACATGTCCACATCTACACACAAACTCATGACCAAGTAAACATCTAAGAGCATGATTCAGAGATAGATATATAACCCAAATAAGACCAGTTCCAAATCATATACCTTGCTCTCAATACATTAAGTTGGCAAAGACTCTACTTCCTTCATGATGTTGTTTATACAAAAATGTGGATAGTTATTTAAGGGCAATTTTAAGCAAAGTTTTTTTTTCCTTAAAGTTGCTGCCTAACATGAGCTGAGTTGCTCAGCTACCTGCTACAATCAGCCCTGAGACCATGGCTCTAAATAATCCAAGATGCTTTTCTACCATTTGAGTGGTTAACTGATAGATATAGTTTGTATTTATTAGTAGTTTGAATTTATTAGTAGCATAGGGAGCCAGCAATTGCCCAGAAATGAACTCATAAAGAGGATAGAAAACCATGAGAAAAGAACAAAAGAAATCTCAGAAAACATGAGAAGGCCGAAATCTGGAGAAATCTGGTGCCATTTTGATCACTGGGTTTCTCAGTATTGAGGTCTAGTACGTTCCCTTTTACATTCAAATTGGACTTGAGTTCTGCCACTTTTAATAAAAAGAATCCTGACCAATATAATGATTTACTGTCATCAGTACAATCAATAATTGTACTAAGCAATCTAATACAGACAAATACCTGGGCCATGCCAGACCATTCAGGGCATAATAAGCTTTTCTGGGCTGAAGAGATGGCCTAGCAGTTAAGAGCGCTGACTGCTCTTGCAGAGGACCCAGGTTCGATCCCCAGCACCCACATGATGGCTGAGAACTGTCTTTAACTCCAGTTCCAGGGGAATCCAACACCCTCTTCTGACCTCTGCAGCATTGCAGGACACAGGTGCACAAACCTACATGTGCCAGGCGTGGTGGCGCACGCCTTTAATACTAGCACTGGGGAGGCAGAGGCAGGCGGATCTTTGTGAGTTCAAGGCCAGCCTGGTCTACAGAGCGAGTTCCAGGACAGCTGGGGCTACAAGGAGACCCTGTCTCGAAAAGACCCCCCCCAAATAAATAAATAAATAAATAAATAAATAAATAAATAAATAAAGCAAAAATAAATAAGCTTTTCTATGAATAAAGGACTTAAGTTTTAAAGGCATGGACTCAGAAATCTACTTAAAACCGGTCATTTTTACTTCCTGGTTTTTAGCTACATTAAATTTATAGCAGTTGTTGAACAGCAGAGTTCTACAAAAATATAAACAAAAATAATTCAAACAACTGCTCACATTTAAAGAACTTTCCATGTCCTCTGCAATGTGCATTTACATTTAATCTGCTGAGCAGCATGAAATAGATACCATTAGTTCCCCCCATCTTTTTTTTTTTTTTTTTTTTTTTTTTTTAATTTTTTAAAATTTTTTTAAGACAGGGTCTCCCTTTAGTCCCAGCTGGCCTGGAGCTCACTACGTAGACCAGTCTGGCCTTGAACTCACAGAGATCCGCCTGCCTCTGCCTCCCGAGTGCTGGGATTAAGGGCATGTACCCCCATGCCCGGCATTCCCTCTTTTTATAGTTGAGAGAACATGCCTTTGAAACTCACATTCATAAGGAATTTGTTGTTAAAAATCCATTAAATATTTTTTCAACAAACTCCCTGCTTGCATGGATTTTAACACTTAGCAGATTAATGAATTCCTGGTCTACCTAAAAATCCAAAGGTCTAATAATATGAACCACCAATACAGCAAGAAAAGCTGCTGTCATGAATAAAGCAAATGTGGCAAGACTCCTTTTCTCAGTGAGTTATACCAAGATGGCCCTAAACCTCATACTTTAGGATCAAGAAAAAAAACCTGGACTCTGCTTCCACAAAATTAAGCACTAATTAATAAAATATATGGCTCATTTTCTGTAAATTCCTAAGAACAGCAATTCAAATTCTTTCTATATAACCAATTTGAGGCAATAGCATAACGCAATAAAAAAGCACCAGTTTCGTCCCACGTGGTAACGCACGCCTTTAGTTTTTTCCCTTTTTTTTTTCTTTTTTTGGTATTTTTGAGGCAGGGTCTCCCTTTTAGTACCAGCTGTCCTGGAGCTCGCTCTGTAGACCAGGCTGTCCTTGAACTCACAGAGATCCACCCACCTCTACCTCCCGAGTGCTGGGGCCTTTAATCCTAGCACTAGGGAGGCAGAGGCAGGTGGAACTTTGTGAGTTCAAGAGCAGCCTGGTCTACAGAGCGAGTTCCAGGACAGCTGGGCTACAGGGAGACCCTGTCTTGAAAAAGACATAAATAAATAAATAAATAAATAAATAAATAAATAAATAAATAAATAAACAAATAAACACCAGTTTCAAGCTCAGATATAAAATTCAAAATGTGATCTCAGTAGAGAAAAGCAAACTGAGGGACAAAAAATACTCTGTTTCTTAAACTGAGTGCCAGGTACATACATGCATTTTCATTTATTCCCTAAACTATACACATAAATACATGTTATATAATTTCTGTTATCGCTTTTACAAATTTTTTAAGAATATAATCAAACTAGAATTCAAATCCCAACTCAGTCACTGGGACAGGTCACTTCCTATCTTAAGCTTCAATCATTCAATATTTGAGGGCTTACAGTCTGCCAAACAGTCTTCTAACTACTGAAATACACCTATCAATCAGGATATAATTCCTGCCCTCATGGAGCCCTATTTTTTGACCTATATAATTGAGTTAATGTTCCTTATTTCATTACATGGTGGGCAATCACCTTATAATAAGGTCTCATTGGGCTTACCCAATGAGAAATAACCATTATTGTAGCAATCTTGAAATAAAAAGACAAGGTATACTACAATTCTCAAAGCTACACTTGATTTTATAAAATCAATTTTAAAACTACAGTGAGAAGCCAGATGTGGTGGTACATACAGTAACACCTATAATCCCAGCACTTGGGAAGTGAAGTCCCATCTGAAAAGCAAACAAAAGAACAGCCCAATGCAATGAGGTCCCAGGCCTATATCTCATATAGGTCTCTGAGTTTGGGTTTTATTGTTGTTGGAGTGAGTACCATATGCACATACATATACGCATGTAGGCCATATGTCAAACTTGGATGTCCTTCCTCAGGAGCCATCTACCTTGTTTTCTAAGACAGCCTCTCCCTCAGAGGGAGTAGGCTAGGCCGAATGCTCAGAAGTCCCTATATTTGCCTGCCTCTACCTCCCCACCACAGGGAACACCAGAGTACACCACCATACCTAGCTTTTTTTTTTCACATGGGTGCTATGGATGTAAGTCAGGTCCCTAAGTTTGAGCTGCAAGCACTTTACCAACTGAGCCATTTCCCTATCCCCAAACAAAACTAACTAGTATGTCCAATATTTAGTTGAGAAAAATTAGAATAAGTTTTAAGTAATCAGTCTTTTGTGTAAATGGCAATTCATCCCAATTCTGCAACTAAAAATTAAAGTCCACACCATAATCCTCCAAAGAATAAATTCACTTTCACTTGAAAATTCAAGAGAAAAGAACAAAAGAGGGGAAAAACTAAACAGTTCTGACTTCTGAGAAACAGTAAGGATTCTGTGTACAACTTATGAGTAAAGCTTCTTGTCTACTGATTTTCCACAGGCTCAATTTCTCTTCCCCAACACTAGTATGATCTGGTTATCTTAACCACAGCATGTACATGTGATAAGAGCCACTGATTATATGGAAGTTGCCACACAAATGAAGTTAAAATGCTGCTTCTACAACTTGGAGGTTGTCCAGACTGTGCAAGTTAACCAGTTTGAATCACAGTTTCCTCAAACCTAAGACCCTACCCAAGATTTAAGAAAACTAGGGACTAGTGAGATGGCTCAGTTGGTAAAGTTCCTGCACACAAGCATAAGAAACCAAGTTTGGATCCTCAGCACACACATAAAGGCTAGGTGCCAAGGTATGTATATAAATAACCCCAGTTTTGTGGGGACAGAGATATCTCTGGAGCTCATCCACCTGCCAGTCTAAACAAACTGAAAAATTCCAGGTTCAGCGATAAACCTGATTCAAAAAATAAGGTGGAGTACAATCAAGTGGCACAACAGACACATGTGCATGCATATACCCATACAAACATGTACATATATCCCACACACATACAGAAAAAACTATATTAAAGAAAATGACTGGGACATAGTAAGGATTTAATAAAAGTAGGTTATGTTATTACCATTCTGGGGTTCATTATATTTGCTGATAATGCAAAAAGAATATGATGATAAATTTAAGTGATATTTCCCAAGAATATTTTAATCTAGAATACATTACTCTCAAAAGAGCTTCCACATGCTAGGTCTATTACAGGTACAGGCTTGTAATCCTAGCACTTCTAAGAATCAGAATAATCATGACAAGTTCAAATCCAGCATAGTCTATATAATGAGTTTCAGGCCATCCAAGGCTACACAACTAAGACACTGCCTCACAAACTCAAGGGTATACACATACAACCTGCCACTCTAAACAGACATCACAGTTTAAGTACATTTTCTTTTTTTATATCTAATAATATGGAGCATCTACTATAATCACAGATTCATTCAGGCAAAGCTCCTAGAGAGCAATCACAATGAAATGAAACCTAAAGTTCCAAATCACAAACCTGGCTCTCAATACATTAATTCAGCAAAGTCTTTATTTTCTTCACAATGTTGCTTATAGAGAAATGTGGATAATTATTTAAAGGCAATTTTAAGCAAAGCTTTTATTTTTCTTAAGGTTGCTGCCTAACAACTGGGTAGTTGAACCATTCAGCTACCAAACACTACTATGACTAACATACTGCTTTCACAAAATCCTGACAACAGCTTTTCAATGTCACTATCCCTTATTTCAAAACTGGCCATTGGGTTAATGCATTAAGAATGCTGCAAGGGGAGTGGACACAGGAAGAAGCTGGTCTGCTGAGTGGCCCTAAAGAACCTAATGCTGCCACTCTTCCAGTGCTAAGTGTCTGTCCAGGCAGAGTGCCCGCAGCAGGCTCAGAGAGACCAGCTGTAATGAGACACTTGTGTTGAAATGCATTCCAGAGTTTCTGCATGGCCAGCACCATCTGATCATGGGCCCTGGCAGGCTGATCTCTCTTGCAAGAGCACCCTCTTCTGAGACCTTTGGTCACACAGGCTGAATTCAGCCTTGGGACCTTCTGCAGTATGAGATGGCCAGCTTGGGAGCCTTATGTAAGGGTGAGCTCTTAAGCAAATACACCAATTAGAGTAAACAAAAATGGAACATGGCAAAAAAGAAAGCATAATAAATATAAGAATAAAGTATATAAAAAACCCATTCAAAACTATCCAATTTCTGGGGGGTTTTCTTAGTTCAGTTGGCTTTTTCAGGCAGGATCTCATATAACCCAAGCTGGTTTCACTACATAGCCAAAAGATGACCTTGAACTCATGATCTTATCGCCTGAATCTCAAATGCTGGAATCATAGGCATGTGCTATCACTCCTGGATTTCAATTTCTGTTTACAACATCAAAATTAGATACCTAAATGACAGTGAACAAAGATGTTCACTGGTATCAGTTACAAAAGAACCCTGAGAGTGTTCTAAAGATTCAATTATAAATAAATAAAACACTTAATATTATCTATATCAACCAAAGTAGTTTCATGAGCTGCATTAATAATTTTAGAGAAAGTTTTAATTGGGGGAACAAAGAGAACATACACAGAGCAGAAGTTCAGAAAAAAGGTTATGGGTTTTATCTATAATCACACACACACACACACACACACAAACACTACAAAGAAATATACTGAAATATTAACAATAACTATTATGGAATAGTTTCACTCTTTATAATTTATTTCACTTTATAATTTTTCAAATTTTTTAAAATTTTTATACATTCTGAGGAATTAATCCTAATCAAGGTTATTAAATTTTTAAAGCACTGACTGCTCTTGCAGAAGACCTGGGTTCAATTCCCAGCACCCACCTGGCGGCTAACAACCATCTGTAACTCCAATTCCAAGGGATTCGAGGCCCTCTTCTGACCTCCATGGGCATGATGTGGGCATACTTACATACATGGAGGCAATACATTGATACACATAAAACGAAAAGAATAAGCCAGGCGTGGTGGTGCACGCCTGTAATCCCAGCACTTGGGAGGCAGAGGCAGGCGGATCTCTGTTGAGTTCAAGGCCAGCCTGGTCTACAGCGTGAGTTCCAGGATAGCTGGGACTACAGGGAGATCATGTCTCAAAAGTACCAATAATAATAATAATAATAATAATAATAATAATAATAAGGTATTTTTTATTTTGAATTTTTTAACATTTATGTGTATAGACTGTATTGCCTGCGTGTATTTAAGTACACCTATGGCATGCAAAGTCTGCGGAGACCTGAAGAGGCTGTGGATCCCCCTGGAAATGCAGTTACTGATAGTTATTAGCTGCCATGTGGGTTCTAGGAATCAAACTTGGGGTCTCGGGAAAAACTGCAAGTGTTCTTCACTGCTGAACCATCTCTTCAGTCCCCCAATTTTTATTTTTTTTTAATTTATTATTGTTATTAAACTATTTCCATACATCATACATCATTTCTCAATCGAATTTAGTCACTTCCCTTTCCATGCCCCCCACCCCACCCGAGTTCCTGCACTCTGCCATACATGTCTTGCATCTTTTTCCCAGTCTTTCCAGAGGTTTTGTTTTTGTTTTTGTTTTCAAAGCAGAAGCTTTTGGGGGGAGAACTTCACTGTTTCAGTCTCTTTTTTTCCCAGTTCTTTTGTTGTTATTGTTCTCTCCAACTTGTACTGCTTCAATATATACATACGTACATATACCTATCACCTGAGTTGGAGGATTTTCTTTTTTTTTTTTTTTTTTTTTTTACTAAAATATGTCATGTTTTCCTTAAGGAAGTGTTTGAAAGTTCCTCCTGGGCAAGCCCAAACAACCATCACTCTTGTCCTTGTGCTCCACACTGGGGTCTTTCCCTCCCATGGTCACCCAAATGAGGTCCAGTAAGCGCGCGTCCTGTCTTGATCTTCTTGAACTGGCCTCCATGATACAACCTGGGTAGTCCAGTACAATAAGCTATTTTTTTAAAGTTAAAAAATAGACCTTACTTGTGCTTGCAGAGACACACTGATCCCCATGCACTGAGCATCCAGAGTCGGTGCCCGACTGAGCAGACATGGGCAGAACAGAGCGATGGTGGCCGGGCTCGGACTGGGGTTGCTGCTGCTAGCCCTGCTCCTACCCACACAGATTTATTCCAACCAAACAACTGTTGCACTACCTTCATGTAATTCATCTCAGAGTACCTGGGCTGTCCCAAGTCCAACCAATGCCACCAGGGGAGGTGGCAATGCTCTGCAGCCAACAGCTGGTCTCCTCATGGTGTCACTTTCTCTTCCACATCTCTACTGTTAGAGACTCAGACCAAAGAATGTCTGTACTTCCCTATCTTCTAGACCCACGCCAAATTGCAACTACAAGGTCACTATGGCAAGGAAGAAACAGGTCTGCATCAACTACACTATGACCACACCATATAGTATTTAAGCAGAAAATGCCAAGAATTCCTAATTGTTCTGAAGGACATGTGAAGCATTTGACAGCTGACAAATGCCAGTTAAATCTGATGGAGCTTTATGTACGAGATGAAAACTGATAACATTCAAAATTGACATGATTTCCTTGAATGTAGCTTAAGAAATATGGACACTTGGGCTGGAGAGTTGGCCTAGTGGTTAAGAGCGCTGACTGCTCTTGCAGAGGACCCGGGTTCAATCCCCAGCACCCACATAGCAGCTGAGAACCATCTTTAACTCCAGTTCCAGGGGAATCCGACACCCTCTTCTGACCTCCACGGCATTGCATGACACTGGTACACAAACCTACATGCAGACAGTACATTCATACACACACAAAAATAAATAAAACTTAAAAAAAAGAAATATGGACACTTAAAACTCTATCTTGAAATCAGGCTTTATCTAGAGATAAGGATGGGATGTGGAATGGAGACTCAGTTTTCATTTGGTTTGTTCAACTTATAGAGCTATAAACAGGTAGTATTGTAAACAGGTAGTATTCTAAAAGCTCCCATGATCCTATTTGTGTATACATTTGTAAATATTTTTAATTTTTAAATTTTATTTATTTCGGTATGTGTATGAATGTACTGTCTGCATGCAGGTGTGTGCACCCGTGTCGTGCAATGCCGCGGAGGTCAGAAGAGGGTGTCGGATTCCCCTGGAACTGGAGTTCTCCTGGAATTGGAGTTTCAGACGGTTCTCGGCCACCATGGTGGCCGAGAACCGTCTGAAACTCCAATTCCAGGAGAACTCCAGTTCCAGGGGAATCCGACACCCTCTTCTGACCTCCGCGGCATTGCACGACACGGGTGCACACACCTGCATGCAGACAGTACATTCATACACATACCGAAATAAATAAAATTTAAAAATTAAAAATATTTACAAATGTATACACAAATAGGATCATGGGAGCTTTTAGAATACTACCTGTTTACAATACTACCTGTTTATAGCTCTATAAGTTGAACAAACCAAATGAAAACTGAGTCTCCATTCCACATCCCATCCTTATCTCTAGATAAAGCCTGATTTCAAGATAGAGTTTTAAGTGTCCATATTTCTTTTTTTTAAGTTTTATTTATTTTTGTGTGTGTATGAATGTACTGTCTGCATGTAGGTTTGTGTACCAGTGTCATGCAATGCCGTGGAGGTCAGAAGAGGGTGTCGGATTCCCCTGGAACTGGAGTTAAAGATGGTTCTCAGCTGCTATGTGGGTGCTGGGGATTGAACCCGGGTCCTCTGCAAGAGCAGTCAGCGCTCTTAACCACTAGGCCAACTCTCCAGCCCAAGTGTCCATATTTCTTAAGCTACATTCAAGGAAATCATGTCAATTTTGAATGTTATCAGTTTTCATCTCGTACATAAAGCTCCATCAGATTTAACTGGCATTTGTCAGCTGTCAAATGCTTCACATGTCCTTCAGAACAATTAGGAATTCTTGGCATTTTCTGCTTAAATACTATATGGTGTGGTCATAGTGTAGTTGATGCAGACCTGTTTCTTCCTTGCCATAGTGACCTTGTAGTTGCAATTTGGCGTGGGTCTAGAAGATAGGGAAGTACAGACATTCTTTGGTCTGAGTCTCTAACAGTAGAGATGTGGAAGAGAAAGTGACACCATGAGGAGACCAGCTGTTGGCTGCAGAGCATTGCCACCTCCCCTGGTGGCATTGGTTGGACTTGGGACAGCCCAGGTACTCTGAGATGAATTACATGAAGGTAGTGCAACAGTTGTTTGGTTGGAATAAATCTGTGTGGGTAGGAGCAGGGCTAGCAGCAGCAACCCCAGTCCGAGCCCGGCCACCATCGCTCTGTTCTGCCCATGTCTGCTCAGTCGGGCACCGACTCTGGATGCTCAGTGCATGGGGATCAGTGTGTCTCTGCAAGCACAAGTAAGGTCTATTTTTTAACTTTAAAAAAATAGCTTAT
>VZQC01014654.1:2916689-2932956 GCA_009823505.1 Rhizomys pruinosus
TTTTAAGGTTGTACTGTCTTAGGTTGTGATTAATGTTAACATCATACTTTGGGGACAAGAACTGGAAAGGTGGTGGTTTAATAGTGATGTGTTTTGTGTGTCAAGTTGACAAGGGGTCAATTGTGCTGGATAGCTTTAGTGTCAACTTGACACACCTGGGTTGAGGGAGCCTCAATTGGGAATTGGCTCCATTGGATTGGCCTGTGGCCACATCTGTGGAGTATTGTCTTGATTGTTGAGCAGTGACAGTATAAGAAGGCAGGCTGGGCATGAGCCAGAGAGCAAGCCAGTGGACAGCGGCATTCCTCCATGGTTTGTGCTCCAGCTCCTGCCTCCGGGTTCCTGCCCTGAGTTCCTGCCTTGGGCTCCCTAAGTGATGAACTGTGACCCAGGAGATGTAAGCTGAATAAACCCTTTCCTCCCCAAGTTGGTGTTGGTCAGAGTGTTTTGTCACAGCAATGGAAGATAAACTACAACACATGGTCACACAGACGCTTGTTATGTCCTGGGATCTAATAAGGCCAGAGTAGTGTTGATAACGAGTCATGCTTTCCATCTTTAGAAACCTACAGGGAAACAGCAGAACTCACAGATACAAAGCTACTGTGTGTGTGATGAATGTTAACCCCCCTGCTTCGTCCCCAATGCTGTACATCTATTTGATTGTATATTGTGTTTGTTGTATTTATTCTTTGATTTATAGTAATTCCTCATGTTATGGAATTGATTTGCATTGAACACGAACTGTAAATAAAAGAAATAAATGGCTGGAAAAAAAAGTTAAAAAAAATAGGGGCTGGAGAGATGGCTCATCAGTTAAGAGCACTGGCTATTCTTACAAATGACCTATGTTTGATTCCCAGCACCCACATGGAAGCTAACAACCGTCCTTAACTCCAGTTCCAGGGGATCTAATGCCCTCTTCTGACCTTTGTGGGCATTCACAACATGGGTGTACTTACATATATGCAGGCAGTATACTCATACACATAAAGCAAAGATTTTAGTTGAAAAATTAATTAAGAAAATTTAAAAGATAAACAGCTAAAACAGGTAACAGGACAATCTGCCAATATGTACTAAATGCCTAGAGAAAAAAAATTAGCATTTAAAAAAAAATTTTTTTTAATTTAAAAAAAGGAAAAGCTGGGCATGGTGGCAGCGCCTTTAATCCCAGCACTCGGGAGGTAGAGGTAGGTGGATCTCTGTGAGGTCAAGGCCAGCCTGGTCTACAGAGTGAGCTCCAGGACAGCTGGTACTAAAAGGGAGACCCTGCCTCAAAAATACAGAAAAAAAAAAAATTAGCATTTAATTTTTATTCACAATGAGAATCTAACATCACAATATAAGAAAAAATTGAAAGAATGAAACTCTCACAGTTTATAGTACAAAATATACAATAAATCTTTCAATTAAAGATCCATAAAGTAGTTTCAGTGCTTTTTAGCCACTATCTCACAGCAGGGATTTAATCCCTCCAGGGGGATGCAAACACACTTCAAAGAGAAGATTAGACCCAGACACTAGTACTGCACACACATGGCAGCTAAGAACCATCTTTAAGCCAGTTGTGGTGATGCACAGCTTTAATCCCAGCACCTGGAAGGCAGAGGCAGGCAATCTGTGAGTTCAAGGCCAACCTGGTCTACAGAGTTAGTTCCAGGCCAGCTGGGGCTATAGAGAGACCCTGTCTGAAAAAAAAAAAAAAAAAAAAATACACTGCGGACACAAATGACTTTTGAGAGACTTCTCCCAAAAACACACAACCCAAATGTAATCATGAAGACAAAGGTACAAATCCAGTGACACCCAACAAAACAAAACAAACTACTTAAAAAAGAATGTCCTTAAAAGGGCAGAGGGGAGCTACAAAACTATTCTAGAACGAAAGAAACCATACAGACTCCAAAACTAATGGGCTCCATGATCTGGTATTCAACTCTGAACCAGAAGAGAAAATGTTATAAAGAATGTATAAAATGCTATGAAGAATGTTACGGGGCTGGAGTGATGGCTCAGTGGCTAAGAGCACTGACTGCTCTTGCAGAGGACCCGGGTTCAATTCCCAGCACCCACAAGGCAGCTAAGAACCGTCTCTAACTCCAGTTCCAGGGGAATCCGACACCCTCTTCTGACCTCCGAGGTATTGTACAACACAGGTGCACCAACCTACATGCAGACAGTACATTCATAGACATAAGATAATAAATTTGAAAAAAAAAAAGAATGTTACTGAGAGAGGAGAGATAAATAAGGCCTAGCTAGGGTGTTGGGTATGTGTGTGTGTGTGTATGTGTGTATCTGTGTGTATAGATACATATATGTATATAGAGATATATAGATATAACAGAGGGAATCATATTAATCTAACAACCTAATGACAAATTACACAACTGGAGAAATGGGCAGCAGATCCCAATCTTAGCTGAAGAAATTTGGCGGCTGATTACTGCTGGGTGAGGACTCTGGATAGGCTAACTAGACCTGGGTACATGAACTTGCACTGAGGAATATCTGGGGTCACTAACTTGACAAAATAGGCCTTAACCCAAATGACAGAGTTGGGGGTAGAGGGCTGTGGGAGGCCACCAATAGAGAAGGGGGTATAAAGGTGATTAAGATTGAGATGTTCTATATGAAATACACAAAAATTCAATAAAGAAACATTGTTTTGGTTTTGGTTTTGGGGTTTTTTTGGTCTTTTCAAGACAGGGTCTCCCTGTAGCCCCAGCTGTCCTGGAATTCACTCTGTAGACCAGGCTGGCCTTCAACTCACAAAGATCCGCCTGCCTCTGCCTCCCAAGTGCTAGGATTAAAGGCGTGCGCCACCACACCCGGTGAAACATTGTTTTTAAAAGAATGTTATTGAGGCAGTTTCTTAAAGTATGGACAACTGACATTGCATAAATGTTAAATTTTCTGATTTTTCATGGGCTGGAAAGATGGCTCTGCAGTTAAAAGCACTGGCTTCTCTTGCAGAGGACCCAAGTTCAGTTCCCAGTAGCCACTTCATGGCTAACAACCATCCAAAACTCCAGTTCCAGGGGATCCAACATCCACTTCTGGTCTCTACCAGCACTGCATGACACAGTATATGCAGGCAAAACACCAATACACATAAAATAAAAATAGAAATAAAAAATAATTGGAGATGTCTGATTTCAGTACCTAGACTAGGGTTCAAAGAAAAGCATCCTAATTCTCCTTAGAATACATAATCCTGGAGGCTGGAGAGATGGCTCAGAGGTTAAGAGCTCCAACTGCTCTTGCAGAAAACCTGGGTTCAATTCCCAGCACCCACAAGGTGGCTAAGAACCATTTTTTTTTTTTTTTTTTTTTTAAACTTAGTAATTTTATATATTATAAGAAAAAAATTGCTGCCACTTACAATTGCAAAGAGACAGTGGTTTGGACGAAGCATATGACAAGTTGTAGGCGGACCAAAGGTATCATCACAGAGATCAATGAACATGGAACTCTTGATGTGAGGATGTAGCTAAATTTGGTATTGCCTGCTGTTTTCATAGATATAGCTATGTGGGCATGCATTAGAGAAGTTACTTGGACTGCCTGCTAGATCCTTACCTACTGGGTCACGGGTAATCCACCCTCCTCCCCAGCCCCCCACCCCACTAGCTTAACAGCATCAACTATGAGATAAAGATGAAATAAACGAATTATTTTGACAAGTATGCCTTACTGGGAAAATTCAAAGTATTTCTTGAATTTTAAATTTAGCTCTTAGAGTATTATAATAAACGTTGGAAAATGTCTTATTTCGAGCTTTTTGTGTCAGGTTTAAAATAGAATATCATTATAGCATTGTCTTGATAAGATAAGATATAATCTGCCTAATGTTTCTCTCATCCCAGTCTAGAAGCGGATTTCCTTATCAGATTATAGCTTGAAAAGACACATATAGCCCGCATGATTTTTAAACCTAGAAGTAATAACTCTAAGCATGTGTTTGTGCCTGTGGATTCTATTTATAAATTTATTATGAATGCTCATGACATAAAAGGTAAAAGAATATACTAGTGAACACTTCATATGTTGGCTCGTATTGCCAGTACCAGTGCAAGAGATCCTTCATGGGACAAGTATCTTAAATTTTAAGATTAGTGTTCCCATCTTCATGTTGTTTTAAGTGAGAGATTATTGCTTCTCTTGTTTCTGTCATTTAAAATCTGTAAATAACAGGTTCATGTTTGTCGTGTGTGTCCTGCCAGGAAAATGGCCAAGGCTAGTAGTTGCCATTGTATTTTGAATTCCTAAACTTCTAGTCGGCTCATTGGAGATCTTGAAAGTCATTACACTTACGACCATTGCTAGAGCTTTGAAAGATACCTAGTGGAAATCAATATGACAATCTGTCAACATTCAATGTTCTACTGATTCAAGCATTTCATTTGTCTGGATCTTTAACATTAGCTTCACAACATGTTCAGGAGAGCTGTTTTTGTACCTTGTAGAAGCGTTGGCTCAACAGTTAATGAGGATGCCCACTTTGGACAGCTAATTCAGTTGTGGAGCTTCGTAACTTATTAATCAAGATCTGCTTTGTAATTGTGATGTCCTTGCGTGGTTCTCCATAATAGCTTCCGTCAATGCTTGTCCAGTAGATATGATCTGTTTCCGTTTATAGGCAGAACCAGAGACTACATTTGAAGTATATGTGGAAGTGAGCCTCATCTAGAGTCAGATGGCACGTCTTTCAGGTACTTTGCATATTTATATAATAACATGTGTAATTTATTGCAATGCAATAGCTGAAATTATATGAGAATGTTGGACGGATGAAACTGTTACACTTAACTTAAGTATGTTATAAGTCCGCTTTCCTCATATTCAGACCCATATCATCCGGTAGGAAGCACTGGAAAGTAAAAAGCATAGTGGAATAGTTTGATTTGAATCAACTGTCTCAGAAGGCTTGAAGTGTGGTTTTGCTCATTGTTATTATTGGATCTTGTTTAGCATCTATTGTAGATGCCTGGAAGTCAGCTATTTTGGGTGAAATATGCAGTCTTGCTAATGAGCAGGGATTGGAATTAAGCTATAGGATACAAAATAATAGAGAGGGAATTCTTTGCTACTAAACTGAAAAGGAGATGCTTAAAACAGACTAAATTTACCAAATCTTTATATGGTAAAAGAAAATTGGGCGAACTTGGTTAGTTAAAGGAAAATACCTCTGGGTTTTAGCTTTAGTCTGATTTCATATGTACTGCCTGGGGATATGGGACCTTATATAAAGTTAGGGCATTTTGTGTAAGCTGTGCATATTACTTTTGACCTCAAATTCTTCTTGGTTAATGAGAAAAACAACATATGTTCTTTATTCTTGGGATTTTTTGGCCAAATACAAGGACTCTTCGGTCATACATGTCAGATATTTATGCATGTACTATTTGTGTTTTAGGAGTATGAAATTACTTGGATAAAAAACTTGCAGTAATCAATTATATCCTTATTTCTTAATAATCATAGCTACTTTTGATCCAATGCTCCTTTTTCTGTTTTTCCACCAGTCGTCAGCATTCTATATTGTTAGCCTTCTTAACATATACCCTTAAAGGTAAGTTTGAAATTGCGTCCTCATAATATCTAGGTGAGAAAACAGATATCAGAGATGCAAACTAACTGATTAAGGCTCCTGTACACTACGCTACTCATGTGGGCTAATCCTAAAAAATTCCTATCATTTCAAAGCCCTCTTTATATACATGAAGTTGCATTCCTTTTTTTTTTTTTAAAAATGTTTTATTTCTGTATTGTATCAATGTACTGTCTGCATGCAGGTTTGTGCACCCGTGGTCGTGCAATGCTGCGGAGGTCAGAAGAGGGTGTTGCGATTCCCCTGGACTGGAGTTCCTGGCAATTGGAGTTTTTCAGACGGTTCTTGGCTGCATTGGTGGTGGGGATTGAAACCTGGGTCCTCTGCTAAGGCTCTGTACCGCGTTAGGCCATCTCTCCAGCCCTAAGTTGCATTCTTGAGGGCAGTACCTATATTGCAGGAATCTCTCCCATGTCACCTGCAGGGTTTTGCACACTGCCACCAGTACTTGTTAAAATGAAGGATTTTCCCTCCATGAGAAGTATATTAAAATTTATGGCTGTTTCTTGAAGTTTTAAGTGAACATCCTTGCTAAGTTATTCCTCTATGTATGCAGGGAAAGCACCGGACTTAGAAGCAAATACTGGATCTGTCATCAGGTGTGTGTGTAGTTGCTCCTCCATAGGCTGACTTCATTCAGTACACATTTGATGACATACTGTGATTCCGATAGAAATGAATTCAAGGAATGACAGTTTTTCTATCTCTACAGTCTAAATTTCCACCTTCTTAGTTTCTGAAGTTTTTTCCTAAAAATTATTAAGTTTTAAAGTTACATAACACTAGTGTGCCTGTAATATACGCACTTGGCTGTAAACTAGGCCAAGACATTTTTGAAAAAAAACTTTTATTTTGAAATTACATTTGACAGCCTGATGCTATACCCTTTTTTTCCTTTTGTTCTTTTTGAGACAGGCTCTACTAATATGTAGCCTACTTACCCTTGGAACTTGATATGAGCATACCAGGACGGACCTAGAATCACAGAGATCCACTTCCTGCTCTGCCTCCCAAGTGACAGATTAAGTGCCCACCACATCTGGCTCAGCCTTATATCGTTAGTATGTTTTGCTACATTGTGTTTTCACAAACACATTGCTTTTGATGAGTTGTTTACCTCTGAGTATTTCAGGATTATGTATTCTTTTTTTGTTTTTTGGTCTTTTTGAGACAGGGTCTCCCTAAGGCCTGGATGGCCTCGGAAGCTCACTCTGTAGACCAGGCTGGCCTGAATTCCACAGAGATCCAACTGCCTCTACCTCCCCGAGTGCTAGGATTAAAGGCATACACGCACCACCAGGAGAGAACCCATCTTTAAGCTGGGCGTCGTGGTGCAGCCTTTAATCTACGCTCAGTGGCAGAGGCAGGCGGATCTTCTGTGAGTTCAAGACCAGCCTGGTCTACAGAGTGGAGCTACCAGGCCGAGCTGCACTAAGGGGTAAGACGTGATCTTCAAAAAAAAACATAAAAAAAAAAAAAATGTTCTGAAGCCACTTGTGGGTGCTGGGAACCCAGGTTTCTGCAGAGCAGTTGGGCTCTTAATCTGCTGGAGCAATCTCTCCAGCCTCCAGGATTATGTATTCTAAGGAGAATTAGGATGCTTTTCTTTGAACCCTAGTCTAGGTACTGAAATCCAGCATCTCCAATCTATTTTTTTATTTCTATTTTTTTATATGTGTATTGGTTTTTGCCTGCATTAACTGTGTCATGCAGTGCTGGTAGGAGACAGAAGGGCTGTTGGATCCCGCTGGAACTGGCAGATTTCTGGATGGTTGTTAGCCATGAAGATGTACTGAGAACTGAACCTTGGGTCCTCTGCAAGAAAAAGCCAGATGCTTTTAATCTGCAAGAGCATCTTATCCAGCTCCATGAAAAATTCAAAGAAAATTTAACATTTATGCAATGTCAGTTGTCCATACTTTAAGAAACTGCCTCAATAACATTCTTTTAAAAACAATGTTTCACCGGGTGTGGTGGCGAACCGGCCTTTAATCTAAGCCACTTGGGAGGCAAGGCAGGCGGATCTTTGTATTTGAAGCCACCCTGTCAAGAGAGTGAATTCCAGGCCAGCTGTGCTAAAGGGAAACCCTGTCCTGAAAAAACCAAAACACCCCAAAACCCAAAACCAAACAAATGTTCTTTATTGAATTTTTGTGTATTTCCATATAGAGATACATCTCAATCTTAATCACCTTTATACCCCCTCTCTATTGGTGGCCTTCCCACAAGCCTCTACCCCCAACTGTCATTGGGTTAAGCCTATTTTCGTCAAGTTAGTGTCCCCAGATGTTATTCAGTGCAAGTTCATGTACCCAGGTCTAGTTAGCCTATCCAGAATCCATCACCCACAGTAATGCAGCCCCCTAAATTCTTCAGCTAAGATTGGGACTGCTGCCCATTTCTCCAGTTGGTGTAATTGTCCATTAGTGAGATTAATATGACCCTCTTTATAATCTATATAATCCTATAACATATATGTATATACACACAGTACACACATACACACACACCCAATACCCAACACACCTAGCTAGCCCATTATTTAATCCTCTCCTCTCTCAGCTAACATTCTTTTTTTTTTTCAAAATTATTTCTTATGTTATGAAGTAACTGTCTCATGTAGGTTGGTTGTACTCTTGTTGTGCAATGCCTCAGCGAGGTCAGAAAGGGTTCCAATCCCCTGGAACTGGAGTTAAAGACGGTTTCTTACAGCTGCCTGTGGTCTGGGTAATGAACCCGGCTCCTCTGCAAGAGCAGATCAGTGCTTAACTGCTGGGCCATCCTCTCAAGCCCCACATGTTCCGTACTTTTTATAAAATGTTTATAACATTTTCTCTTCTGGTTCAGAGTTGAATACCAGATCATGGAGCCCATTAGTTTTGGAGTCTGTATGGTTTCTTTCGTTCTAGAATAGTTTGTAGCTCCCCTTCTTTTAAGAACATTCTTTTTTAAGTAGTATTTTGTTGATGTTGGGTGTCACTGGATTTGTACCTTTGTCTTCATGATTACATTTGGGTTGTGTGTTTTTGGGAGAAGTCTCTCAAAAGTCATTTGTGCGAAGTGTATTTTTTTTTTTTTTTTTTTCAGACAGGGTCTCTCTAAGCCCCAGCTGTCCTGGACTAACTTTGTAAACCAGAGTGGCCTTGAACTCACAGATTGCCTGCCTCTGCCCGTTCCAGTGCTGGATGAAAGCTGTGCAATCACCAACAACCCGCTTAAAGAGTCTAAGCTGCCACTGTGTGTGAGTATCAGTGCTGGTTCAATCTTCTCTTTGAATGTGTTTGCATCCCCTGGAGGATTAAATCCATGCCTGTGAGATAGTGCTAAAAAGCACTGAAAACACTTTAATGGATCTTTAATATGAAGATTTATTTATAACTTTGTACTATAAATGTGAGAGTTTCATCTTCAATTTTCTATATTGTGGAAGTGATCAATTCTCATTTGAATAAAAATTAATGCTAATTTTTTTTTTTCTGTATCTTCCGAGGCAGGGTCTCCCCTTTTTTTTTTTTTTTTTTTTTTCTTTTTTTTTTTTTTTTTGATCTTTTTCTTCTTGAGACAGGGTCTCCCTGTACGCCCACTGGTCTGGAACCTCATCTCGTAGACAGTGCTGGCCTTGAACTCCGAGAAAGATCCGCTGCCCTCTGCCTCCCAGAGTGCTAGGGATTAATTTTTTTTTTTTTGTGCCCCTACGCCGGTTTTTTTTTTTCGCGGGTCTCCTGTAGCCACCAGCTGTCGGAAGCTCACTCTGTACCGGCTGGCCTTGACCTCACAAAGGTCCCCTACCTCGCCTCACCGAGTGCTGGTTTATAGGAGTGCACACCATAGCCCGCTTGTTGACCTTTTCTTAACCTATTTTTCTAGGTGGTGGTTGCCATTTGAATGTTTTTATAAAAATACAATCACCTGGGGGCTTGAGAGGATGGCTCAGCAGTTAAGCATCTGATCTGCTCTTGCAGAGGATGGGTTTCATTCCCAGTACCACATGGCAGCTTAAAAACCGTCTTTAACTCCAGTTCCAGTGGGACTTGGGAACCCTCTTCTGACCTCTGCTTGGCATTGCACAACATGATACAACCAACCTACATGAGACAGTTACATTCATAAATAAGAAATAATACATAAATTTTAAAAAATCAATCCCTGAATAATTTAGCTACAATTTTAAAGTTAATTTGGGGGGTTTGAAAGTGTCTCCTGTAGCCCAGCTGCCCTGGAGTTTCTCCTGTAGACCGGCTGGCCTTGGAACTCACAGAAATACACCTGCCTCTGCCTCCTGAGTGCTGGGAGTACAGGGGTGCGCCGCCATGCCCGGCTTTAAATTTTTATCTGCTGTGTCTTCTTTTAATTTTCCTAAGCATTACTAATGCCTTTTACCATTGCTTCCAGGCTTCTTGTGTTTATGAGCTTATAAATGGTAAAGTAAATACAGAATGAATTTGTATCTTGCTGTGTTACTTATTATAATAAGAAGATGCTTTGATGGTATTGAGTTTAGAAATTTTAAGTTGTACCTTTTTTCTTCTGTTTTTGGAGGGCAAATCTGTTGAGGATTGAACTGCAGCTAGCTAAACACATGTACTACCACTGAGAAGCATCTGCAGTCCTATGTCTTGATATTTTCAAAATACTAATGGGTTACATGTATGTTTTTTATTTTTAATTTTGGTATTTCCTTTTTTTATTTATGGTGTATGAGTTTGTCTGCATGTTTGTAGAGTGCACCCATGTTCCATGCAATGCCTGAGAAGGACAGAAGAGGGGTGTTAGATTTCCCCATGGAAATGGAGTTACAGACATTGTCAGCTGCATTGTGGGTGCTGGGATTTTGAACCCAGTTTTCTTCTGTAAGAACAACCGTGCTCTTAACCACTGAGCCATCTCTCCGCACCCAAGTGTATGTTTTTATAAGGTAGTTCTTAGAACTGTAAGTTCAGTATGTGAATTTCTAAGAATCCCTTATAAAGAGGAATTTATCCACCAGCTTATAAAATTTTTAAAGGCAATTTAAATATTCAAAATAATTTTGCTTATGTAGTATATATGTATACTATATTATATAGTATGTGTAATAATATTTCATTTGTCTTTAGTGAAGTATTTCTGTTTCTGACAGAAAAAGTAAATTTTCATTCTTCTGACTTAGCTAATATAGTCTGCATGATTTCTCTCCCTGCTCGCCACCATTGAATAATGCAGAGTAATACATGCTGCTATCAGTGATCATGTATTGTTATTGATTTCAAAATTAGACTTCCAATTCTATGATGTAATCCCAAATGAAGGCATGTGACTGCACTTTTTACTCCCTGGGCTCTTGAATTCCTATTAGTACACTTTCCTATAATTTGGTTCTTTACTCTTTATTTTATGCTCTTCATGATACTAATTCTAGTTAGAATAGAATCCAGTGTTAGTCTTACTCTGTGTATGAAAATATTATGTTTCTTATTAAAAATGATTGCTTCATTAACAGACTTTAAACTTTGGAATGTTAAGCTTAAAAGTGTAACTTATTTGTAAGAAAGTTTCAACTTTTGAGGCAAAAAATTAAAAATTTTTAAGATTAGTCTGTAATTAGGCAAAGCTTTACAACTCTTCAGACAAAAGAGGAGTTAAGACATCGCTCCCCTAATTCTGTGTCACTCACACTTTTCCTAGTGGTCTTCTACTTCTTTGCTAGGTATAGAGGGTGCAGCTTTCCCAAGCAGACTTCCTCATGACCGGATGACCTCTCAGGAAGCAGCCTGTTTCCCAGACATCATCAGTGGTCCTCAGCAGACCCAGAAGGTTTTTCTGCTCATCAGGAACCGCACAGTAAGTGTCTCTGCCCTCCTCATTTTTCACCTGGATTTTTGTAAAGTGCATATGACTTCCCTATAAATAGGGAGCATGGAAAAAAATAGAAGGGCAGAATAATTTTAAATTGTCTATAATATTCTACAAATTGAAACTTTTCCTTGCATACATCTTTTAAGGATCCTTCTCGTACCTTAAAAATATATTAATCTTTTCTTTTTTACTTTTTTCATTTTTGGGTGGTGCTAGGGATTGACCTAAGGCCTTGCACATGTTAGGCAAGTGCACTGCCATTGAGCTGCATCCAATAAAATCAACAATCCTTACATTTAATCAACTCCAATCTAAAATTAAAGACTATCAGAACAATTATTCCTTAGGGGACAAAAATAGTTAAGAGCTATGAAGATCGAGTGAGGCATCGAGGGGGAAAACAGGAAAGATGATGAAAACGTTAGTGGGGTGGAGATTATTTTAGGGGCTGGAGAGATGGCCTAGCAGTTGGGAGCACCGACCTCTCTTGCAGAGGACCCGGGTTCGATCCCTAGCACCCACATGGCGGCCAAGAACCGTCTGAAACTCCAATTCCAGGAGAACTCCAGTTCCAGGGGAATCCAACACCCTCTTCTGACCTCCGCAGCATTGCACGACACGGGTGCACAGACCTGCATGCAGACAGTACATTGATACACATACAGAAATAAAATTAAAAAAAAAAAAGAATGCAACTTAGTAGTATAAAGAGGGCTTGAAATAAGAATTTTAGGTAGCCCACATAGTAGCTAGTTACAGGACCTTAATCAGTTATTTTGCATCTCTGATATTCTGTTTTCTCATAGATATTATGAGGACGCCATTCAACTACCTTTAAGGGTTATAGTTAAAAGGCTAACAATATAGATGCTGACCTGGTGGAAAAACAGAAAAAGGAGCATTGGATCAAAAGTAGCTATGATTATTAAGAAATAAGGATATAATTGATTACTGCAAGTTTTTTATCCAAGTAATTTCATACTCCCTAAACACCAAATAGTAAATGCAAATATCTGACTGTATGGACCAAGAGTCCCTGATATTTGGCAAAAAGACACCAAGAAAAAGAACATATGGTGTTTTTCTCATTAACCAAGAAGAATTTGAGGTCAAAAATAATATGCACAGCTTACACAAAATGCCCTAACTTTATATAAGGTCCCATTCCCCAGGAGTACATATGAAATCAGACTAAAGCTAAAACCAGAGGTATTTCCTTTAACCTAACCAGTCGCCAATTTTCTTTTACCAATAAAGATTTGGTAAATTTAGTCTGTTTTAAGCATCTCCTTTTCAGTTTAGTAGCAAAGAATTCCCTCTCTATTATTTTGTATCCTATAGCTTAATTCCAATCCCTGCTCATTAGCAAGACTGCATATTTCACCCAAAATAGCTGACTTCCAGGCATCTACAATAGATGCTAAACAAGATCCAATAATAACAATGAGCAAAACCACACTTCAAGCCTTCTGAGACAGTTGATTCAAATCAAACTATTCACTATGTTTTTACTTTCCAGTCTTCCTAGGATGATATGGGCATGAAACATGAGGAAAGGGACTTAAACATACTTAAGTAAGTTACAGTATTCATCCAACTTCTCATATAATTCAGCTATTGCATGCAATAAATACACCATGTAATTAAATATGCAAAGTACCTGAAAGACTGCCATCTGACCTAGGATAGGCCACTTCCACATATACTTCAAATGTAGTCTCTGGGTTCTGCCTATAAAGGAAACAGATCATATTACTGACAAGCATTGAGGAAGCATTATGTAAAACACGCAAGGACAACATACAAGGCAGATCTTGATTAAAGTTACGAGCTCCACAACTGAATAGCTGTCAAAGTGGGCATCCTCATTAACGTTTGAGCCACAACCTTCCTAAGGTACAAAAACAGCTCTCCTGAAACTGTTGTGAAGCTTAAAGAAAATGTACAAAAATGATCCAGACATAATGTCTAGATATAGTATGTTAACTCTGACAATGGTGTGACAGATGTCATATTTCTCATTTCCACAAGTGGATCTCCAAAGCCATAGGTAAGATTTTAAGGAAATTCAGATCAAGGCAACTGCAGTATAAAATAGCACTCTTGGCCATTTTCCTGGCCAGGACACACACTGACAAACATGACCTGTTATTTACAGATTTTAAATACAGAAACAAGAGAAGCAATAATCTCTCACTAAAACAACATGAAGATGGAACACTAATCTAAATTTAAGATACTGTTCCCATGAAGGATCCTTCACCTGTACTGGCAATACACCAAGCATATGAATGTTCACTAGTATATTCTTTTACCTTTTTATGTCATGAGCATTCATAATAAATTTATAAAAGATCACAGCACAAACAATGCTTAGAGTTATTACTTCTAGGTTATAAAAACATGCGGCTATATTATCTTTTCAAAGCTATAATCTAAAGGAAATTCCTTCTAGACTGGATGAAAAACATTTAGCAGATTATATTATCCTTTCAAACATCTATAATGATATTCTATTTTAAACCTGACAACAAAGCTCAGAAAAGAACTTTTCCAAGTTATTTAATAATATCTAAGGACCTAAATTTAAATCAAAGAAATACTTTGAATTTTCCCAGTAAAGCATACTTGTCAAAATAATCGTTTATTTCATTTTATCCTCATTGTGATGCTGTAAGGCGCGGTGGGGGGCTGGGGGAGGGTGGATTACCCTTACCCAGTAGGTAAGGAATCTGAGGCAGTCCAAGTAACTTCTCTGCAGCCCCATAGCTAATTAGAAACACAGGCAATACCAAAATTTACACATCCTCACCCTCAAAGTCCATGTTTCATTGACTCTGTGATGAACTTTGGTCCCCTAAACTTTCATATCTTCTCCAAACCACTGTACTTTGCAATTGTAAGTGGCAGCAATTTTTTTCTTTCTTAGTAATATATAAAATAAGTTTCATTTATAAATAATAGCATCTTGGAGTCAGTAAAACAAAATAACACCTCTATTTCCTTATCAGCAGGAAGAAAAATAAATTGTGATCAGAAAGCTATTTTTTCTCTTCTGAAAGATCATTTTTTTATTCACTGCAGAGAAATACAATCTTTGGCTTTAATAGGTGCCTTGGGTAGCAAGAATTGATTCCTCTAAAATTCAAGGCATTTAAATATACTTTGTTAAATATAGTTATCAAAAAATAAGACGTTAAATCAGAGCATCTTTTTTTTTTTTTTTTTTTTTTTTTTTTTTTGGTCTTTTCGAGACATGGGTCTCCCTGTATCCCCAGCTGTGCCTCGGAACTCTCTTTGTAGAACAGGCTGCCTTGAACTCAAAAGAGCCGCCTGTCTCTGCCCCCAAGTGCTAGGATTTAAAGGCATTCACCACCACGCCGGGCATAAGAGCATCTTATCTTTTACAAAAAAAAAAAAAAAAAAAAAAAAAAAAAACAGTCAACTAAAGTTTTTAAGAGCTTTAAAAAAAAAAAAATCTTGCACTCTTTTTCCTTGCAGGAGATTACAACATGACCTCCAAAGTTATCCCCCTTTGGCACCAAATATTCATGGAAAAACACCATATGGAAATACCCCTTTCAGTTAAAGATCTTAAGGTAGGGGGCTGGAGAGATGGCCTAGTGGATAAGAGCACCGACTGCTCTTGAAGACCTGGGTTCGATTCCCAGCACCCACATGGCGGCCAAGAACCGTCTTTCACTCCAGTTCTGGGGGAATCCGAAACCCTCTTCTGACCTCCGCGGCACTGCACGACACAGGTGCACAAACCTACATACAGGCAGTACATTCATACACATTAAAAAATAAATAAAATTTTAAAAATATATAATAAATAAAATATATATTAAAAAAAGATCTTAAGGTAGAATATTTGATGAAAGAAAGGAATGCTTATCTTTCTTTCATGAGTAACAAACAGTATAATTTGAAAAGAATTAGGAAGATTCCGTCCAAAAGCCTAAAAACATTTTTCTTAAAACCTCTTCAAAAGTCTGAATTTCATCCCAAAATGTCAATCTTCTGGATTAAAACAGCTTTCCTAACATATTCTATATGACCCTAGGACCCTGCAGAGGCTCTGCAGAGTTCCCACACATTTTTTAGTCAAGTTTCCACTTCTTAAATTTATTTTTATGAATTCTTAAAATTGAAATGGTAAATGTGAGCATGTGAAGGAATTCCATACCAAATTTTGAGACAGTTGCACACCAACACACTAATCTGCATCACAAAGCCTTCTGTATGGGCCTACTCTAGGAAAGAATGGGCTAACCTTGGCTGTCCTCACTGCCTCTACTCCTTCTCCCCTCCTTCAATATACCAGGCTTCTGAAACTAGGTCACTGAAATAATGTGTCTCAGTCACAAGGACCTCCAGGTAGCTTCAATGCACTTAAGTACAGTATTCCGCACTTGCTGGATCCATTTGCCCGGCTCCTTAAAACACTTCCTTCCTTCCTCTTCCAGGACAAGACTCTACTGGTTCTCTGCCTTCCTTATTGGCTGCTTCTTTGCTAAACTCTCATGTACTCTCTCCTGCTCTTGAATTTGGTCAAGACTCCTCCTTTCTACACTTATTACTTAGATGATCTCACTTAGTCTCATGGCTTTAATTAACCTACAAATGCTGGCAAGCTCCTAAATCCTATCTTCAACCTGACTTCTTTTTTTTTTTTTAATTTTTTTATTTAATTTTATTTATTTTTGTATGTGTATGAATGTACTGTCTGCATGCAGGTTTGTGCACCCGTGTCGTTCAATGCCGCGGAGGTCAGAAGAGGGTCTCGGATTCCCCTGGAACTTGAGTTCTCCT
>VZQC01014654.1:2933049-2943423 GCA_009823505.1 Rhizomys pruinosus
ATCCCGCCCCCCGGTCTTGCTTCTTCTTTATTTTGGTTTTTTTTTGTTTTTTTTTTTTGGTCTTTTCGAGATAGGGTCTCCCTGTTAGCCCCAGCTGTCCTGGAACTCACTCTGTAGACCAGGCTGGCCTTGAACTCACAAAGATCCGACTGCCTCTGCCTCCCAAGTGCTAGGATTAAAGGCATGTGCCACCATGCCCGGCTTATTCCAGATTTCTTGAGCCTACTCAACATCTACACTTAGGCATCAAGAAAGAATTTTAACATATACTTTTCTTCTTCAAACCTGATTCTCTAGAACTCTACCATTCAAACCAACAAAACTATCTGACTCCTCTCCTTATATGTTGCAATCAACAATTCAGTAAGTTCTTTTGGTTCTTCCATCAAAATGTATCCAGAAGATAGGGCTGGAGAGAGAAGGATGCAGTTAACAGCACTGGCTACTCTTACAGAAGCCCAGCATTCAGTTCCCACCACCCACATGGTGGCTAACAACCATGTGTAACTCCAGTTCCAAGGGATACAATCCACCTCTTCTGAGCTCTACAAGCATTACACAACACAAGCTCATGAAACCTACATGATCTGGCCTCTGTCTGCCTGCCCAACTCATTTCAGACCTCTCTCTCCTTGCTCACTAGACCCCAAGCCCCTCTGATCTTCTTTCTGCCCCTCAAACACATTGAACTCACTCCTATGTGATGGCTTTCCCTGTCACCCAAAACTGCTTATACTTGGCCCCCTCAGAAAAATGGTCTCTATCACACTCTCCATCATCTAAATTTAATTCTCCACATTATATCAATCTCAACGTTGGTGTGCTTAGCTATCCTCTTCTAAACAAAAGCTGCTGAAGAACAGAGGTTTTGTTTATCATGCCAAGTAATGTCTTCCCCATACCTAACCAAGTAAATACTGAGTCAGGAATAAAGGAAGCACAAACTTGCTTTCCTGAAGTCTAAAAAATTTGAATAAATGACAGGTATAATCATCCAGTTTTATGAGTCTCAACCTTCAACATAGATTATAATTACCTAGGGGACTAATCAAAAGAGAGATTTCTGTCTCCACCTCCAGTTGCTGAAGCAGAACCCAAAATTTTAGCATTTCTAGAAAAGTAACCGCTCACACTGTTGCTACTTGACTTATAACTACATTTCAGAATCATGGATCTAATTAAATGGAATTTTCCCAAATAACTTAGTAGCATATATCTCAGTAATCCACCCTTTCAGCAGTGTTTTTGTAGTGAAAGACATGTTTCAAAGAAAAACGGCATTTGTAGCAACAATTCTTACCCTTCTTTGTCTTTCACTATCTAGTACTGCCTCACTCCAAGGCATCTAAGATCCTTATGCAGTTCAAATAACTGGCAGAGTTCTATCACATGAAGCCACAGTATAACAGTCTCTCAAAGGAAGGAAGGAAAAAAAAAAAAGCAAAAGCTGACTAAAATGCTAAGAACAAATTGGTCTATAATTATAAGTTATAGTCATGCTTACCCATGATCATTTACATGTTGCCTTATGGAAGAAGTGATGACTAATGTTGTGACAAGTTACATAACATAACAAATATACATAAGTTATTTTAAGGGCCAGAGAAGCCAATGCAGATGGAAGCATTTTCTATTTCTCTGCAAATCAAAAAAATAAATTAGAAAGTGCCTCCTCTAAATGCAAATGCCCAAGAAATCCTTACTTAATATTCTCATTAAGCCTGTAAATAATAAAAGCTGTAACAACTTCCAGAGAGTCTCTGGGACCACCTTGAGACCACTTACTCCTCCAACACTCTTCAAGACACTCAATATTTTTAACTACTTGGCTAAAGAAACTGAAAATCCTATTTCTGTCCTATTAACACTCACTGCTAATTTAGAACACATAATGATGCTGAGAATATCATATTCAGAGCCAATTCTCCAATATGGACCCAAGTTTTCCCAGAGCCCTTTATGATACATCTTAACAAATCACCATGGAAATGTCCTGGTTCTGCCATATTGCCCCATTATTAACCCTTAATCTCCTGTACACTCCCCCATCTGGAACTCTGCCCATCATATATTCTTTGCCAAGCATATTCTTTGCCACCCACTAGTAACTCCTATTGTCTTGAACTCTGAAATCTGGCCATAAAGAACCATAGGACCTCTAATCAAGCCATGGTCCAATTCCAGCAATAGTATCATTACTGTACCAATATCACCGTTTGCTAATTATTTCTTCGTGTGAGATAAGATCTAAACACTGCTGCTGTATGACCACAGTTAATTCTCAACACTCCCTGTAGGTAATATTAGCCCCAGGCTTTGAGGACCACTAACAGAGGACACACTGGCCAAATGCAAAACAGACAAGAAAGCACCAACTACTCTCCCGACCTACATTTCTCAGCTGCTCTTCCTCAAGGAACATTCTTCCCAGCCTGTTTCACCAAAGGCCTCAATTTCAAGCCTTAGCTCAAGCATCCTCTCTTCCCACAGCCTCGGCTGTGTCCCTCCTCTACCCTATGCTTCCCCTCTCCATGCTCTTAACCAAATTCAACCTGGACACAACTGGGGAGCTTTTAAAAGTTCTGATACCCAGCCCAAACCCTAAACCAATTAAGAATCCCTAAGCATTAGTTTTTCTAAGTTCCTCATCTTATTCCAAAATGCAGCCAAAGCGAAAAACCACTGGTATGTCTTGATTAAATATCTGTCCTCCCCAGCAGACTGGTAGCTCCTTGAGGGCACCAATTGTGTTTTCTCATAACCCTAGTCTGACACCTGACACAATAAATGTTTCCTGAATGAGTTTTCTTCCAACCTGATAGGCAGTTTCCAGCTTCCCTTTCTCTGGCAAGAGGTAATTTACAGAACACATGCCGCTCTCACCTATTACTCTTTAAAGATGTTTTCCTTTGGAGTCAAAGGTATCAATAAGTCACACCTGCTGACAACAGCCCTGGCTCTTACACTCAGAAAAATGACAGACATAAACAGCTAAAATGTGTTTGAAAGAAGGGATGTCTGCTCAGTTCTTGCTTCTGGGAGAATGAAGGCTGAGAGGAAGCCAAGAGAACATTTCTATTCAATAACTCCCTGCTAAATGCAGGTCTCAGAAGTGACTCACTGGAAAGGGCCTCACTCACTGCTCAGGGCCACGTTCTCAAAAATGATTAAGTACCCTCAGCTTGAAGTCATGGAACAAAGGCTTTGACTATATTCAGGCAGGAGAATAGCTTAATTGTTGTTTTGTGGGTTTGGTTGGGGGGGTGTAAAGGGTTGTTTGGGTTTTTGTTGTTGTTCTTGTTTGTGTGTGTGTGTTTTCCCAAAGCATCAGTGTTTGTGTGTGTGTGTGTTTGTGTGTTTGTGTGTGTGTTTTCCCAAAGAACTACTTCTCTCCAATTACAATGTATTAGGAGATTAGGAGAACAATTTGACACTAACTCCTCACAAACTCAATCTAGGCTGCATATGGTAATAACTATGCCATAAGACTAGGTCCTTTCCTTTCAAGTACACTTAGACCTGAAACACTGTATTAGGACTCCTTGTCTCACAGCCTTCACAGTTCTATGCCAGCTTTGTTACAGAGCTTCTTTAGTTACAAACTTAGATGTGAGGGGGCTAAGGTCTGTGTGAAAACTCATACCAACTGGCACTGTCTTAACATTGATAACATGATCAACAGAGACAGTATACACCTCAAAACTTGCTGGCAAACATCACCTAATAAACATCGATTCTGTTAAGCTAAACAAATAAGTAAAAAGGTAGTGTTAATATTCCCAACAAGTCCCCATTTGTTTCAGTGGACTCTGAAATTAAAGCCGTTTTTCCAGACTGAAAATGCTGTATCAAAGGGTGCTTTCTACCCCATAACAAGTTAACACCTTCACAGGAGAATGCAGTCATTGTTGAGACTTGTTAAAAGTGATTAACTTAGTTGTGTAATTATAGAAACAAGTTGTTTCAAGACTTGACACTTAACTTTTCATTTCTAATAATGTTCTCAGGATCACATTAATAAAGATACACAGGTATTGCAGAAAAGGAATTACAAAGTTCTGCCTTCCATATATCACTAGGGAAAAGATTTTTATTTTATTTATTTATTTTTTTTTTTTTTGTCTTTTCGAGACAGAGACCCTGTCTCTGTAGCCCCAGCCACACTGTACAACCAAGGTGATTAGAGGTCAGCTGCATTCCAAACAGAAACAGCAGTCAAGCATCCCTCAACAATGTATACAGCTCCATAGAGCATTAATAAATTCTCTTGTAGGCCAAGCTTCAATGTAAAATTGAGTCTCACCAACAGTGGAAACAGCATTTTCCAAGACAGTATTTCATTATTAATAAATACATTTGCCCTTAGAAAATATAAAACCTGGGGCCAGCAAGATGGCTCAGCAGGTAAAGATGCTTGCCATACAAGGCTGGTAACCGGAGTTCAATCCCTAGAACCCACATAAAGGTAGAATAATTAACTCCACAAAGTTGTCTTCTGACCACACATGCTCCATGATATAAACATTGTGCACACATATATAATAGTAATTTTTTTTTTCATTTAACATGGGGCTGGAGAGATGGCTCAGAAGTTAAAAGCACTGGCTGCTTTTTTTTTTTTTTTGTACGTGTATGAATGTACTGTCTGCATGTAGATTTGTGTACCCATGTCGTGCAACGCCACAGAGGTCAGAAGAGGGTCTCGGATTCCCCTGGAATTGGAGTTCTCCTGGAATTGGAGTTACAGACGGTTCTTAGCCGCCATGTGGGTGCTGGGGATCGAACCCGGGTCCTCTGCAAGAGCAGTTGGTGCTCTTAACCGCTAGGCTATCTCTCCAGCCCCTAGAGCACTGGCTGCTTTTGCAAAGGATCTCGGTTGAGTTCCCAGCACCTACACAGAAGCTAACAAGAATTCATAACTCCACTTCCAGGGTTCCAATGCCCTCTTCTTGCCTCCACCAGCACTGCACACATGTAATATGCAGGAAAAACACTCATGTTAGGTCTGGGTTTCCCAGAATCCCAAAGGACACACAGTTGTCCACTTCCTCCAGAGGCTGTCAATCTTATAACCTCTTCCCCTTTATCCGAGGTCCCTACAAGGGGATATAAAGGGGCATGGCATACCTCAGTCGCCATCTTGCTGGCTGGCTCCCCCACCGGGTGCCTACAGCTGCCAGGCCCTGGCAATTCCTGAGGTAAATATGTTCCCGGAGTAACTAAGCCTGGTGTGCCTATTTTTTTTTCTGGGGTTTGCACTATTATAGATCTAACACTCATACACAAAAAATTCATTCTTTAATTTTTTTAGTCTCTAAAATTTTTTAATGTAAAAACTTCCCCTTCCCTAACCTGTCTTTTTTTTTTTTTTTTTGGTCTTTTTCGAAACAGGGTCTCCCTGTGGCCCCAGCTGTCCTGGAACTTGATCTGTAGACCAGGCTGGCCTTGATCTCACAAAGATCCACCTGCCTCTGCCTCCCGTGTACTAGGATTAAAGGCGTGTGCCACCATGCCCGACCTGTCCTCTTTTTAACAGTTTAGTCCTAAAATTATGAAGCAGACAGAACAAGATGGATGCCATGCTGGTGACCAGCAAGATAGATGCCCATGCTGGTGACCAAGTCTGGGGAGTACCTGAGCAGGTGAGGAAGGAGTGAATTGACAAGGGATGTGAGCACATGAGCAGGCAACACATCCACACTGGGAGGTGGCCTGGCATGAGATGTACAATCCAAGTGGATAAGGATTATTGAGGGAACAACCTTTCATGAGGAGTTTCAACAGGCAGGCTTGGCATGTTAAAGTCCAGAATGAGAAGTCAGGTGACCATATAAGGGCAGCTCAATACAAGGTGTCAGAGCCAAAGAAAATGAGTAGTATTCCAAGTATAAGGACACCCCTGAGTGTATATGGAAGCTCCAGCAGACGTGAGATGACCAGGGTGAGGGGAGGACTTGCCCATCATATTTAGCAGTCAGAGTCAAACTAGGCAAGTGGGAGGGGAGAGGAATAGAGAAACACCAAGAAAGAGGATTGTGATCTGAAGAAAGAAAAATTAAAGGAGAGGCTAGAGGGGAAGAGACAGTGTGCCTAATCTGTGTCTGTGACAAGAGTAGCAGCATTTGGAAGCATGACTTCTATAGAAAGAATTAGGCTTGAGTTTGGAGATGAGTGTGAGCTCAAGGATTGCAATATATAGAAGGACTGTTAGAAAAATAAACTATAAATGACAGGCATGTATTTTTTGGCTCTATCTATTGAGACAGCCTGGGAGGATCAATATCCCAATAGATGAGCACACTGTGTACAAAAACATTGGCTTCTAAATACAATCTCTCTAAAAGGAACCAAGGCTCCTTAGAAAAATAGCTGGGGAGACAAAAGTACAAGATGAGCTTGGAATATCTTACAGTGCCAGGAAATAGTGTTCAAAGAATGACAAGGATACAGGAAAGGATATGAGCTACCTTAAAAGGGGTTCCCTTATCAAACTTGAGGCAAACTCCGCCCCTCCGCATCAGGATAAAAAATGATATTAATAACAAATTCCAACCCACTAAATACAACTGAAAATCGTATTGACATAAATAAATATTTTGAAAGCTTAAACAGCAGGTATTGTCACCATTTCAAGTACCTCCCCACAAAACGCTAAACAGAAAGAAAGAAGTAACTTTTCAGTGTAGAACTTGGTCAAAAATTCCCCCAATGAAGTCACCAAGTAATAGCCACTAACATGAGATGAAAGGCTAGGACGTAATGAGAAGAGCACAGCAGGGCTCTTCAATGGCCCTGCCAGAGACCCAAGCAGAAGATCCTTCTAAAAAACATTCAAAGTGTCAATGAAAACAAAGGAGAGAATGGACGTCTCTTCCCAACTGAAGGAAAGGAAGGAGAGAGGACAATTAAATGTAGTGTGTGATTCTGGGTGTTACTGGGACAATTACTGAAATGTCTGTGGGATCTAGGATAAGGTGCAGCAAGGATTTTGATGGCTGCACTGCTGCTATTATACAGGAGAATGCTTTTGTTTGTAGGACAAGCACCCAGAAACATTCAGGGATACTGAGGCATTGCTGCAGCAACTGACTCTAAACTGGTACTTTTGTCTTTTAAAAACTTCACAACTTCTCTATATATTCTGGATTTCTTTTTTTTTTATTTTTTTATTTTTGTATGTGTATGTGTGTACTGTCTGCATGTGGGTTTGTGCACCCGTGTCGTGCAATGCTGTGGAGGTCAGAAGAGGGTCTTGGATTCCCCTGGAACTGGAGTTCTCCTGGAATTGGAATTACAGACAGTTCTTAGCCACCATGTGGGTGCTGGGGATCTAACCCGGGTCCTCTGCAAGAGCAGTTGATGCTCTTAACCGCTAGGCTCTCTCTCCAGCCCCCTATATTCTGGATTTCTAAAAGTTTCTTCAGAAAAACATTCTTTAATACTAATCTCCCTGACATACTTAGCAGCCGGGCATGGTGGCGCACGCCTTTAATCCTAGCACTCGGGAGGCAGAGGCAGGAGGATCTTTGTGAGTTCAAGGCCAGCCTGGTCTACAGAGTGAGTTCCAGGACAGCCTGAGCCTCCAGGGAGACCTTGTCTCAAAAAGACAAAAAAAAAAAAGGACTTTCTCACAGTATAAATGTGTGGTTTGACAGGTAGTTTGATGACTAAACATCATGAGGGCTGGATTCAAAATCCAGGTAGAGTCCTCACTTACCATGGGAGTCAAACAATTTTACCATTCAGCCTTCTCCCTGTGAAGAGCTAACAACTGCCCTGCGCACTGGAAAAGTTCTTTCAAAAAACAAATGTGAGAAAAAATGAGGAAGTATTTTGTATACTAAAGATGCTAAATCAACATAAAAGGTATTTATTTAGTGAGATGGCTCAGTATGTAGAGGCCCAACGACCTGTGCACACACAATTAAAAATAAATCTTAAACTGGGCGTGGTGGCGCATGCCTTTAATCCCAGCACTCGGGAGGCAGAGGCAGGCAGATCTCTGTGAGTTCAAGGCCAGCCTGGTCTACAGAGGAGCTCCAGGAGAGCTGAGACTAAAAGGGAGACCCTATCTCAAAAAGACCAAAAAATAAATAACTAAATCCTAAAGCCTTTAATCCCAGCATTTGGGAGGCAAAGGCAGGTAGATCTCTGTGAGTTCAAGGCCAGCCTGGTTTACATAATGAGTTCCAAGACAACTGGGGCTACAGGGAGACCCTGTCTCAAAATACAATAAATAAATAAATAAATAAATAAATAAATAAAATAATAAAAAACCTTAAAAAAAAGATGACTCGGGAATTATGAGGTACCTCTGCCTCCCTGCTGCCCACTGAAACATTTGGCTCCTCTCTCCTTCACAATCTCAAGTTCCTGTCTGAGATGAACTTGATTCTTCTCTGGCTCTGCTACATTCAGAGTTCAGTGATTCATATCATAGATAGCAGAACCAACACTAGAATTCACACTCTTTCCAACATCACTTATATTATACCAACTCTCAAGAACATCAAATTACATGGAAAGACTTTTTTTAAAAATCAGATTCTCTCAGCTGGGCGTGGTGGCGCACACCTTTAATCCTAGCAGTTGAGAGGCAGAGGCAGACGGATCTTTGTGAGTTCAAGGCCAGCCTAGTCTACAGAGTGAGTTCCAGGACAGCTGGGGCTACAGGGAGACCCTGTCTCGAAAAGACCAAAATAATAATAATAATAATAATAATAATAAAATATTTTTAAAGTGATTCTGATGATTTATTAATCTATTTCCCCAGATGATTCTGATCTTTATTTGGGAACCACTGTGACACATTATACTTCTCAAATGAAAACCAAGAGAACAACCTCAAAAATCACCCTTTGGAAACATACACTTAAAAAAAAAAAAAAAAAAAGACAGTCAAGGGTGTGGTGATGCAACCCTTTAATCCTAGCACTGGGGGAGGCAGAAGCAGGCCAGCCTGCCTGCTCTACATAGTAAGTCCCAGGATAGCTGAGGCTACAGGGAGACACGGTCTCAAAAAAAGACAAAAATAAATTAAAGTAAAGTAAATGGTACTAAATCAGATACCATCTTTTACAACAGGCATCAAAAGTTTTGATAATATGACAAGTCACTGGAATTTTCACTTTCAGCCAAGAGGAGAAACCAGAACCACACTTACCCTTCCATCAGAAACAAAAAACTGTCTACTCCATTCACAAATCACACAATGATTTTTAAGACACTGTAGATATCACAACAAAGTACTATGATCCCCCAAGAGACAGGAAACAAATGAGCTGAGTCCTATAATTGCCCGTTTGCTACTTTGAGTTTCAAAGCTACAGTGCAAGGAAGAGGAGCCCAAACAAAGCCCAGCAGACATCCCAAGTTGAGAGGACACAGCTGAGAGTCGAGGGAGGCCATTAATTCACAGCATAGTCCAGAAGAGGGGAGGAGATAGATGCACAGAGAAAACTCCATAGATCTTTAAGGATCCCCTCAAATATGCAGCTAAGTGTAGAATGTACATATACATGAAAAAACTGGGAGAAATGCTACCAGAAAAGATGAGAAGTAGCAGCACCAGGTACTCCACAGAGCTGGAAACAGTGCCTATTCCTAACAGTGAAGGTGCAAAAACTCTGGATAACAATGCAATAGACAGGATACACATCACACAGTATTGAGAAGAATTAGCCCTAAACCAAGCACAGCTCTACTCCCACCTGACAAACTTTAAGATCAGGAGGATCAAATATTTTCAAAATAATTTCACAAAATAAATGAAAAAATGGTTTTAAAGATAACAAAGCACAGCAATCCCTTGAGAAACGGGGGGGGGAGGGGGGAGATGAGTTTAAAACTATCTCAGATTACTTCCTTAAACAATCCCAAGAATATATAAAAAATATAAAAAGACCCAGCACCCACCAACATAAATACACAATGTCCAGCAATTGAAGATTTCTAGGTTCCAAAGACCATGATGCAGAGGATCTAAAGTGAGACTCAGAAAAACACTGTTAGGTTCCCAAGTGACTCTGTTCATAACCTAGCAGATTTGAGAGCCCTAGTTAAATAACAGGGCTTAAAACTGAAAGAGGTCAGGTGTGATGGTGCATACCATTAATTCCAGCAGGAGGATCTCTGTGAGTTTAGGCCAGCCTGGTCAACATAGTGAGTTCCAGGCCAGCTGGGGCTACAGGGAGACCTTGTCTCAAAAAGATAAAAGAATGAATGAACGAATGAATGAATGAATGAATGAATGAATGAATGAACGAGAGAGAGAGAGAGGAAAGAAAGAAAGAAGAGAGAGAGAAGAGAGAGGGAAGAGAGAGGGAAGGGGAGGGGAGGAGAAGGGGAAAGTGAAAGGGAGGGGGGGAGGAGGAG
>VZQC01014654.1:2944652-3042691 GCA_009823505.1 Rhizomys pruinosus
AGAAAGAAAGAAAGAAAGAAAGAAAGAAAGAAAGAAAGAAAGAAAGAAAGAAAGAAAGAAAGAAAGAAAGAAAGAAAGAAAAAGAGAAAGAAAGAGAGAGGAGGAAGGAAGGAAGGAAGGAAGGAAGGAAGGAAGGAAGGAAGGAAGGAAGGAAGGAAGGAAGGAAGGAAGGACCGGAAGGGCTTCTGCAAGTAGAAAGAACCCCTGAGAAGGGAGGGAGACAGGAAAACCAACACAAAATGCACTGCTCACTGGGAGACCTATAGAGCCTGGAGGATGTACAGGTATAAGTGACTCTACAATCTCAACTCATGAGTGTTCAGGTATAGGTTCTCCATGGCCTCCCCTGGATGCCTACTAAAATGTCTCAATGTAAACAATACTAACAAAAAAGAAAAGCAAACCATAATTCTCAATAAAAATTTCATTCATGAGAAGTCTACTTACTCATTCAGGTAAATCACAAAATACCCATTTCTTTGGTTTTTTTTTTTTTTTTTAATGTGTATGAATGTACTGTCTGCATGTAGGTCTGTGCACCCGTGTAGTGCAATGCCGCGGAGGTCAGAAGAGGGCGTCGGATTCCCCTGGAACTGTAGTCAAAGACGGTTCTCAGTCACCATGTGGGTGCTGGGGATCGAACCCGGGTCCTCTGCAAGAGCAGACGGCGCTCTTAACCGCTAGGCCACCTCTCCAGCCCCAAAATACCCATTTCTAACTTGGAATATTTTTACTTTTCGTGTCATTAACCTGCTCTAGCTTTGTTCCCTGACAGTACTTAGCCACAGCTACTCAAACATACTGGTATGTAAGCCTATTGGTACAAAACTGGCAATCTTGGCCCAAATCCAGGTTCATAGGTGCTCTCAGAGAGCTTCAAGCCCAACCAGGAAACAAAAGACAATCACAAACTTGCCAAGTAACCCTTCAGGGAGGAGTCACTGTGAAATCCAAGAGGATATAATGTAAAACAGTAAGAGGTATCACTGACAGAGCACAGGCTGGAATAGTGGAAAATGCTTGCTCTGGTCTGGGCAGCTTCCAATAAAAATGAAGAAGCCATGGCAGGCTGGGAAGTCTAAAATTGGCCTTAAAGACTTCCCTGTCTAGGTCCCAATGTCCTCATCTCCAAACAGCACATGCTAGCATTCTCCTTTCCCTACTTGCAAATTAATAATTGAAGCATTAATATGAAGATTTGTGATTTAGGTCAATCCAAATGCTAACCTCCCAAATTGTGAACCTGTAAAAGTCCCACCCAAACTCAAGTCCTCCTGCTTGCCCAGAAAGCAAATGATCCACCCAGCTCTCTCCAGCCCCAAGACAACTACTGCTGTAAAGTGCTATGCTATATTCTCTATCCCGCAGGTAAATTGAGAATCCATATGTAAAGTTAAGCCTAATACAAAGGAGCTGACTGATTTTTACTACTACTTTTTACTGATTCCTGTGTCTAAATGGGGGGTTTGTTTGTTTGTTTGTTGTGTGAAGATTTGTTGTTATTGTTTGAGGTGTTTGTTTTTGAGACAGGTTCCCATGTGGTCCAGGCTGGCCTCAAACGCACTATATAGCCAAGGATGATCTTGAACTCCTGCCTCTACCTTCCAAGTTCTGGGATTATAGGCCTGGTACTGGGATTGAACCCAAGGCTTCACACATGCTAGGCAAGCACTCTCTCTACCAAAGAAGATTTTCTCAGATAAACAGTACCATACCCTCGAGAACCAGAAGATCAAACAACACAAAGAACAGAAAACAACGTAAACACACAAGACAGTTTTATTGTCCCATATACGATAAAAAAACTAAGGTATGGAGCCAAGCATGGTAGTGCATGCCTTTAATCTCAGCACTTGGGAGGCAGAGGTAGACGGATCTCTGTGAGTTCAAGACCAGCCTGGTCTACAGAGTGAGCTCCAGGCCAGCTGGGACTAAAGGGAGACCCTGTATCAAAAATACAAAAAAAAAAAACCCAAAACCTAAGATACGGATCAATTAAGGTAACTGCCTAAAGTCAGGTGCCCAGAAGTGAGGCCACAGGGACTAGAATCCAAGCTCCTAACATATGCTACAGCCTAGGATGGCCCTGCAGTTTAAAACACAAAGGCAAAAGTATAAGTCACACAAAGGCAAAAACACAAATCTCCAATGCTTTCAAGAAGTTAGACAAAGAGAAAAAAACAGCCATAGCGTAACATGCAAGAGTATTTGCAATTCATCCCCAGAGAGACCCTTCCGCCTTAGCCTTATCTACCCACACCTCCACCCACACCTCCGAAATGGCCATGCTGCGCTTCTCATCAGGCCTCACCTGCTCACAAACTTGTTCACACATTACCATTTATTAAGCTGTTTGCAGAAGACTAGCTACATTTTACTGTGCTAATTCACTTGAGGGCTCAGCTGTATTAAGCTTAACTTTACATACTCATTCTCAATGTACCCACATGAGAGCATCTGCAGCACTTTACAACAGGAGATGTCCCAGGGATGGAGAGATAGCTCAGCAGATAAAGAGCTTGCTGGACAAGCATGAGGACCTAAATTTGAATCCCTAGCCTCTACATAAAAGCCAGGCACACTGCCACACATCTGTAACCCACCCTCTAGAGACACATGCCCCCCGTGGCTCACTGGCCATCCAGTCTGGCTGAATCAGCAAACTCCAGGTTTAGTGATAAACCCTGTCTCAAAAAAATATGGCAGAGATGGGCTGGAGAGATGGCCTAGCGGTTAAGAGTGCTGACCACTCTTACAGAGGACCCGGGTTCGATCCCTAGCACCCACATGGCGGCCGAGAACGGCCTAAAACTCCAATTCCAGGAGAACTCCAGTTCCAGGGGAATCCGACACCCTCTTCTGACCTCCGCCGCATTGCATGACACAGGTGCACAGACTTGCATGCAGATAGTACATTCATAGACAAACAGAAATAAATAAAATTAAAAAAAAAATTTTTTTTTAAATATGGCAGAGAACACTACCTCTGGCCTCCACATGCACACATTCAAGTGGGCACATGGGAGCACACACATAAAGTAACTATCTTTTTTTTTTTAGGTTTTTTTTGTTGTTGTTGTTGTTTTTTTGTCTTTTCGAGACAGGGTCTCCCTGTAGCCCCAGCTGTCCTGGAACTTGCTCTGTAGACCAAGCTGGCCTTGAACTCACAAAGATCCGCCTGCCTCTGCCTCCCAAGTGCTAGGATTAAAGGCGTGAGCCACCATGCCCAGCTAAAGTAACTATCTTATAGAAATTAAAAATCAAAGTAGCTTACCCAGAGACAAGCATCTGGAGAGGCAGTAGGAACTTAAACCCAAATCTGTTATTACTTCAAAGTGCATGTTCTTGATCAATCTTCCTGTTTCAAATCTGTTCTATCTCTTAACAGCATCTTATTTGAGATATATCTAGACCAATGTTTGGCAAGTCGAAAGCACTTAGGAGAGATTTGCTGAATGAATGGGTAAGTGAATGAACAAATGCCTCCTCCTCTCTGGAGGCTTCTCTGACTCCCTTACAAAATTCAGTTGCTCGCTCCACAGTATCAGAAGGCTTGTTTCAAAGCTTCATTATTTGGCTTCCCAGGTGGTATGCCATGCTTTCTACGCACATGTACATATTACCCACTAGACTGGCAACCTTGCTTCACTTTATCCCCATATTCCCAAGCTCCTAACAAAAGAACTGGCTTTTAACAAGCACTCAGCAAGTTTGTTAACTGAATGAAATTCCCTGAGGAGGAGGAGAGCGATGAGTAAGCAACTCCATGATTCGTATTAAAACTTATCTTTCCTGGAGAAATAAACAACATTCAGAACTGTGATATACTCAACTGTGTGTTCTATAAATATTTCTAGGTTTCAACTATCATCTGAGGCATCTAAATTTAACTCATTCAACACATATTTATAAGTAATCTAAATACAGATAATGACTCTTAAAGGAGCTTACAGCCCAGTCAAGGAGACAAAACATAATAAAATGTGAAGGTAAACAGCAACCATGAGCCATCAAAAGAAAAGACATGAGTAGGTGCCAAGAAATTGGCAAAACCAAATGCTGTGGGTTTGCAAACTAAAGACATCATTCCAAGTGAAGGCCATGGTCCAGATTAAATGGACAGTCTTCAATGAGGTTCGTTCCAGCCAGCAACAAAATGAGGAAAACAGGAACAGTACAGAATATTTTCCACATGAAAGTATTCAATTAAATTATAAAACCCCTGTTCGAATTGGCATCATGTTCCTCCTGCCCTTTTAGTATAAAAATGCAATTTTTCAAAAATTATGGTGACAGGAGAGAATCATTTTTGCATGGCTCTACAAAATCTCTTTTTATGTTTTCACTGATACAAACTTTCCAAACATTTGGGAGGCAGTAAGCTACAGCCCTCAAGAGGTACGACACGAAGTAAACTAAGCAGGATGAACAGATCTGGCTAGGTGAAACAGAAAAGGGATTATAAAAGGGAAAAAAGCCTGAACAAAGGCCAGAGGCAGAAATGCTCATGAAGGACCTGAAGCACAGGGCCTAAATCAGCCTGACTGCAGTGTGGAAAAGCTACAACTGCAAATTCTACTGTAGCAATCTACCAGCCTAAGTATACTTCTGGCCCCACTGAAAACAGCTATAAATAATGAATTTTTCCCATCTTCAAGTATATTGATGAGCATGCAAGAAAATAAGGAAGAGTGAAGCTGACCATGGTGGCGCATGCCTTAGATCCCAGCACTCCCAGATCTCTGTAAGTTCAAGGCCAGGGGGAGGGGAGGGGGAGGAAGGGGGAAAGGGGAAGGGGGGGCTGGAGAGATGGCCTAGTGGTTAAGAGCACCGACTGTTCTTGCAGAGGACCCGGGTTCGATCCCCAGCACCCACATGGCGCCTGAGAACCATCTTTAACTCCAGTTCCAGGGGAATCCGACACCCTCTTCTGACCTCCATGGCACTGCACGACATGGGTGCACACGCAGACAGTACATTCATACACATACGAAAATAAAATAAAATAAAATAAAATAAAATAAAATAAAATAAAATAAAATAAAATAAAATAAAATAAAATAAAATAAAATAAAATAAAATAGAAAGAAAGGGGAAGGGGGAAGAAGAAGAAGAAGGGAGAAGGGGGAAGGAAGGGGGAAGGGGAAGGGGGAAGGAAGGGGGAAGGGGAAGGGGAAGGGGAAGGGGAAGGGGAAGGGAAGAGAAGAATCAAAAGAACAAAATAAAGATAAGAAGCTAGGAAGGTAACCAAAGCATACACACTAGCTTTTTCCAAAGGGAATTATATAATCCAATGCAAACTTCATTCTCCTAATCTGATGGGGCTCCAGGAACATTAGACAAACTAAGGTTGAGCCTAAGGTTGGGTGATGGTTAACTTACACTATCAACATGACTGAATTCAGAATCACCTAAGAAATGAGAAGACCGGCTGAGAGTTTGGGAAGACCTGCCCTGCATGTGGGAAGTACCACCTAAAAGGCTGAGGGCCCAGATGGAGCAAAAGGAAGAAAGCAAAAAGCCAGTGGAGTGCCAGCATTCCCCTCTGCCTGCTTCTTGATCCTCAGTGATATGAACAGCCTCCATCACATGCTCTAGCTGCCATGAACTTAAGCTGCTCCATGACGCATTCCTCACCATGCTGGACTGAAACCCTGTGAAACCATGAGCCAGAATAAATCTTTCCTCCTTTAAGTCATTTCTGTCAGGTACTATGGTCACAGCAATGCAATAGCAACTAATGCAGGTGGAAGGTATAACTGATAATTCTCTCCTACCATTTACACTAAACTACAAGGGTGATCAAGAACCTAAATAAAAAACACTAGTCTCAAAATCTAGCACTAAGAAGGGAAATATCCCTGAAAGTTTACAAGATTGCTACCACATGATAAAAAAAAATTAATTTGGGGCTGGAGAGATGGCCTAGCGGTTAAGAGCACCGACTGCTCTTGCAGAGGACCCGGGTTCAATCCCCAGCACCGACATGGGGGCTGAGAACTGTCTATATCTCCAATTCCAGGAGAACTCCAGTTCCAGGGGAATCTGAGACACCTTTCTGACCTCCGCGGCATTGCACGACATGGATGCACAGACCTACATACAGACAGTACACTCATGCACATAAAAAATAAATAAATAGGGTCTGGAGAGATGGCCTAGCGGTTAAGAGCGCCGACCGCTTTTGCAGAGGACCTGGGTTCGATCCCCAGCATCCACATGGCGGCCGAGAACCATCTGTAACTCCAATTCCAGGAGAACTCCAGTTCCAGGGGAATCCGACACCCTATTCTGACCTCCACGGCATTGCACGACACGGGTGCACAGACTTGCATGCAGACAGTACATTCATACACATACAGCAATAAATAAAATTAAAAACAAAAAAAATAATTAATTAAATTTAAAAAATTAATTCAATCCCAAAATTAGTTTGAAATGGCCCCAAACGGTAACTGTCCACAGGACACTAACAAAAAATATTGTAAATCACCTCAAAAAAATTCACTTCAATCCCATACTTAAAAATTTCTCTCAGGAAGTTCTAAGAAATGTAAGCCTATGAGAAAAATTAGAAAATCTTTCAAGAAATAAGACCATAGGGGGTAGCAAGGTAGCACAGCAAGTAAGGGTGCTTGCTGCCAAGCCCTGGATCCACAAGGTAGAAAGAAAGAACCAATTCTCTCTCCCTCTCTCTCTTTCTCCTCTTCTCTCTCTCCCCTCCCTCCCTCCCTCTCCCTCTTTCCCTCTCTCTCTCTCACACACATACACTATAAATGAATTAATTTTTAAAAAGGAAAAAAAATTTTAATTAAAAAAAATTAAAATAAAAAAGGAGCCAAAAGTAATCCAGCACTTAGGAGGCAGAGGCAAGTGGATCTCTGTGAGTTTCAGACCAGCCTGGTCTACACGGTGAGTTCCAGGCCAGCTAGGGCTACAGGGAGACCCTGTCTCAAAAAAAGACGAAAAATAAAAATAAAAAAGAAACATAAGAATAAAACTCACAAAAGGGGCCAGATACAGCAATGCATGCCTATAATCCTAATACTCAGGAAGTTAAGGCAGGAGGATTAAGACTGGAGGCCATCTTAGACTTCTTAGACTTCTTAATGACAGTCAAGCTGGAGTAAAATAAAAAAGTCACAAAGGGGGGCTGGAGAGATGGCCTAGCGGTTAAGAGCAGCCGACCGCTCTTACAGAGGATCCGGGTTCGATCCCCAGCACCCACATGGCGGCCGAGAACCGTCTGAAACTCCAATTCCAGGAGAACTCCAGTTCCAGGGGAATCCAACGCCCTCTTCTGACCTCCAAGGCATTGCACGACACGGGTGCACAAACCTGCATGCATACAGTACATTCATGCACATACAGAAATAAATAATAAAAATAAAATTTAAAAAAATGAAAAAATAAAAAGTCACAAAGGGCAGACACAGCAAGTCCAACAGTAAGACTCTACATTCCAGAAGGGAGAAGGGGGTGGAGCATAACCAACAGCTGAGTCTAGAAAGTTGCTTTCAATGTCCTATTTAAATTCTGAAGTTCCTACCTTCCTTTAGTTCTTGCTTGGAAAATAGATAAGAATTTTCCAGCATAAACAGAACATAGTCAAGCAATCCAGTGACTGCACTGCAACATAAATTTAAACAATAATCTATGCATTCTAGTTCCAGGTAAATATGGTTGGTACTCCACCCTGACTCTCCATGCTATAAAATGCATCTATAAAGCCAGGGTAGAAGTCACAGAGCAGCTATTTGAGGAACCTAGAAAGTAAAGAGTAGGAAGCTGACCAGAGAAGACTCCAACTCAGAGTGCCACCACCAAAGCAATGCACATTCACCAGTTTTTCCTCCATTATTTCACAAGATGGACTCAACTCAACCCCAAAACAGAAGAGGGCACAGCATATAGTGAGTTCTAACAAAAGCCACCTAACTCCAACTCAAGGAAAGAAATGGTTCTACAGTCACCTAAAGCTTTAAGGCTCCTCTCTCCAATCAGAAGAAACAATGACCTCAAGAGGATAACTCTTGTTATTCTTCCTCTCTATCCTCCCACTCTACACCCACACTAAAAATGAAGTCATGGGAAGGGCACAGCCAAGCAGAGAGAAATAAAGGCCCAACATGGCGAAAAATGGGGGCTGAGGAATAGTAAAGATCAAAGTTCAACCCAGGACTCACCTCTAAGCCTACTGATAGTATATAAGGGCTTAATTACCTCTGTATCTTCACTAAGATAGTGTCAGTCTTTTTCATTTTAGTCATCATCTCTCATTGTGTTTGTAAGTAGCATTTTCCTAATGATTAAAGACACTGAGCAAATTTTCATGTGCTTATCTGCCATCGATATATCATCTTCCTTGATAAAATGTCTATTCAAAGCTGGGTTTGGTGGTGCATGCCAACACTCAGGAGGCGAAGGAAAGAGGATCTCTGTTAGATGGTCGCCAGCCTAGTCTACATAGCAAGTTCCAGGCCAGCCGGAGCTACGGGGAGACCTTGTCTCAAAAAGACACCCCCCCCCAAAATAAAGAGTCTATTCGGTGCTTCAGTGGTTTGTCTTATTAACAGTCATATAATATAAACAATTTATGTTTTATATGAAGGAGGCAGTAGAAATTGAAAGAGCTAGTAAAAAATATGAGTTTTCTGAGACGTCTGTAGGTTGTCTTTTCATTTTCTTATGGCATTTTTTTTAAAGGAAGCAAAATAAATCTGGCAGTACTTTATCAATAAATGGGAGAAATAAAATGCTAGGTGGAGGTACCAGTATCAAAGATAGTGCCTAGTTTTCTGCACTGGCTGTTAGTAAATAAATGACCACCAAACCATCAAGACTGTCTCCTCAAAGGACATCCATAACCCACTGTGAAACTAAGTCATCCTTCCTAGACTTTCACTTCCCTTGATCATAACACTTTGTAATTCTATCTCCTCCCCTAGGTTCAAACTTTGAATCTCACTTTGCCATACTCAAATAATTCTCCTAGCTTCACCTTTCTCCTCCATGCTGATCATTTCCAAATGTCTACCTTCTCCTCCTGGGAACAGTGGAAGCCAACATTTCTTAATGGCCTTGCTATGTGACAGGCCCTAATCCTATTTTCTTTTTTTTTTTATTTTTTTATTTTTTTTTTTCTGTATGTGTATCAATGTACTGTCTGCATGCAGGTCTGTGCACCCGTGTCGTGCAATGCCGCGGAGGTCAGAAGGCGGTGTCAGATTCCCCTGGAGCTGGAGTTCTCCTGGAATTGGAGTTTCAGACGGTTCTCGGCCGCCATGTGGGTGCTGGGAATCGAACCCGGGTCCTCTGTAAGAGCGGTCGGCGCTCTTAACCACTAGGCCATCTCTCCAGCCCCCTAATCCTATTTTCTAACTGCATGCTGTATATCTCTCCCCAGCCTGTCATTATTTTACACTCAAAAAAGTCTATCCTTCTGGATCTCAAGGCCAGTTTTTCCTTCTCATTCATCAGTTTCTAGGAATGGTTCTTTAACATTCCTGTTATGTGAACCTTTCCTGGAGAGATATAAACAAAGGCCTGCCCTGAAACCCTACCAGGGCAGCGACAACAGATCAAGTACAATTCCACAAGAGTCCAACTTGGGGAACCAATGAGTTTACTGGGCTTACTTAAAGTCTGAATGACCCCAAAACAACCATACCACCAGAGTCCTACCCAGCATGGAGGGCTACTACACAGCTGCAGAATCTTCCTTTCATTTTAACTTTCCATCCTCTATGCTCTAGCATCTCCTGAGACCAGAAGACCATGTGCAGCTGGGGTTGAACTGCATAAAGCTGGCAAGGACTTGCGAGTAGCTAGGATCTCAGGTGGGGGGTCTAATGACACCCCCTGCCCCCTTCTTCTATGAGAGAGGGTCAAGAGGGCCAATCCCAAGGGTCGCTCTGAGTAGTCACAGCTGCTTCTGATGAAGATAGTAAATGGTGATACACTAGAAGGGCAAGCATTCTACAACTCCCAAACTGGAAAGCGTGGTCACACTGTCATCATTCACTTTAGCTTCTCTTTTTTCCCCATATTCAATTAACTTAACAGTTCTCCAAGGAAGCTACCTGAAATGCAGAGGTTCTGGAGCTAGATTAAGGTCCAAAATGGCCTTTTCGCAGTTTGCATTTTAAAATGAGGTGATACAATTTTAAAGTTTCTTACCGAAACTTTTTCTTAACCCTTCCTCACCTGCTACTCTCCAGTCTGGAATGTAACATAAAATAGTATCTGATTTAGAGAGAAAATGTAGTTTGAAGTTTAATATATAAATATTTCATAGTATTGCACAGAATAGCATGAGTTTTAGGTATTCCAACCCCTGAACATGTTTAAGCACCACTGAACTAATAATTTGCAACTTATACTTCTGCTAAATTGCTCTCTCCTATGCAATGTGAAACTTTTCCTATGAGAAAGTCAGACCAAGGTGGAAAGGTCAGACCAATTTGCCTGAGAAAATCTTAAGAAGTGAGCCATCAGGACACTATTTCTTCCTCCTTAATTCCAGGCTGTAACTACCCATCCTGTAGCACCAAAGAAAACAGCCAGCTGATAGGGAGAGCAGAACAACTTTCAGTACCAATGAAACCTACTGTCTGTATTCTAGTCACAGCAAGTGAGACACCCTGACCTGCATTCTCCAGTTAAACCAGCACAGTCCAGACAGTCATTCTCTGCTGATTACCAGTATTTACTGCACAGCTACAGCATAATAACACAGGCCTAAGAAAAACAACAGAAATATCAATATTTATAATCCCAAAGAGAATTGCTAAAGCCACATGATTTGGGGATTACTTACTAGTCATGTGAACCTTCACAAACATAAATAGAGGAGTTAAATATATGTATAGATTCTTGATTTTATTCTCTTAAAAATGAAATATGCCAGGTGTGGTGGCACACACCTGTGATCCCAGCACTTGGGAGGCACAGGCAGGCGGATCTCTGTGAGTTGAAGGCCAGCCTGGTCTACATAGTGAGTTCCAGGTCAGCTGGGGCTACAGGTAAACCCTGTCTCAAAAAGACCAAAAAAAAAAAAAAGAAAGAAAGAAAGAAAGAAACCCAAGGCTAGCAAGATGACTCAGTGGATAAAGCTACTTGCCTGCCAAGCCTGATAACCAGAGCCCATATGTGGAAGGAGAGAATCAATTCCCAAAAATCATTCTCTGACCTCCACAAATATAGCATGGCATGTGCCCCCACACACACAACAAATATACCATGGCGTGTGCCTACACACACACACACACACTCACACACACACACACCATAAATATACCATGGCATGTGCCCCCCACACACCCCACAAATGTTTTTTAAAAATACCAAAAAAAAAAAAAAAAGCAACATTGTGCCGAGTGTGGTGGTGCATGCCATTAATCCTAGCACTTGGGAGGCAGAAGCAAACGGATATCTGTGAGTTCAAGGCCAGCCTGGTCTACAGAGTGAGTTCCAGGACAGCCAGAGCTACAGGGAGATCCTGTCTCACAAAGACCAAAAAAAAAAAAAAGCCACATCATAGCACATGCCTTTAATCCTAGCACTTAGGAGGCAGAGGCAGGTGGATATCTGGGAGTTCAAGGGCAGCCTGGTCTACAGAGTGAGTTCCAGGCCAGCTGGGGCTATAGGGAAACCCTGTCTCGAAAAGACCAAAAAAAAAAAAAAAGTCAACATCAAACTTCACTGAGTTAAATATTGTTTTATATATATGTATATTCACTGAGTACCTACTATGTGTTATGTCACTCAAGGTTTCATAGTAAGCAAAACTTACTCATTTCATGAAATTCACATCAGCCAGGGCTGACAGGCATAGTACCTTCTAAGTGTGGAAAGGAATGCTCAGAAATTCCTTAGCCAAAGCTCTACTTATACCAAAGCCTAAAGAATGAAGTCAACCAGCTGGGCGTAGTGGCACACGCCTTTAATCCTAGCACTTGGGAGGCAGCAAGGAGGCAGATGGATCTTTGTTGAGTTCAAGGTCAGCATGTTCTACAGAGTGAGTTCCAGGACAGGCTGGGGCTTACAGGGAGACCGTTCTCAAAAAGACAAATAAAAAAAAAAAAAAAAAAAAAAAAAAAAAAAAAAAAAAAAAAAAAAAAAAAAAAAAAAAAAAAAAAAAATGAAGTCAACCAAGGTTATGCATATGCACAATCTCTCTCTCTCTCTCTCTCTCTCTCTCTGTGTGTAGGGCAACGTCCTATGGGGGTACCAATGGGGTACCCATCAAGACTAGCATGGAGGAGAAAGCCCACTAAGATGAACACAGATCTGGGCTCCAATTCCAGCTCCCTCACACATAATCTTTGCCTCTAAGCAAATCATCTAACAGTTCTGTCTTTAGTCATTTCATTCGTAAGTAACAGTGATAACAATTCTTACCTCATAGAATTATGGTAAGAATAATGAAATGCATGGAAAGCTATGAATTCCCTACTTGTTAACTGTGATCTTAGGCGACTGTAAACCTGTGTCTTCCTCATCTGTACCATGGAGATTTTAACAGTACTCCATAGGGTTTGTTAATGAGGGTAAACTGAAAAAGTAAGTGTGAAGATCTAATGAGATAACAAATGTAAAGTACTTAAAGTACTGTTCAAGAGTACAATAAATGTTAGTCATCATTTTATATTAACAAGCAGAGTCGAGGTCACAAAGGCCGTTAGGTGTAGCTCAGAATGTGCAAGGCCTTGGATTCAAAATCCAATACCAAAGAAAGGGGCATTATAAACCCTGTATGTTTATACAGTTTAACCTGTAAGGAGGAGGAAGCTATGCCAAAGGACTTTAAGCAGGGAACTCACATGAGCAGATTTGCCCTTAGGAAAGCCAACCAGAAACTAGACTGGAGGTAAAAATGACAGAAAGAACCCAACCAGGAGGAATTCCAACCATTAAGAGAGTAGAAGATGCCTGGCATGGTGGCGCACGCCTTTAATCCTAGCACTTGGGAGTCAGAGGCAGGCCAGGCATGGACCTCTGTGAGTTCAAAGCCAGCCTGGTCTACATATCGCTACAGGGAGACCCTGTCTCAGAAAGAAAAAAAAAAAAAGATAGCAGATGATGACATGGGCCAAGCGGACAGCAGTGGTGAAGACAAGCACATGAATAAGACCCGATGTCTTCACCAGTATGTGCACTAACCCCCACAAACCACTGGTCCTATCCTTCCTCCTGCCCTTTACTAAAGAGTCATGAGGTTCCTTTAGTTCTCACATCTCACCTCTTGGCAGTGGGATTCCCAAAATGCTATCTTTAGTTCCCATTCCACTCAAGACCTTCACGTCCAGATTTCACCTGCCTCTGAAAGTTTCCCTTGGACAGTAACATCACACTTAACACAGGCCAAATCACTTCCCAGGAAATCTCAACTACTTTACTTCTCTATCCCCCAACAGCCCACATCTTTGGAGATTCATACATTCTATTTGTGTGGTGCTGGAAATCACACCCAGAACCCTGAAAGTACACTTAACAATATCCTCAGCCCAACTGTCTTATTTTTTAATCCTGTCTCTGCCATGTTTCCTTCAGACTACAAATTCTGGAGTCAAACATCTGGTTGTGAAGACTTGCTAAATTTTTTTTCTTTCTTTTATATACTTCTGGACAATTCTGACACCTGAGCTTTTGAAATAAAGGCAATATCACGCCAAGAAAAAGAGTCCAGATATCACTCCCCATTGCCTCTCTTGTATTACAGAAACTGAATTTGCCTTCTACCTTCAGTCACCTTGCCTTCAGTCCTGCTTAGACTCATGACTTGGTCTCTCTCTCTCTCTCTCTCTCTCTCTCTCTCTCTCTAGATATAAGGAGCTACAGAATTTCTTGTCTCACTTTTAAATTTTGTTACAGTGCTTGAAATAACTGCAGAGTATAGTAAGAATAAGAAGAGGACTAACTCAATGGCTCATAATCACAAAATTTCAGTTTCCTTTGCATGTCATTAGTTCAAAATTATAGCATATAAAGCAGTGAGGAAATAAATTTTACCTCAGTAATGCAAACACCTGCTACCCACTAGGAATTCAACTTCAAACAACGAACATAAACCAGTTATTCTGCTAGAGATTGGAAGAAGGGATCTGGCCCTCACTCACAGGCTCAAAAACCAATGCCCAGTCACCCACTATAAACAATAAAACCTACATAGAACACTCCTTCCTTGAAATAAATTAATTAATTTTTTAGGATAGTATGAGGGGAAAAGAATATATTTCTGGGCTGGAGAGACAGCCTAGCGGTTAAGAGCACCAACTGCTCTTGCAGAGGACCCGGGTTCGGTCCCCAGCACCCACATGGCGGCTGAGAACCGTCTGTAACTCCAATTCCAGGAGAACTCCAGTTCCAGGGGAATCCGAGACCTTCTTTTGACCTCCGTGGCATTGCACGACACAGGCGCACAAACCTACATGCAGACAGTACATTCATACACATACAAAAGTAAATAAAATTTAAAAAAAATCTTGAAAAAAAAAAAAATATATATATATATATTATTTTTTTTTTTTTTTTGGTCTTTTCGAGACAGGGTCTCCCTGTAGCCCCAGCTCTCCTGGAACTCACTCTGTAGACCAGGCTGGCCATGAACTCACAAAGATCCTCCTGCCTCTGCCTCCCAAGTGCTAGGATTAAAGGCGTGCGCCACCAAATTAAGAAATATTCATATATTTAGGTCAACAGGTGAATAAATGGAGAAAATTCATCTGCAAAGATACAAATTCACAGGGCACTAAGATCCCCAAAGAAATCCTCCAACTCTTCAACACTGGAAGCTTCTTCATGCCCAGCTCCATGAGAAGGATCCTCTTTATCCTCTGCCCCCTTCCCCAGTCTATCTTCAATATCCACAGAGCTAGATATTGGCATGAATAGAGAGGTTCTTCAGGTGAGGATAAGATGGTGTCTCATCCTAACAATATTTGATATATTTTCCAGTTAGGATAAATACATCTCTTTTTTGTGTGTGTACTGTCTGCATGTAGGTTGGCGCACCCATATTGTGCAATGCCGTGGAGGTCAGAAGAGGGCGTCAGATTCCCCTGGAACCGGAGTTAAAGATGGTTCTTAGCCCCCATATGAGTGCTGTGAATCGAACACAGGTCCTCTGCAAGAGCAGTTGGTGCTCTTAACTGCTGAGCCATCTCTCCAGCCTGAAAAAGTTTTGTTTTTTTTTTATTTTTTTATTTATTTATTTATGTGTATGAATGTACTGTCTACATGTAGGTTTGTGCACCCATGTCGTGCAATACTGTGGAGGTCAGAAGACAGTGTTGGATTCCCCTGGAACTGGAGTTCTCCTGGAATTGGAGTTACAGACAGTTCTCAGCCGCCATGTGGGTGGCTGGGGATCGAACCTGGGTCCTCTGCAAGAGCAGTCAGCGATCTTAACCACTAGGCCATCTCTCCAGCCTGAAAAAAAGTTTTTTAAAAAGAAAATTACATCCCAAATCTCATGTATACACACACACACACACACACACACACACACACACACACACACAGAAACATTAGTAAATACATGAGAGGAAAATAAAAAGATGATTTAGTGAATTTATCCCAAGAATGCAAAGTTGGTTTTACATCTGAAAATAAATGTGACTCACTACATTCACCAGGGAAAAAGAGAAAAACATCGTATACTCATCAAGAAGTGCTGAAAAAAACTGATAGAATTCAACATTTAGTCATGACAAAACATTTAACAGAGACATAGACAGAAACTTCTCAAACCAACTGAGGACATCTAAAAGAAACTTACAGCTTAGCATCCCCGCCCCTGGACATTCAGGCATAAAACCTGTTCACTGTACATTTTGCTTTATTTTATTTTGGGTATGTGCATGCCTACACTACACCTGTGTGATGGTGAATGTGTAGAGGTGAGAAGACAACCTGGAGTCAATTCTCGCTTGCCATCCTATAAGATCCATGGATTGAACTCAGGTTGTCAGGGCTGCACACAGGCACCACTATCAGCTGAGCCATCGCACTGGCCCTCACTTAAATCTACTGATCATCACATCAGAAAAATGAAGCAAGAAATAAAAGATAGATCACAGAGAACATGATTGTTCTAAACACATTACTAGAATTAAGTGAATTAAGCAAGGTTTCAGGGTTGAAGATCAATACATACTGGTTAGCATACACACACATACATAACAATTAGAAAATAAATTTTTAAAAATAGTATTTAAAACAAAATAAAAATTCAAATCCTAAGAAAACCAACAAAAATTATTCAGAAACCTGTGATAAAAACTAGAACAGCCAAAGCCAGGTGTGGTGGCGCACGCCTTTGATCCTAGCACTTGGGAGGCAGAGGCAGGCGGATCTTTGTGAGTTCAAGGCCAGCCTGGTCTACAGAGTGAGTTCCAGGCCAGCTGGGGCTACAGGGAGACCCTGTCTCGAAAAGACCAAAAAAAAAAAAAAAACTAGAACAGCCAGGCGTGGTGGCCCATGCCTTTAATCCCAACACTCAGGAGGCAGAGGCGGGCAAGATTTCTGTGGATTCAGGCCATCCTGGTCTACATAGTGAATTCCAGGCCACCTGAGGCTACAGGGAGACCTTGTCTCAAAAAGAAAAAAAATAATATAAAATAAATAAAACCAGGTAAGGTAGCACATACCTTTAATCCCAGCATTTGAGAGGCTGAGGCAGACAGATCTCTGCAAGATCCAAGCTAGCCTGGTCTACATAGCAAGGCCAGCTGGGACAATATGGAGACCCTGTCTCCAAAGAAAAAATAAACAAACCCCACATATTATGGGTCAGAGCAATGGCACAGCAGTTAGGAGCAGGTACTGGCTCTTAAAGACACAAGTTGAGTTCCCACCACCCAGGTCAGGCGATTCCCAACTGCCTGGACTGTACTCCATGGGCACCTACACTCACACATGCACGTACCCACAGACATACACACATAATTAAAAAATAAAATATCTTTTAAAAGTACATATCTGAGCCAGGTGTGGTGGTACACACATGCAATCCCAGTACTTGGAAGGAACAGGCAGGCAGAGCTCTGTGAGTTCAAGGCCAGCCTAGTCTACATAGCAAATTCCAAGCCAGCTGGGGTGACAGGAAGACCTGTCTCAATATATATTTGGGCTTGAGAGACAGTTCAGAGATTAGGAGCACTGGCTGTTCTTGAAGATGACCCGAATTCAATTCCCTGAAGTTTGTTGGCCAGCTAGGTTGGAGTACACTGTACAATACAGAAACAAGAGAAATCCTGCTGTACAAGGCAGAAGGTGATAAACTATTAGGCAATAAAGACAGAAAGCTTTTAGGAAAACAATCACTAAATGCACCAGAAAAACCTGTAGTCTCCATCTCACCCTAATCCACAAAGAACAATCCTACATTTTCAACTACTGTCTCCTGTCAGGGTGGTCTAACAGGAAGTGGAAGATTAGCCCCAATTTTTATCATCCCCACTGGGCAGTAATGAGGACACTCTCCTCCAACACCTATATTGTGACTTCAGGAGGCTCTGGGGAACCTAGACTCCCACTACCACCTGCCATTAATGGAGCGCTCCTCCTCTTCTCTACAATTATGCCAAGGAAATCCTTTTGAAACTGAGGAGCACCCCCCAAGACTGCTCCCCTCTACCCACAGTGTCAGATGAGACCATGGGTGAGAGCATAAGAATACACTGGCCCATGTGGCCGAGAGTTATCCGTGGAGGCCGACAAGAAGGAGACAGAACACTCACTCATTCACGCACTCATATTTTCTCTCTCTCTCTCTCTCTCTCTCTCTCTCTCTCTCTCTCTCTCTCTCTGATCTTGTATTCTAGCAAATAAATTAGAACAAAATCTCAAGGGACTAGAAGATAGTGAAATCAACTGAGGACAGTAGAAAAGGGATTTCAAGTTTGGGGGAAAAAAGGTATGATAAAAAGCAAACAATGTAGGAGGAAGAAGAAAAAAGTTTTAAATCCAACACAAGGGAAAGGATACTATTTTTTTTTGCTTTTTATTTGTTTTTGTCTTTTTCAGACAGGGTCTCTCTGTAGCCCCAGCTGGCCTGGAATTCTCTATGTAGACCAGCTGGTTTCAAACTCACAGAGATCCTCCTGCTTCTGCCTTCCAAGTGCCAGGCTGAGAAAGAATACTATTTACAAAACAAGAATTGAGGTCTGACTCATTCTGCTCCAGTCTCAGGTACTGTTTGCACTGCAGGAAACTGCAGATGGGGCCAAGGCCAAGCACAGCCAGCTCCAAAACGGCACAGAAATGGCCTCACAAGCCTTGATCATAAAGCTACCTTTAAGGAACAAGAACCTAAGCTGTCAAAGCCATGGGAGGTCCAAACTCTCACAATGGCTGCCAACATGAGGAGAGAATACTTACGTGAACCCCCAAGTTGGTTGCTGTCTGCCATTACTGTTTTATACAATAAAGGCAAAAGTTTTTTTTTAAATATAAAAATATGATGAACACAATGTTAAATTCTGGATGAACTATAAGAAGAAAGGTTCACTTGGCCCTGACATTAACATTTTTTCATCGAATGGGAAGAAAATGTTATTCTAATGTCCTGTATGCCCTAGTGGAATCATGTTCTTATATTTAAGTATTCACAACACTCTATTTCTAGAATTAACCTAAGGATGAATCACTGAAATATTGACTCCAGTCATATATCTAAATTTAAATGATCATGGCACATGCCTGCAATTCTAGCACCTAGGAGGTAAAGGCAAAATGATCATAAATTCAAGAACAACTTGGGGTAACTAGTGAAACCCAACTGAAACCCTGCCTCAAAATACCAAAACAGGTGCTCAAGAGATGGCTTAGCAATTAAGAACGCTGGCTGCTCTTGCAGAGGATCTGAGTTCAGTTCCCAATACCAACATGGCGACTCATAACCACCTGTACAAGGCTCTGATGCCCTCTTCTAGCCTCTGCAGGCACTCCATATACATAGTGTACATATATACATGCAGGCAAACACTCATATGCATTAAATTTTAAAAAAATATTTTTTTAAAACCACTAACATAAGTAAGTTAATTTTTTAAAAATCAAGAAAAGCTAAAGTACAGCTCAGAGAAGATAAGACAAGCAAGCTTGGGTGATCTTCCTCCTCACCTTACAAAGAGTAGAGTCAAGAGACACCAGGGAAAGTTAATGAAACAATAAGGAGGTTAAAGTATGGTTAACTACACTCTAATCAACATAAGTCAAATACAGAAAATACTAGACAGGGGCTACGGATGATGTAGTTCTCCAGGGTCCTTAGTTCAATCCACAGGACTGAAAAAAAAAAAAAAAAAAAGACCAGGCATGGTGGTAGACACCTTTATCCCCAGCACTTAAGAGGAAGAGGCAGGTGGATCTCTGTGAGTTCAAGGCCAGCCTGGTCCACATCGTGATTTCCAGGCCAGCTGAGACTACAGGGAGACCCTGTCTCACAAAGACAAAAAACAAACAAATAACAACAAAAAAAAAAAAAACCACAAAATAAAAGTACTGTGAAGGCACTCATTTTTAATTTCAGAGTCAACAGTTACTATTTAAGATTAATTAACACAGATTTATCTAGGGTTATGAATGAACCAACAGAAGAACTAAAAATAAGACCAGCTAGCCAGGCTACATAGAGCATGCCTTTAATCCAGCACTGGGGAGGCAAAGGCAGACAGATCTTTGTGAATTCTAGACCAGCCAGGGCTCCTATCTCAAGAAAAACAACAAAACACATTAGGTAGATCTTTGTGAGATCAAGGCTATCCTGTTTTACAGTCCAGCTGGGGCTAAAGGGAAACACTGTCTCACCAAAACAAACACATAAACAACAAAGAAAACAAGTAACAACAAAAGAAAACATGGGAGGAGGAGGCTAGAGAGATGGCTCAGTAGTTAACAGGATCCAGGATCCAGGTTCAGTTCCCAGCACCTACATGGCAGCTAACAGCTGTTCATAACTTCAGTTCCAGGAGATCCAACGTCCTCTCTGGCCTCTGCAGACACTGCACATACTGGTGCACTTATATACATGTAGGGAAAATACTCATTCACATAAAATAAAAATAATTTTAAAAAACAGAACAACCAAAAAGGACCAATTAATAAAATCTGTCTCTAAACAGTAGAACTGGAGAAGACCAAGGCAGAAGGCTTGTTGCTCTTGGTGAGCTTATGACATACCATATTTGTTTCCAATTAAAATAATTTTTTGAGACACAGTCTCATATAGCCCAGACTAGCCTCCACTTCACTATGTGCAACAGAGGATGACCTTGAACTTCTGACCTTTCTGCCTTCATCCACTGAGTGCTGGGATTACAAATATATGCCACCACATTTGGTTTATACAGTACTGGAGATTAAACTCAGGACTGCCTCTACACGCTAGGCAAGCACTCTACCAACTGAGCTACATTCCAACCCAATTTAAATAATTTTTAAAGTTTGACAGAGACACTCCATTGATGAAGCTATAAGGTAATCAACACTCTCCTGTGACAGTGTGAACTGGCACAGGTCCTGTGAAAAGGAATTATCTAGAAAAATTACATATACACTTACCCCCAGTCTTACTTACCATTTAACCCAGCAATTTCATTCCTAATACAAAACCACATACATGAGAGTATTTATTTTTGCAGCATCTGTAACCTAAATAACCACCAGTATGGGGCTGGTCCATGTATCCAATGGAACACTTATGCTATCTACAGAGAAGTATGGATGACTCCTGTTACTGCTAAAGGTAATCTCTTTACAGGACGAGAAAAAGTCAAAGAAAGAAAATGCTGCTGCTCATCTGAAGGCCTGGCAAGAAGATTTGTGAATAGACCTATGTATCTGCCTTCATTATTTTCAGTGGAAGTACAAGTAAAAGTCTAAAAACAAATTAGTTACCTATGAAGAGGGATTGAGCAAAGATATGAGACTTTTATTCTATACCTGCTCTACAGATTTATTTTTGAAACTACTATATGTAATTATAAAACAAATTAAATTGCTTCAAAAAAATGACATCAGGCAGTCACCTATGGAGCTGCAGCCATGCAGTAAGCTAAGCCTGCCTGCCTTTCTAACTCAGAAAAGCCTTTTTTTAATTTTATTTATTTAAAATTTTTATTATTTACTTATTTATTTATTATTTATTTATTTATTTATTTTGAGACAGTGTCTCCCTGTAGCCCCAGCTAGCCTGAAACTTGATATGTAGACCAGGCTGGCCTTGAACTCACATAGATTCCCCTGCCTCTGCCTTCCACATACTGGGATTATAGGCATGCGCCACTATGCCCAGCCCCCTTTTTCTTTTTCAATAATTTATTTTTTTGAGAATTTCACATATGAGTACTCATGTACTAGAAATGTAACTAACTCCTCTCACCTCCCCTTCCTCTCAGTCTCATAACCTCTCCTTTAATGACTGTTGTTACACACACACACACTATCTGGGAGTTTGCCCCTGAAGAAAACTGATTTTTCTTTTTTCTTTTGGACACAAGCCATAGGCTGGAAACGTAGCTTTCCCTGTCACTATGGGCTTTCTCAGTCACTCTGGGCTTTCTCACTCCTTTTCTGAAGCTACCCCCCTCCCCAAACGCTGCACTTCGGCCCTCTGGCTACTTACAAATAGTTTTTCACTCTCCCTCTTCTCCCTCTTCTTCTTCCCAGCAGCTGCTGAGATTTACAGCTTGCCTACCCTAGAGTTGTTCTTTTAAACTCTAATAAAACTGTCCTTGAGCTTTGAAAAAAAAAAAAGCAGGGGCAACCCCCAAAAGATTAAAACTGTTTTGGGCTGGAGAGATGGCATAGCAGTTAAGAGCGCCGACTGCTCTTACAGAGGACCAGGGTTCAATCCCCAGCACCCACATGGCGGCCAAGAACCGTCTGTAACTCCAATTCCAGGAGAACTCCAGTTCCAGGGGAATCCGACACCCTTTTCTGAGCTCCATGGCATTGCATGACATGGGTGCACAAACCTGCATGCAGACAGTACATTCATACACATACAGAAATAAATAAAATTTTTTTAAAAAATTAAAAAAAAAACTGTTTTAAGCCTAACCATGTGATCAAGCTGGTGACACAATCACAAAGAAACTATTTCTACTGGTCTCAAAAACAGTAACTATACATTCTTTGTGAGACCTAACTTATGGACCAAAAAAAAAAGAACTACTAAGTTTAATAATAATAATAATAATAATAATAACATCAGTGAGAGGGCTCAGTGGGTAAAAGGTACATATTTGCTATGCAGTCCTAGTAACCTAAGCTCAATCCTCAAAGCTTAAGTAGAAAAGCCACACAGAGTGGCTTACATCTGTCATTTCTTTTTTTTTTTTATTTTATTTATTTTCTATGTGTATGAATGTACTGTCTGCATGTAGGTTTGTGCACCAATGTCGTGCAATGCCGTGGAGCTCAGAAAAGGGTGTCAGATTCCCCTGGAACTGGAGTTCTACTGGAATTGGAGTTCTACTGGAATTGGAGTTACAGATGATTCTCAGCCACCATGTGGGTGCTGGGGATCGAACCCGGGTCCTCTGCAAGAGCAGTCGCCGCTCTTAACCACTAGGCTATCTCTCCAGCCCCACATCTGTAATTTGAATGCCAGTTCAATGTGAGATGAAAGAGAGAACTGACTGAAAGATCACCTATCCAGCACAGTGGCACAAAGAACAAGAGAGGCTCTGCCTAAAAAACACAGTAGAAGGCTAGGTGTGGTAGAGCACATCTTTAATCCCAGCACTCAGCAGGCAGAGACAGGTGGAACTCTGAATTCAAAGCCAGCATGGTCTCCCATAGCAAGTTCCTGGCCAGCTGGGGCTACAGGGAGACCCTGTCTCAAAAAAACAAAAACAAAACAAAACAAAAGAGGGAACTGGAGAAATGGCTCAGCACTTAAGAGCACCAACTACTCTAGCAGAGAATCCAGGTTCAATTCCCAGCACCCACATGGTACTTAACAACCACCCATAACTCCAGTTCCAAAGGATCTGACACCCTCTTCTGACCTCCATGGGCATTACACAACACAGGTGCCATTTATACATGCAAGCAATACACTCAGACACACAAAATAAAAATAATAAAATATTTTTTAAATAAAACAAAGTGGAAGGAGAGAACCAACTCCTGGGAGTTATTCTCTGACCTCCACATATGCACTGTGGCTCACTCTCTCTCTCTGAGACACCATAAGAATAAATCTTTAATAATATAATAATACATGTTTTCTAGCTTTTCTACTGCTGGTGGCAATGCTGATGTCACTGCTAATGAATTGCCTGGACCTCATAGGAAAAGCCAAAGAGTAATGATGATGTTGCAAATTAAGTCTGGCATCAGAGTGGAAGATTCAGGTATGAGGATTAAGAAGGTAAATAAAAGTGCAATATCTGGAACTGGGAAAGATCAATATGAAACTCTGACACAGTTCACACTTTCTCTTGTGTTGAGGCAGGTCTCACTATGTGGTCCAAGCTGGCCAGGAGCTCGAGATCTTTCAGCCTCAACAGAAAGTATTGGGTTAACAGGCATGTGGCACCATGCCCAGTAATGTAGTTTACTTTTTTTTTTTTTTTTTGTCTTTTTGAGACAGGGTCTCCCTGTAGCCCCAGCTGTCCTGGAACTCACTCTGTAGACCAGGCTGGCCTTGAACTCACAAAGATCCGCCTGCCTCTGCCTCCCAAGTGCTAGGATTAAAGGCGTGCACCACCACGCCCGGCAATGTAGTTTACTTATAAGCATACATAAACACACTCCTAGTTCTGACCTCTAGAAGCCTAGAAATAATAACTGACCTAGTAGATAAACCTTCCTACAATGGAAAAACAAAACTCCTAAATGAAGATCACCATAAGCACACAAGACTCAGAGAGAAATGAGGAATACAGGTGGAATATAGGTATGGAGGAAGAAACACTTATGATGGCCCTATAACATCTTGTGCCAAAAAGCAAGAAAGCTATTAGAAAATACTGGGATCCTCTCAAAAGGACTTCAAGCATTTACTTAAAAGAATTTCCCACTAGACAAAAAAAGGAGACAAATTAAATGATGGAGATAATAACCACAATAGATAGGGAAAAAGCAAATAGGATTAAATATACACATTTAAGGTGACACTCCAACAAAAGCAATTAGTCACCTTCAGAAAGTTCAAAGAAGCTGTCTGAAAACTAATAAAGGAAAACAAGCATTTATTCTGCCTTTCTGGTGTGAACCACACCTCAGAGTATTCAAATGGCTGACACAGGAAAGTCTTTCTTTATACAAGCATTCCAACTAATAGGAAGAAGAAATGACAGAAACAGAGTAACAGTATTCATAACCCCTAAACTAAACAAAGGGAGAGATTACCAGATACAATGTGCTTACTGATAGTACTCATTACCTCTTTTTAAACATTTTGGTTTTTATTTTAATGTATACCAATGTTTTGCCTGCATGCATGTAAGTGCACCATGTGTGTACAATGCCTGTAGAGGCCAGAAGAGGGCATCAAATACTTTGAAACTGGAGTAACAGGTGCTTGTGAGCTGTTTTGTGGATGGCAGGAACTGAACCTGAACCTGAGTGGCTGCAAGAACAGCCACTGCTCTTAACCCCTGAGCCAGCTCTCCAGCCCCCCATTACCACTTTTAGTACCACTTGCCAAGAAAATGAACTTGAATCTCATCAACTCACTTTATCTATGTATAGGAAATAAAAGAACATATTGCCAGGCGTGGTGGCACACTCCTTTAATCCCAGCACTCGGGAAGCATAGGCAGGCAGAAGAAATAAATTACAAAAATGGAAAAAAGATTTGAGAGATACATAACCAATTACAGTGCATAATCTCAGAGGATTCAAACAATTCTTTAAAAAAAATGAAGGGAGCAGGGTGTGGTGGTGCATGCCTTTAATCCCAGCACTAGGGAGACAGAAGCAGGTGGATCTCTGTGAGTTCAAGGCCAGCCTGGTCAACATAGTGAGCTCCAGGCCAGCTGGGACTTAAGGGAAACCCTGCCTCAAAAAGACCACCAACACACAAAAAAAAGAAAAAACGCAGGGGAGGGAATGGGTGGTCAACCAAGCAAGATGGTTCAGTGGGTAAAGGCACTTGCCACCCTATCATGCAAGCCTCACCACTTGAGTTCAATCTCCAAAACCCACAGAGAACCAATCCAATTCCACAAAGTTGTCCTCTGAACTCCACACCACACACACAATAAAAAATTTTTTAAATTTTTTGGTAAATCTAAAAAATTTTAAACATTAAATAGTTTGCCAAGGTGTGGGATTACTGATTCAAAAACTGTCTTTTCAGAAACAGGGAAATATCTGAGAATGAGACACATCATCTGGAACTTGATTCAGAATAAGCCAGGACTCTGGAGGGCTGAAGAGTCACAATCCATTAGCTGTAAATGAAACTAGGGAAGCCATAAATTAACATGTGGAGACTGAGTGACTCATTAACTGCTCTCTATTTATTAGAGGGTTAAATTTTTCCAAAATAAAATCATTAAAAAAAAATGTAAGTCCAAGCATCATAGAAAAATGACAGTGATGGGCTGGAGAGATGGCCTAGTGGTTAAGAGAGCCGACTGCTCTTGCAGAGGACCCAGGCTCGATCCCCAGCACCCACATGGCGGCTGAGAACCGTCCATAACTCCAATTCTAGGAGAACTCCAGTTCCAGGGGAATCTGATGCCCTCTTCTGACCTCCGCGGCATTGCACGACATGGGTGCACAAACCTACATGCAGACAGTACATTCATACACATAAAATAAATAAATAAAATTTTTAAAAGAAATAAGAAAAATGACAGTGATACTAGCTAAACCATATTATATGTATGTGTTTTGTGTGTGTGTGTGTAAATCTTTTCTAAAACTGAATAAAAATCACCAATATTTCTGAGAGGCAATAAAATACTCTTAAATGTTACAGCTCTGATTCTGTGCATGCATCTGATCTCCATAGACTATGGCTTCCCTTTCACTCAACCAGCAAAAAAAAAGTAGTGCTTTTCACACATTGGGATCCCAGATCCTGAAATATTTACATTCCTTCAACTTTTTAAACTACAGGCGTTCAGACATCATGCTTTATCCTCAACAAGCAATAAAAATGATCATTGTCATTTACCAATCACATCTCTACTGAGGGCTAGACACACTTTTGTTCCTCGCAACAATTTTATAAGTGATTTATTCACATGCCTTTACATACACACATACACACACACACACACACACACACAGACACACACACACAGAGGCTGAAAGGGACAGAAAGTTTTAAGGTGGTTGTATCATGTAGACCTATATACAGGGAGAGAGGGCTCAACACTCCAGCACCACCAACCACTCCTATCCCAGCTCCTGTCACACCCTGGACAAGCATTCCTTGGACTCAAGCTGCGTACTCTCTAGATTTGTTTCCTTTCCTCCATTTATTCACAAGGCCTGGGCAAAATCAATGCAACATCCCTGAACCCTTTCCTGTGCCTAACAGGAGTTCAAAAGTTAGTCGTCGTTTCTCTTGCTCTCTTGCTAAATCTGTCATGGACAAGTCTCCTTCTTGCAGCTTGTACCAGCCCACTCAAAATCTTGCTCCTCTACCAGAGCACATACACTCTCTGTAGGGCTCTTAAAGATTCCTTGGTTTTCTCACTACAGACAAAAACGCTGTCTCCCAATTATAACTTTTCACCTGTCTTCCGAATCTTCAGAATAGCAGAAACATTCATGTGTCTGTCCTCATCTTACAAACACCTCTTTTACAATATAGCTTTGCCAAGTTTGCTGGGTCATCTTTATCTCTTGGGTCCACCATATTCTGCCAGCTCTACCTCTACAGCCCTTTTCTTTCCACTGCCAAAACCTTAGATCAGGACTTGAGCTCTTGTAATAATAAACTATCATGCAGTTCCACAGTCCAGGGGACCCCCACTTACCCAAATATTCCTATGAGTAAAAACTGGCATACAAATGTAAGAACTATAACCGTCCCTTACTATATTTACGAAAGTACCAAAGTTCTGGAAGATCTCGAATGTGTGGTCTAACATATCTCTCTCACGTCCCAGTGGATCCTGTACAACCAGCTCTAACCCACTGCTGCCAGGGCTGTCAACCTTCCAGCTGCTCCTATCGCAGCCCTCACTCAACTCAGTAGTACAAACCTGTTTTCAAGTCCACGTCCTATAATCTAGGTCCACCTGTCCTATATTTCAGTTATACTATCTACTTGTGGCTTTTGCAGAGTCCCCTCTGTCCAGCATGTCCTTGTTCTTGAAAGATGCTTATTTGTACTTAGTACATCCTAAATTGCAAAGCCAACTGACAAATAAACTTTTGGAATTCACCTATCCTTTCAATAGTAACAGATAATGTTTTAAACATAATTTATTTTTGCCTTCTCTTTGAACATACTTTTTTTTAATATGGATTATTCCCAAATCCTAAATGCAATGGTGGAAATATATTCTGAGAAATATGTTGTTAGGCACATCATAGACAAAGCTACTACATATTCTTATGGGATCATCAGTTGTGTATTTGACCCATTAGCAACCAAAATGTCCTTATGGGGCACATGAGTGTACTTTGAAAGAATGGGTATGGATTCCAAGAATGTGAAGAAGATCAACTTTGTTTTTGTTATTTTTCTTCCCTGTTTATCTTTCCATGTCCCAACCAAGTCCTTCTAAGCAAAAAGGATGTTGGCTCTCTAGAAATTAGTTTCCCCTTGAGTCAGAGAAAAAAAAGCTTAACCTTTGAAATTGAAACCAGTATTCTAGCTAGGAACTTGCACAGATTTAACAGCCTTAATGCAAATATTTACCTTCCCTATGTCCCACTTCCTACCTGTCATAAAAGACTCTTCAAGATGATTGTACTACTAAGAGCAGAAGCATGGATCAGCACCAATACACTGTACATAAAATTCATGAAAATTCAAGGGCTCACCCTGGGCACTAATAATGGTAAGCCCAACCTCTGAGAACACTTCTTTCACCACCCCCAGGACTTTCTACTGACGCTGGGATAGCACTGTGTTGGAGAGGGAAAGGGCATTAGGGAAAAGGCCTGAGAAGTGACATCTTAGCTCCAAGTCTTGTCACAACACAGAGATGTGGGATTTGTGCTATACAAGAGGCCACAAGAAGCAGCGAGACTGCCTTGCACTTTGGTAATGAGATCCCTTAAAAAGCAGTCCAAAAACAGACTGGAGCAGAGCTATGTTAAGAGGCAAGGCTGCCCACCCATGCTCATGCAAGCAACCCTAATTAAACTCAGTGGGACACACACACACACACACGCGCACACACACACACACACACACACACACACACACACACGGGAGGCGGGGGATAAGAAATAAAAGGGGGAGAAGCTGGGAAGAAGGGATACAGCAGGAGGCAGTGAACAAAAGAAAGTTAACAGGGAGTGAATATGATCAAAAGCCATTATAAACATGTACAAATATTGCCAGGAACATTTTTTTTTTAAATAACTAAGGCTGCTTCTCTGGACTTAACAATGAGATTGGTTTACCTCTGCATATGCTATATGATTTCCACTATTCTTCCTTTGAGAATCCCTCCTTTTTTCCCCCTAATTCTCCTCTTTCTTTCAGTTCAACTCTCAACTACATCTGAGAAGCCTGTATTTTCCGTGTTTCATTTGGGCTAAATCAAAGCCACAAGGAGATACCATTTTATATAAAGTGGCACAGCTGCTTTGGAAAATAATTTTAACAGCTATCAAATAAGATCTAGTAATTCTGCTCTTAGGTATACACCCAAGAGAAATGAAGCATATGTTCACACTAAGCATTCACAGCAACATTACAATAATAAAGTGGAAACAACCCAAATACCTAAAAACTGATGGAGGAGTAAAGTGTGGTAGATACAAGCACACAATGGAATATTACCCAGCAGTAAAAAATAAGACTCCTACATACTACAACCATTGAAACCATTATGCTAAGGGAAAGTTGCTAGATACACAGAGGATTACTTATGATTCCATTTATATGAAATCCCCAGAACAGGCAAATCTACAGTAACTGAAAGTATATTAGTGGTTAGCTAGGAACAGACAGTGTCTGGGAGAATGGAGAGTGACTGCTAACACGTATGGGGTTTCTTTCTGATAAAATGCACCAGAATTAGATAATGGTGGTCAATCAGAACTCGGTATGCATACTAAAAAAATACTGACTTAAAAAAATTATAGTATGTGAATTCTATCTCAAGAAGGCAGTTTTCAGATCCTCAAGGCCTACAAAACCCACCTGAAGCTCTTTCTTACCTTGCCTGAAGCATCTTCGCCATCATCAGTTTCTCAAACCCTCTGACTGCCAGTATCTGAAATCTCTCCAGGGTTCTCTTGCCTCCAGATCTCTGTATGCAGTTTCCTGCCTTGAGTAGTCTTGCCCAGATCTTGACTAATGCCTCGTCAATCCTTTAAGACTGAGCTCAAGTGTCATTTCCACATCAAGGTCATCTTCCACCACACTATCCAAAATAGGCCGGCCACATGCGTCATCCTCTCAGCATCTTGTCTGCTTTATAACATAACCTCATGTGAATTTACTCAGTTTATCTGTCAGGTCCACCAGTCAGCACCATGGGAGTAGGAACAATCTGCATGGTCTCCATTACAATCCCTGATGTCTAACACAATTCCTGACATTTTAAGTAACATTTTTATTTCCCTAATAAGCTGTCCTCATATACCACTCCTGTTTATATCACAATGTCATCATGCCAAGGCAGCCTTCACCACTCTTACCCCTTTAGGGCCCTAATTCATCTCTCAACTTAAACATCATCTCCTTGATGAACCCTTCCTTTCTCAACCCCTGGGGTAGAGAGTATCTGCTTCACTCTGTCACCTAGTCATTAGTGGCAGCCCTGCCAACATAGCATTTACTGCACTGAATTATACTTGGAGTTTGAGAAAGGAAGCCATAGGTGGGAGGCTGTGCTCTTATTCTGCACTTGAGTCTACTACTTTAGAAAGCCTTAGATCACAGAAAAATCTTTTGGCATCTGTGCACCTAGTACTTAGCACACTATCAGGCACAGTACTACTGTAATTGTCACAGCTAATATTTATTAAGTGCTTAATATGTGCTTGACACTTTGGGGTTCTATAGTGGGAGGACAAATGAATAAATCGATTTCTCTGATAACCGTCTAAAGACAGCAGTCAGGTAGACAGGCTACTGCAACACCACCAGGAAGCCAAACCAGTTGCCCTGCCCTGTCTCTATGCCTTCAAATCTAAAAGTATGCTTTTCCCTGAGCCCATAAATGTCAGGTCTCTTCAAACTCACTTAGAATACTTCCTTCGATTACTTACAACCCACTTCCTGTACGTGGTGCCTGGAAGCAATTTTTAGGATGTCACCACAAGCAATATTAAACTGCCACAGTTTCCTGCTGTGCATCTGCATTATCAGTTAAATGGCCTCATATTAATCACATTCCAGTCCACTGGGATCACTCAAACACTAAATAAGATTTAAACATACCTGTCCAAGAATGTCACCTACCCCTGTTCCTTTAATGCCTCTAACACAAATATCTGCTCAGGCTTAAGGTTTAGGTTTCCATGGTACTACCTGAATACTGGTGACTTCTTTCTCACACAAATCTTTGGTTTGAGGTAAGACAACGTTCTCTTATTAAAATGAACATAGGCTAAACAAACACTCTTTAGTAAAAGTAAAGCAGGACAATTTGGCTTAAACTTATGAACAACAAAAAATTTTCTTCTTCAAAAGTTCTAACATCAAATTGTTTTTTTATGTACATTTAATTCAGAGAACTTAGTGTCAATAGTCTTTGTTTTGTTTTGGGCTTGGATTTTGGGTTTGGGTTTGGTTTGGAGGTTGTTTTTGTTTTTGTTTTCTTTTTTATGACGGCATCTCCCTGTAGCCCCAACTGGCCTGGAATTCACTATGTAGACCAGGCTAGACTTGAACTCAAGAGATCTGACTCTGCCTCCCGAGTGCTGGGATTAAAGACACCACACCTGGCTATGACAAGAGATCAAATTCTATTTGTGTAAAGGATCACATAAATTCTTCCTAAACAACTAGGTGCCAATCTGAGTTTGACACAGGGAACCAAAAGACAAATATGATAGTCCCTGCTCTCAAGATTGTGTCCCACATTGTGAGACCAACAAGGAACAAGATTTAGCACTATGATCTTTTTTTTTTTTTTTGGTCTTTTCGAGACAGGGTCTCCCTGTAGCCCCAGCTGTCCTGGAACTTGCTCTGTAGACCAGGCTGGCCTTGAACTCACAAAGATCCGCCTGCCTCTGCCCAAGTGCTAGGATTAGAGGCGTGCACCACCACACCTGGCTACTTTTTTTTTTTTTTTTTTGGGTCATCACTATGATCTTAACAAACAGGGGCCACAGAAATATGGATGAGAGGCACTTGGCCCAAGCTTCAGGTACTGATGGGTGGTATCGAACTAGCTGACACGTAGTAAGCACACTTCCTGCGGATAGCATCTGATCTTGGGCCTATAAACTCTCACCCTCTCATGTGAAAACAGAGGTTAATAAATGGCACCAGCGGGCAGTTGTGAGAGTTTGATGGAATGGTTCACATTAAGCATTACTATGGTGCCTGATACCGAGTCTACTCGGCCAGCCTTAGCCTGCAAGTCTGATCAAGCACCATCAAACCACCAGTGCCTAATAATCCACATGCTTTAACATTCGTACAACAGATACCAACTTCACAATTACACGGTGTTTTTAATCGACTTTTATTTTTTAATATGACAGTGTTGAGTCCTGCTCCTACACAAGAACAATCTTAACCCTTGGTCATTCAAACTTTATTCTCCCTTTCCTAAAACATGCCTGACATTTCTGGCATTTAAGAAAAAAAAAAAAAAAAGCTGTTCTTAGTCTTTTGATAAGAAGGTATAACACAAAGAGTTCTTAAAACAGACCTGGCAATCATATTGACCTATGTTTATTGCTCCTAACAATCCTACAGGTCCCCTTACCCTCAGGAAAACCTAGATTCACAGATGTAGTCTGTCTCATAGCACAAAAAAGAGAGCTAGATGCCAGCTGTGGTGCCACATGCCTTTAATCCCAGCACTTGGGAGGCAGAGGCAGGAGGATCTCTAAGAGTTCAAGGCCAGCCTGGTCTACATAGTGAGTCCCAGGCCAGCTAAGGCTATAGGGAGACCCTGTCTCAAAAAGACACCCCCCCCAAAACAGTGAGAAAGCTAGAATTTGAACCCAGATCTGATTCTACAATGTCATTATAATGGTACATGGCATCAGAAACAAGCAAGAGAAAACAGCTTGGAAAGGGCCAGAGCTCTCAATCTGCACTTGCCCTCTATGCTCTTACATGATGGCGCCTTCAAACTTAGCTTCCACCTCAGCCAGGTGAACACTCTGAGCGAACCTGTGATCTGCTTAATAGAATACAATGGCCAGAAGCTCTGTTTTCTCCAGTGACAGTGGTACCTAAGTAGATGGTTTCCTCACCGTCTGTCCATCTGTGTTCCTAGCTCCAGGAGGAAATTGCATAACACTATAAATCGTAACTACATTTCATGACTTCTCTTTTCATACTCTTTCAATCTCACCACAAGCTAACATAGTTCCCAAGCCTAACTTTTTTTTTAAGCCAGGGAGCAATCTAGTTTGAAGATCAATAAGTCCATTCTTCATACTAATTTCACGCTTAATGCAATTTCATGCCTTGGTAAATTCCCTTGCTCAAGTGCTCAGATATTACCGCGATGCACTCCACAAAACATATTTGAGAAATGTATTTGTTAACCAGCTACTGTCAAGAGCAGACAGGCAGTCCTCTGAACTTTTGCTTGTTTGATTTTAGTGTGGGCCTGAAAATTCACTGTCTCATGTTGTTCCAGTCTCCGGACTTCTCTGTAACAAGAAAGGTAAGCATCCTCATGTTTACTCTGCAACTCTAAGGTGGCATTTGTGCTATTGCTAAGTGCTATTGAAATCCAAGTTTATAACTCATGCTTGGAAGCGGTAACTTGCAGTGCCTGTTTAATCCCAGTACTCCACAAACGAAATCAACAACTCTCCACGCACACCCCCAAGCTCTTGTGGAACATGTTGTAATTTTCCTCTCCTTTCTATAAAAGTCATCTAATGTCTCCATGTTCATTCTCATAAGCAAACTTCTCTAATTTCATTTAGCAGATGTCCCACGGCTTCCGCAACATGTATTAGACACCTTTGGTAAATGAGAAACCTAACCACTCAAGAAAATGCACAGTGGGCAAGGGTCACACTACATGGGCATTGCCTGGACATGAGATACAATGTCTGAATAATTACTGGGTTTTGCCCGAGGCCAGCCCCCTTTCAAATTTCCCTAGTACAATTCTCAAAATGCTGAAATAAACACATTCCACAGTCTTTCTTAGAAGAGGGTTTATAGTGTGTTGAGAAAGAGGTTTCACCGAAAAGCCTTATGCTGTCAATTTTGCTTTTAAATGCCCTTAAACAACTCTATTAGTCATAGAGAAAAAGTGAACATTTGTTACTGATTAGAGATAAAGCATCTCAAGTTCTGGAGCTGAGGAAGGAGTGGCTAGAACAGGACTTGGCTGGGAGAGGAGATACAGTCCAAAGTAACACACCCAATTTGGACCATAGAAAAGTTGAACTTTCCAAAGTGTATTTCTAACTCTAGGAGGACAACAATGTTTCAATGGGTTCTGAAATTACAAGGATCTACAATTTTCCAAGAAAACTAAGCCTCAACCAGGGACGCTAGATGAATGAATGAGGGAATTTGCCAGATTGGATTACAAAACCTCTTCAAAATCAGGTGCTCAGTTACAACCTTAGAGGTATCTTCCTGCACAACCTCTGGCCCTTGCTTGTGTGCAGACTCATAGATAAGAGGGACTAGGAGAGGAAAGGAAGGGCCTTGCACCCCAAGCCATCCAGCCCTTAAAAATCCACCAGGGCCCCCTCCCTCTGGGAACCTCACACGACTTCTATTAAGGGCTGTAAGGCCTCGGGCAGCCAGGCTGCACCCCTCAGGACATGCCAACTCTCTCGGAGAAGCGCTTCCAGAGAGCTCACCCGCCCCCCTCAACAGTTGGGTGACCATTTTCTGGGGCTGGGTAAACCTCGCCAAGCGAGCTACCCAGCCATCCCGGCGGCTCCCGCCCTCAGGTGAGGAAAGGGACACCTGACCGCCCGCACCCCTCCACCCCGCGCGCACTCCGCCGCCGCGCCTCCCCGTATCGCCATGGTAACCGTCCCCCTCCCCGCGTGACGCCGCCACGCGGGGCGCCCCTCTGGTGCCGGCAACAAGTCCCCCAGCGCGGCCCGCGGCCTGTAGCCCTGGCCCGGCCTCGCCTCCCCCGCACCCGGCCCGGCTCCGCCCGGCCGCACTCACTTGATCCTGGAGCCCATGATCCCCGGGCCTCCTCATGGGCCCGCGGGCCCCGCTCGCCGCTGCGCAGCCCGCCCGCCCGCGGCCGACCGGCCTCCCTCCGGCGCTCTCCCCGCCCCTTCCTCCCTTCCCTCAGGCAGGGGCCCGCCCGCTCGAGGCTCGCTCCCTCGCTGCCAACGCGGCCGCCGCCTCCCGAGGTTAATGCACTAGCTCCAGCCAGGCGAGCGCCATGGTCGCCGGCCCGCGTCCCCGGCACGCGCCGCCCCCACTGCCTCTCACACCGCCGCCCCCTGCCGCCCGCGCCGCGCCAGCCGCCCGGGCTGCTGGGAAATGTAGTCCGCTCCGGGAAGGAGGGCGCTAAGGGGCGGGAACCGCGCGATAGACTGCTGGTCTACCCGACCTCACAGCCACAAGGCCTTGAGCTTCCGGGAGGAGAAACCTAGAGACCTTGGAACTGTGTTCTCTGCAGAAACCTCCACCTAAAACACCCCGAAGCGACTGCACTTTGCATGACGCACACACCCTCCCAAGAGGCCACCCAAGAAAGCATCCCTGTCTCAATATGGGGGTCTCCTGAAATTTGGGGGTGACTGATTTCGAGGGAGGCCTTTGCTCTTCCCTCAGGTAGCTTTGATTCAGGACCTCACTGTCACCCAAAACTCGTGCCTTCGGGGTTCTTGTCTCCTCACCTTGAAGGATAGACCATAGCAGGCGTTTTAGAGTGAAATTTATTAGACAGTCACAGGCAGGAGCTTAAGAGAGAAGGAAAAGCTCCTGTGTGGCAGGAGCCGGGCCTAGGAAGTAGGGTGCCAGCCAGCTGATGGTCTAGGGGCTTTTTAAAGAACTTACGGGGAAAAAAAAACTTAAAAAGCCGGGCGTAGTGGTGCACGCCTTTAATCCTAGCACTTGGGGGGCTGAAGAGATGGCCTAGCGGTTAAGAGCGCCGACTGCTCTTGCAGAGGACCCAGGTTCAATCCCCAGCACCCACATGGCGGCTGAGAACCGTCTGAAACTCCAATTCCAGGAGAACTCCAGTTCCAGGGGAATCCGACACCCTCTTCTGACCTCCACGGCACTGCACGACAGGGGTGCACAAACTTGCATGCAGACAGTACATTCATACACATACAGAAATAAATAAAATTAAAAAAAAAAATCCTAGCACTTGGGAGGCAGAGGCAGGCGGATCTTTGTGAGTTCAAGGCCAGCCTGGTCTACAGAGTGAGTTCCAGGACAGCTGGGGCTACAGGGAGACCCTGTCTCAAAAAGACCAAAAGAGAAAGGGAAAGGGAAGGAAAGGAAGAAAGGAAAGGAAAAAGGAAAGGAAAGAAGGAAAGGAAGAGAAAAAAGAGAGAGAGAGAGAAAGAGAGAGAGAGAGAGAGATTCATGATGTGTCTGTCCACCCTATATCCATCCCATAGTCACTACAGTAACATCCTAGGCCCCACCAGGCAGGGAATAAAGAAAGCACAAACAGTAAAAGACTCTTTCTTTGGAATTACCTCCTGAATAAAAAATAAGGTCTCCTTTTTGCCTATGCCTTTGAGGTTGTTGAAGGCAAAGAGTGAACTTTTCTGAATAAAAATGAAAATGTCCAAACTGCCATTTTGAATTCAAAGTCTGTACCCAGACACCAACACCAACTTATAAACACCCCCAGGAGCAACATTCTGCTAGACAGGCAGGGGCTTCATGGTGTTTATTCACCTTGTTTCCTATGAAACCTCTCCAAGGAACAGTTGTTATCAAGATCTTCCCTGGAATGAGCAGCTAGTTCAAAAGCTCTGAGCAGGAGACTATAAATAAAACAAAGTTATTTGGTGGAGGGCAAAAGCTGGCTGCTTTTCAAAGAAGGTTGTAGCCATCCTGGCCACAAAAATGTCTAGGTGCCTGCTGGGTGGTTTTGTGTGTGTGTGTGTATATGTGTGTTGTGTGTTGGAGGGGGAGGCAGAAGGTGGGGTCTATGTGTCTGCCCAGGTGGCCTCTAGACAGCAGGGTGGTCTGAGAAGAGAGAACAGTCTGGGAGTTAGAGAAGTCTGGTCTCTAATACTGGCTGCAGCACTGACTAGCAGAGTGATTTTAAGCAAATAATTGGACAATTGTCTGCATTCATTTCCTCCTCTATAAAATGGGTAGAGGATGAGGAGGAGCATTTATCTTAAGACAGATTGTAATGAGGGAGCTAACTGCAGGCCCTGGAACCAAATCTCACCTCTACCTCTTGCAACACATATGATCTTAGGCAAGTTTTAGCTTATCTCTCTACATCTCCCGTTCTTTGTAAAATGAGAATGATGGTAACAATTTTCCCATGTTACTAAGTCACCATGAGACTTAAATAAGTTAATGATGCTTATAAAGTATATACTGACCAATGTATAGAAAGAACTCAAAAATTATCAGCAACTAGTATATATAAATCAGCACACTTTAACATTTATTTTCATTTGTTTGCTTGCAATGCTTGGAAATAAACCTTAGGACTCATATTTGCATGCACTGACTCCTAAGTTTCACCTATAGCCCTGACATTCATTATTAATATTAATAACCATAATAAGGACTAGAAGGATTAGTGCAGTTGGCAAAGTGCTTGCTCTGCAAGCATGAGGACCTGAGTTACATCCCAAAATCATCTTTTCTTTAACTTTATTTTTATCTTATGTGTATGAGTGTATTGCCTGCATGTATGTAAGTGCACCTGTGTTGCTTATTGCCCAGGGAGGCTAGAAGAGGACGTCAGATCCCTGGAATTGGAGTTATGGATGGTTGTTACCTGCCGTATGGGTGCTGAGATTCAAACCCAGGTCTTCCCAAAAGCAGCCAATGCTCTTAACTGCTGAGCCCCCCAGAATCATCTTTTTAAAAAAAAAGTCAGGATGGCCGGGCGTGGTGGCACACGCCTTTAATCCTAGCACTTGGGAGGCAGAGGCAGGCGAATCTTTGTGAATTCAAGGCCAGCCTGGTCTACAGAGTGAGTTCCAGGACAGCTGGGGATACAGGGAGACCCTGTCTCGAAAAGATAAAAAAAAAAAGTCAGGCATAGTGGTGGGGAGACAGAGATGGGCAGATCCCTAAGATTAGACAAGCCTTAGGCCAGTTGAACACCCTGTCTCGAAAAGAAAAAAAAAAAGCATGGATAGTGCCTGAGGAATGATATCAGAGGTTGTCCTCAGACCTCACATACACATGAACACACCTGCATACACACTCAGAATAATAAACATACTAATAAATAGTTCTATGCTTACATTTAAAAGACCTGAGTTCCTAACCTCACTTTACTGTTAACATTCTGTGTCCATTAGAATATAATTCAACTGTAAATGATAGAGATCTGTAATAACAGTAACTGAAACAAAAATGGAAACTTGTTTCTCTTTCACATAAGGTGTAGAGATGAACATGCTGGGACTAAGATGACAATTCCATAATCATTAGATATCTAGAATCCTATCTTTCTTCTCTCCTATTCTTCAACCACAACTTCTACTTTGTGGTCCAGACTGGCTACTTAAACTGTAGCTAGGAATCTGCAACCAAGTAAGAACATGATAGATAGCCACTGAGACTCTGACCTGTAAGCCTATTTCCCAGGAATTTCTCACACTACTTCCATGCCCATTCATCCGGCCAGAACTTAGTTATGAAACCTCATCTCACTGAGAAATAGGACCTTTATGCCAGACAGTGGTATGCATGGCTGAAGGTAGGAAGGAACATTTCCAGGAAACAGGAGGAAGGCAGATACTGCAAGACAGCCAATTGTCTCTGCCATGCTTGGCATTGTGACCTTGGACAAGCTAATATGTACCTCTGGGACTCAGTTTCCCTATACCAAAGTTTAAAAAAATCAGGCCAGGATCTCTTCTAGTTCTAGAATTCCATAATTCAGTGGCTCAATATTTTTATAATTTTTTTATTTTATTTTTTTTGTATGTGTATGAATGCACTGTCTGCATGTAGGTTTGTACACCCGTGTCGTGCAATGCTGAGGAGGTCAGAAGAGGGTCTCGGATTCCCCTGGAACTAGAGTTCTCCTGGAACTGGAGTTCTCCTGGAATTGGAGTTACAGACGGTTCTTAGCCGCCATGTGGGTGCTGGGGATCGAACCCGGGTCCTCTGCAAGAGCAGTCAGTGCTCTCAACCACTAGGCCATCTTTCCAGCCCCTATTTTTATAATTTTTATCTGATATCATTCAAATAAAATGAGACCTCCCTGCCAAGTACATGGTATAATCAATTGTTGGAATTAAAACCTTCCAGTGCAAAGAAACTTTGCCTTCTAGACTGTTGTCAAAATAGGTTCACTAAATGATGGAGCAGATAAAAAGTAATGCAGTGTGATTCCTCCTGCATGAATACTCTGATGTACCTAGCTTCCGAGCATTTGGTTTTTCTGCATTACTGAGGTGGCTGTGTTAATAAGTGAATAAATTCGCCGGGCGTGGTGGCGCACGCCTTTAATCCTAGCACTTGGGAGGCAAAGGCAGGAGGATCTTTGTGAGTTCAAGGCCAGCCTGGTCTACAGAGCAAATTCCAGGACAGCTGGGGCTACAGGGAGACCCTGTCTTGAAAAAGACCAAAAATAAATAAATAAACAAATAAATAAATAAATAAACAAATAAATAAATAAACAAATAAATAAATAAATAAGTGAATAAATTCATAAGTGAAGCTCTAAGCAGCTCTGATGTCTCCTAATTATACAGCATTAAATGCCAGAATAAATGGTCTGTGGGTCAGGAGTCTGTGATCTGTTGCTTCTGGTGCAATAAAAGATAATTGAAAATTTTGACATATTTAATCTATCATAAAATATATCACTTTTAGGACTATGCCTTTAGTCCTAGCACTCAGGAGGCAGAGATAGGTGGATTTCTGTGAGTTTGAGGCCAGCCTAAATACTATAGCAAGTTCTAGGCCAGACAAGGCTACATTGTACAAAAAAAATTTTTTTTAAATCCTGGGCTGGAGAGATATAGCCTAGTGGTTAAGAGCTCCAACTGCTCTTGCAGAGGACCCAGGTTGGATCCCCAGCACCCACATGGCAGCTAAGAACCACCATCTGTAACTCCAATTCCAGGAGAACTCCAGTTCCAGGGGAATCCGACACCCTCTTCTGACCTCCGAGGCATTGCACGACATGGGTGCACAAACCTACATGCAGACAGTACATTCATTCACATACAAAAAAATAAATAAAATTTTTAAAAAATCCCTTTAAGATGGGCATGGTAGATGCCACTAGTTATTCCTGCACTTAGGAGGCTGAGGCAAGAGAACTGTTGCAAGTTTGAAGACAGCCTGGGCTACAGGGTGAGACTTTCTCAAAATAAAATCATCACTTGAAACGCACATCAGTAGTTTTAAGTATAATCTCATGATCACTACCTGATTCTGGAACACTTTCCTCATCCACCCAAGAAGCCCTGGACCCCCAGCAATCAGTCCTCACCCTCCCAACCTGGCAACCATCTATCTACAACTGTGGATGGACTTCTGGATCCCCAATATGTGATTGAAGTTGAATGATACAATGTCTGTTCTTTGTGTTTTGCCTTTTTTGCTTAGTCTAATGTTTTCAAGGCCCAACCAGGTTGTAGAATGAATGAATACTTTTTTTCCCAAATAATGTCTGTTAGATGAATGTGCCACATTTCGTTGCTCCACATTTTATGGATGGACATTTGGGTTGTTTTCTCTTTTATGAATATTATGAGTAATTAATGCTGCTGTGAACATTTGTGTACACAGTTTTGTGAGGACATATGTTTTCAATTCTCTTGGGTGTTGTGGTTATATTCTGCAGAAAGAATCCACAGCTCATTAATAGAGGTACTGCTCCCCTCCCCCAAAAAAGGAGTTTGGGATATGCAGAATCATACCAAGTTAAATAGGTTTCCTAATTGTAGAATTTCTTTGCCTTTTATGTTTAGCAAAGTATACTATGAATCTCCTAGAAGGAGAATGAATGCAGACAGGATATACCAGTAGCTAAATAAAAAAAAAAAAAAGGCTCGAGTCAAGTTGAGTGTGAACTTGGAAAAAGAGTTGCTTAAATTCTCTGAACCTTAATTTCTTCTTTAACAAGGTGGTGTAATTCCCACCTTGTAAAGATGAAGTAGTAAAGAATGTAAGTTTCTTGCTGTGTATTCGGCATTCAGCAAAGAGGAATGTTATTCTACTAAATTTTCTGTTTGATAAAGATAACAGCCACTCGGGGCATGGTGGTGCACACCTTTAATCCTAGCACTCGGGAGGCAGAGGCAGGCAGATCTTTGTGAGTTCAAGGCCAGCCTGGACTACAGAGTGAATTCCAGGACAGCTGGGGCTATAGGGAAACCCTGTCTCGAAAAGACAAAAAAAAAAAAAAAAAAAGTTCCAGGTCAGAAAAATAAATAAATAAATAAAATAAAATAAAAATAAAAAAGAAAGTCCCAGGTCAGCTGCAGCTACAGGAAGACCCTGTCTCAAAACAAAACAAAACAAAACAAAAACAAACAACAAAAAAAACAGGTATGATAACACTTCTAATCCCATGATGCATGGGACCCTGTCTCAAACAAAAAAAATTAAATCTGAGCTTAGACTACTGAGTTACTACTATATTTGAGGGGCCAGCAAGATTGCTCAATGAGTAAAGGTGCTGCCACCACACCTGAAAATCTGAGTTAAATCCCTGGGACCCACATGATAAAAGAAGCACATAGTAGAGGAAGAGCACTGACTTCTGCAAGTTGTCCTCTGACCTCCACACACAGGCCATGGCCCAAATGCACACATACAAAATAAATAAAAGAAAATATAACGACCCAGTACACCTGTTTACTTCTATACTGTCTTCTTAAATTGTGGCAAAACATACATACCATAAAATTAACTGACAATCATTTTCTTTTTTTAGTCTTTTGGAGACAGGGTCTCCCTATAGCCCCAGCTGTCCTGGAACTCACTCTGTAGACCAGGCTGGCCTTGAACTCACAGAGATCCACCTGCCTCTGCCTCCCAAGTGCTAGGATTAAAGGTGTACACCACCATGCCCGGCTTAAAGACAGTTTAGCCACCATGTGGGTGCTGGGAATTGAACCCAGGTCCCCTGCAAGAGCAGTTGGTCCTCTTAACTGCTGAGCCATCTCTCCAGCCCCAACTGACAATCATTTTCTTTTTTTTTTTTTTTGGTCTTTTCGAGACAGGGTCTCCCTATAGTCCTAGCTGTCCTGGAACTCACTCTGTAGACCAGGCTGGCCTTGAATTCACAAAGATCCGCCTGCCTCTGCCTCCTGAGTGCTAGGATTAAAGGCGTGCGCCACCACGCCTGGCGACAATCATTTTCAAATGTGTAGTTCAGTGGTATTTGGTGCTTTTACATTGTTGCAAGCATTAACACTCTCCATCTCCAGAGCTTTTTCCACTTTCCCAAACTGAAGCTCTGCACCCATTAAACAAAATAATAATCCCGCAGCCATTCCTTTGTCTTCCTTCCTTCAGCAACTACTGACATTTTTCTACTCTGTATCTTTATGAGTTAGCCTTCTCTTCTAGAACCTCAAATGAGAGGAATCACGGTGTTTGTTTCCTTGTGGCCACTATTTCACTTAACAGGATATCTTCAAGGTTCATTCATCTTGAAGCACCTGTTAGAATGCCCTTTGTTAAGGCTGAATAAAATTTCATTGTCTGAATAGATACAGTAATCTGTCAGTGGACTTTGCTTTCAGTTCTTTTTGGTTATACACCCAGAAGTGAAATTTCCGGATCATATGACAATTCTATTTTTAATTTCTTGAGGAACTACTGTACCATTTCCTATAATAGCTGAACTGTTTTTATGGTATGCTCACATTCTCTCCAGTGCCTGCCATTTGTGTGTGTGTGTGTGTGTGTGTGTGTGTGTGTGTGTGTTTTGTCTTTTTTTGGGGGAGGGGCTTTTTGAGACAGGGTCTCCCTGTCGTCCCAGCTGTCCTGGAACTCACTGTGTAGACCAGGCTGGCCTTGAATTCACAGAGATCCACCTGCCTCTGCCTCCTGAGTGCTAGGATTAAAGATGTGCACCACCATGCCGGGCACTGTTTTGTAACTTTTATCCTAGGGGTGGAAGGTGGTACCTCGCTGTGCTTTTGATTAGTATTTCTCTGTTAGTGATAGTGAACATTCTTCCATGGGTTTATTGACCATTTGTATATGTTCTTTGGAGAAATGGCTATTCAACTCATTTGTCCATTTGTTTATAATGTTGTTATGGGATTGTTTTTGTTCCTTTCTCTTTCTTGTTTATTTGGTTTGGTTTTCTGAGATAGGGTCTCCCTATAGCACCAGCTAGCCTGGAACTCACAATGTAGACCAGATTGGTCTTGATCTCACAGAAATCCACCTGTTTCTACATCCCAAGTGCTAGGATTTAAGGCATGCACACATAACTTCTTTTCTTTTTTGAATCAGAGCCTCCTGTGGCCCTGGCTTGCCCCAAACTCAAGATCTTCCTTCCTCTACCTCCCAAGTGCTGGGATCAAAGGCATATACCACCACACCTGGTTTATGCAGTCAGTGTTGGGGATCAAACACTAATCAAGCACTCCACAAACCAAGCTACATCCCCAGCCCTGTTTTGTTTTGTGTTTAAATTAGAGGAATGATTTCTATATTTTGAATATCAACCTCTTATCAGATATATATGATTTGTAAGTATTTTCTCTCATTCCATGGACTGTTTTTTTCTCTTTTCTTCTCTTCCTTTTTTTTCCATCCATGGACTCTTTACTTGTTTAACAGTGTCCTTTATGTAGAAAAAGGTTTTTTTAATACTTATTTTTTTATTTTGTATGCATGAGTGTACTGTCTGTATGTATGTAAGTGCCCCTGTGTCTGTGCAATACATGCGGCAGTCAGAAGATGGTGTTGGATTACCCTGGAACTGGAATTACAGATGGTTGTTAGCTGCCATGTGGATGCTGGGAATCAAATCCTGGTACTTTGCAAGAGCAACCAGTGCTCTTAACTATTGAACCATCTCTCCAGCCCCAGAAAAAGCTGTTATAAAACAAACATTTATGGAATCCAATTTTTCTTTTCTTTTTTTTTAATTTTTTAATTAATTTTATTTATTTCTGTATGTGTATTAATGTACTGTCTGCATACAAGTTTGTGCACCCGTGTCATGCAACGCCGTGGAGGTCAGAAGAGGGTGTCAGATTCCCCTGGAACTGGAGTTCTCCTGGAATTGGAGTTTCAGATGGTTCTCGGCCGCCATGTGGGTGCTGGGGATCAAACCCGGGTTCTCTGTAAGAGCGGTCGGCGCTCTTAACTGCTAGGCCATCTCTCCAGCCCCCAATTTTTCTTTTCTTATCTGTGCTTTTAGTATTATACCCAATAAGACATTGCCAAATCAAATATTCTGAGGCATCTCCCCTTAAGCTTTGTTCTAAGAATTTTGGTGTTTTAGATCTTACATTTAAATGTTTTTTTTTTTTTCCATCACAAATAATGTTCCATATCAAGTGTATGATGGGGAATCTCTTCCCTTTTACATTTATTTATTTATTTATTTATTTATTTGTGGGAGGTAGGTAGGGGGTGCAAGCATGCCACATGTATGGAGATCAGAGGACAACTTCTGGGAATCATTTTTCTCTTTCTACAATGTGGGGCCCAGTGCTGAACTCAGGTTGTCAGCCTTGATGGCAAGCACTTTTACCTGCTGAGCCACCTTGCTGGTCCAAGATAGGAATCTACCTTCTTTTGAAGGCCAAGTAGAGGATCTCGAGCCTTTCTTCATCTGTGGGCAGTGTGCCACTGGCTCTATGGCTCCATGGTTGTTTACTTATGGTAACCAGACTACCTTGCAAATGGTCAATAATCAATGAAAGCCATGTCCTTGGGGTTTTTTTCTGTCTTTTCTTTTTTTTTTTTTGAGACAGGGTCTCCCCATAGCCCCAACTGGCTGACCTGGGACTCACTCTGTAGACCAGGCTAGCCTTACACTCACAGAGTGTAAGGCCTGCCTCTGCCTCCCAAGTGTGGGGATTAAAGGCATGTGCCACCATGCCCGGCCTATGTCCTTGTTTTAAATGTGAAGGTGCTGCTACACAGTTGCACAGTGAGCTTGAGTGACTTACCTGAAATAAAAAAGCCAGGAGGTAAACAAAACTTACCCTAGCTGGGCATGGTAGTGAAGGCATTTAATCCCCACACTCAAGAGACAGAGGCAAATGGATCTTTGTTAGTTCAAGGCCAGCCTGGTCTACATAGTGAGGTTCAGTTCAACCAGCACTACACAGTGAGGCTCTACCTAAAATTAAAAAAACAAACAAACATGTAGCCTAGCTCCTAATTGTAGGATCATTGATTAATCCCCTGAAACAGAAGCTTTTATCTTGTTTTCACAGCTGATTTATCCTTTAGCTCATCAAACATTATTTTCCTTTGTGTAAATAATAAATTTACATTAGTTAAAAATATATGAAATGGGGTAGAAATATAGCTCAGTGGTAGAGTCTGTGCTTAGCTCTGAGTTTAATCCCTGTCACACTGTATGTATGTGTGTGTCTGTGTGTCTGTGTGTCTGCGTGCACGTGTGTGTGTGTGTGTGTGTGTGAGAGAGAGAGAGAGAGAGAGAGAGAGAGAGAGAGGCGTATATATTGACATATGTATGTAGGTATAGATATACATATATAGAGAATAAATAGCACATGCAATTTCCTGGCAGTCTCTTCTGCAACCTATCCATGGATTTAAACTGGTTGCTGTTAGAGGATGGGTTTTGGAGCCAGACTGCCTGGCTCTCTGTGGAACCTTGGAAAAATTATTAGGCATTCTCTAACTCAGTTCCCTCATTTGTAAAGTACCTTCTTCAATAGGATCACTGTGAAAATTAAATTTACTAATACACATTGAGTACATAGGTCAGTCTTGCATTTTGTAATGACTCAGAGATAGTGGTTATATAGTCTCTCTGTCTCTCTGTCTCTCTCTCTCTCTCTCTCTCTTTGATTTTTGAGACAGGGTCTCCCTGTAGCCCCAGCTGGCCCGGAACTCACTTTGTAGACCAGGCTGGCCTTGAACTCACAGAGATCCGCCTTCCTCTGCCTCCTGAATGCTGAGGTTAAAGACGTGTGCCACCACACCCAGCCATATATTCTCGTTTTAACAACCAACCAAGGAGTGAAAGCCAAATCTAAGAAAGACCAGAGAGAATTGGTGATTTAGGGCCATGTTTCCCACACTTAGCTCTGTGTACCATTATCATCTGGGGAGGTTGTTTACAGAGTCCAGAACCCATATCCTCAGACTCTGATTCAGGATGGAGATCAGAGTCTAAGCCTTAACAAGTTCCACATATGAGGCATATCCACAAATGAGGGAAACCATGGTTTCAGGCCTTCCCCAGGTGCTGATGTGAACTGAACTCCCATTAGTACCTACAGGCACGCACTCGCCACCTCCCTGCTTCCCTTTTCAGTGCTATCGGCCTCCAGATCGGATCCTGCATCCTTCCCACCGGCTTCCCAAGGCTAAGTCAATGTGGTTGGTTGAGCATGGGACTTCCTTAGAGACCCAAGTTAGTTGTCAGCAACCACTCACCCACTTACCAATTCTCTCCTATGTGTCAGGCCCTGTGTTTAGGAACTTTCTTGCTCCCCTTGGAAGCCTCTTCCTCTCCAAGCCCTGCACTGTAACACTCAGCATATATTCTCCATGGCTTACTATGTGTGTGGTGCTTTATGCTTGGTGCTAGGAAATGGACATAATAAAGGTTTGTTTGTATGGATCAGACACAGTACAGAAGCTGTCATGGTGTGGTCCCTTTACTTACCTTGCTTACCCCGATGGCTCACCCTGAGCACCTTGTAAATGGACTTCTCTGGGCTCTGCTGTTCCTTCTTCCACACTGCTCTCCCTGCAGCCCTAGGATTGGGTATATATTGCCTTCCCAGCCAGGCTTGACACTCCTTAACCCACTTGGGTAATTGACTCTACTCGTTAGGTCTTCTAGAACCCCCTGACCTAGGGATGTTTCCATTTCTACCTGATGAACCCAATTTTTTAGCAAAGACTCTTCCATTTTGAAGACTCTTCCATCTTTTCAGAAGAGACATGAATAGTTTTCGGAACTCTGCTCTAGTCTACCCCAGGGCTCCCTACAAAGGCTTTTTTTTTTTTTGTCTTTTTGAAACAGGGTCCCCCTTTAGTCCCAGCTGGCCTAGAGCTCATTATGTAGACCAGGCTGGCCTTGAACTCACAGAGGTCCATGCCTGCCTCTGCCTCCTGAGTACTGGGATTAAAGGCATGCACCACCATGCCCAGCCCAAAAGCTTTTTTTAAATATACTTTTAGATATGAAGCTGGAGATGGTAGTACCTACTTCATAAGATGGTGATGAGAAGAAAAAGGTTATATTTGTAAGTCCTAAAGACCCAGAAAAAAATAGATATTTGTGTGGTTTTTTTGTTTAAATTGTTTCGAAACAGGGTCTCATGTAGCCCAGACTAGCTTCAAACTCCTAATCCTCCTGCCTCAACCTTCCAACTTCTGGGATTAGTCAGGCACTGCCATTTATAAATGGATAATTATTGTGATGGCTGATATTGATTGTCAGTTTGACAGAATCTAGCCCCTCAATTTGGCTAGACTGGTAGGCCAGCAAGCCCCAGGACCTTCCTGCCTCTGCCTTCCCAGTGCTAGGGTTAGAGCCACTCACAGCCATACCCAGCTCTTTCACACGCATACTGGAAACCACTCTTCAATATTTTACTGGCTGAGCCATCTCCTCAACCCTCTTAAGTTGCTTCTTAAAAGTGACATCATTCAGATACTTGGTACATTCTAAGATACACTCTGAGCTGTTCCTCAAGTACTCTTAGAATGATTGCAAAGATTCGGACCAGTGGATTTGCATGGGTTTCTGGCTCTAATCATCAGAAAACCATTTTCACAGATCACTTTGGGTTGCCTACAGGAAGAGCTAGCTTCGGTTTTTACAATACCCTTGAGAGGTCAGTACTACATGCACACTATATAACACACTTGCAGGAAGGTAATTTGCTCCCTACCTCTCACATCAAGCCAAAAGTGCTAAGAGCTGAGACTTCTGCTAAGGACTCTCTAATTCCTAAGTTGCCTCTTCAGAAACAATTTATAGCAAGCTTTCAAACTCAAACTCTCCATGTTCTCTCCTCTATCTCTTTTTTCTTCTCCACTAAAAATTTCCTGGACAACATCCTCATTAGCTAATATGCATAAGTTATTTTTTACTTTTTGAACATAATTGGTTCATTTAAGGAAAGATTTCCACCTACATGAAAGGAGTTGAGCTGCCTAGTGAAGATGCTTGGGAATTGAGCAAGGTGCTGCTCATGGATGGCCCTCTGCTGCTGGGTTGGTGTCACTAGCTGTGTAGCAGAGTGGAAAACAAGCTCTTTATTCACACTCACCTGCCACATTGGAGCCCAGGGACTTGGGGCAAGTCTCTTCCTGTTTGCAAGCATCAGTCTTTTCAACTGATAACAGGAAGCACTTGCCCTATAGGGTTTCCATGAAGACTAAATGAGATCACCCCTGGGGCCTCACAGGGAATATGGGGCCCCTTGAAAACTGGAAATAGCTTGGCATGGTGATATGCACTGTAATCCCAGCACTTGGGAGGTTGAGGCAGAAGGGTCATGGAGTTAAGGCCATTCTGGACTACCTACGAAAGTTTCATGTCAAAACAAAACAAAACAAAGCAAAACCCAAAAACAGTGTGTGCCTTTAATCCCAGCACTTGGGAGGCAGAGGCAAGAAGAATCTCTGTTAGTTCAAGGCCATCCTGGTCTACAGAACGAGTTCCAGGACAGCTGGGGCTACAAGGAGACCTTGTCTCAAAAAGACCAAAAAACAAAACAAAACAAACAAAACAAAAAAACCCCAGAACAAACATACAAAAAAAGCTAGAAGGATCTATGACAGTGGGGCACATGCAGGAAAGGCAGAATAATCTGATGGTTTGTACCATGCTTAGGTTTTATGATGTGTTTCTTTCCAAGGCTCATTTTCTTGTAGTAAAGAAGACAGAATCAGGGGCTGGAGACATGGTTCAGCAGTTAAGAACTGGCTGCTCTTGCAAAGGACCCAGTTTGATTCCCAGCACCCACATAGTGGCTAACAACCATTTGTCACTCCAGTTCCAGGGGAATCCAATGCTGTCTTATGACCTCCTTGGGCATTGCATGACGTGAGTGCACTAACAAACCTGCAGGCAAATACTTGTACACATAAAATAATAAATAAAATATATTTATTTTTAATGTGTATGAGTGTACTGTCTGCAGGTAGGTTGGTGCACCCGTGTGGTGCAGTGCTGCAGAGGTCAGAAGAGGGTGTCAGATTCCCCTGGGACTAGAGTTAAAGATGGTTCTTAGCTGCCATGTGGGTGCTGGGAATCGAACCCAGGTCCTCTGCAAGAGCAGTCGGCGCTCTTAACTGCTGAGCCATCTCTCTAGCCCCATAAATAAAATATTTTTTGTTTTTTAATTTTTTTTTTGTATGTATATGAATGTACTGTCTGCATGCAGGTTTGTGCACCCGTGTCATGCACTGCCTCAGAGGTCAGAAGAGGGCGTCAGATTCCCCTGGAACTGGAGTTCTCCTGGAATTGGAGTTTCAAAGGGTTCTCAGCTGCCATGTGGGTGCTGGGGATCGAACCCGGGTCCTCTGCAAGAGCGGTCGGCACTCTTAAACGCTAGGCCATCTCTCCAGCCCCATAAAACATTTTTTAAAAAGAAGACAGAATCCACATAAAAAGCTCAATAATCAATGGTTGCTCCATTCTCAACAAGCCTCTCCAACCACAGTGTTCCTCCAAATAGCAGTCAGAGTAATTGATTTCTGCTTCTAGGGCAAAAAGCATATGGACACCAGAGGGTGTTCATATTGGGACAGACCATGTGTGCTCTGGGCAGCTCAAGCCAAACTGTCTGCCCCAACTTCTGCTGGTTATATGACCGATGACAGCTTAATGGACTCTTTACTCTTGAATGAGGGGGGGGGATAACTTATGGCATTATAACATATGAATATGATGTGGTTTTCCTTTTTTCTTCAAGCTATGTAGACAGAGTCAGAAACATCTGTAGACTTGAGCTTGAACCTCCCTTCTCCTGGCCCTGTCAGCATGAGGGACAGACTTAGTCATTGCAATTACCATAATCAGTCATGTTTCTACAATGTAGCCTTGTGTGTGTGTGTGTGTGTGTGTGTGTGTGTGTTTGTGTGCGTGTCTGCTATCCTGTATGATAGGAGAATGTATATTGTGTACCCGGCTTATTATAAGATCACTATGAACGACCTCAAGTTCCTGGTTTACCAAGGATGAGCCAGTTCTTCTAGGAATGAATAGGTTGGTGGACACACACATGCAGGCACACACACACACACACACACACACACACATACATATACACACACAACACAACAGGACACATGGGCACATGTTGTTGTCATGGGGAAGCTGCACAGTTTCTAGAAAGCTGCATCATCCTGACCATTCAGGCAAGTTCTCCTTATGTGGGGTATCCAGACCTTACTCAACATCATAGTCTGAAAGAGGAGGCTGTGAATAGGGGCCGCAGGTGTCTCCATGACATGGAGGGGGCTGGGAAGGCAGAAATGAGAGGCAAGGATCCTGTAGGATGTTGGTGCCACCTTGGTCTTTAAGAATCAGTCTGACCTGAATTCAAATCCATCATCCTGATTTTAAGCAAGCCTCTTCATCTTGGAGCCTCAGTTTACTCAGCTGTGACACCTTACACAATGCTATGAAGACTGATGATAAATCAGGTAAAGGCTAGGTAAGGCATGAGGCGCAGTGCCAGACTCAGGATGATCCTGGTACAAGGTAGCTCTTCTCCTTTGGGACGAAGTCCCAGTCCAGGCAGGAGGTGTGCACAGTCGCAGCTCACAGGCAGCGTGGGAATGTCCCTTCCAGCCACCCAGAGCCTGTTGAATAGGAAGCGTGTAGCAGCGCGTGGCTCTCCATCTGGTTAATGTTCGCTTGTGTTTCCTGCTGGAGAGCATCACTTTTTTCACCTCACCTGGTTTGTTTACCCAAACAAGCTGCTCATTAACAACATGAATTGCATTTTCTGCAATTCTGTTGACAGCACAAATGTCTGCAGTCAGCTTGGGAGTTTGGTGGGAACTGTCACAGGATCCTACCCCACCTAGCCAGCAGAGCCTCCGAGAAAAAAGTCAAGGTCCTGCTGGGGTCTGGGAGGGGGGGCAGGTGGCTAGAAGGTGGCTTGCCAGCAAGTCCAATCTAATGACCCCATTTTGAGCAGAGACAGGGTTCTCTGAGTCCTCTTGGGAGAGAGACTGTGATTTCCAGAAAATACATGTACACAGGGGCCAGGGGAATGGCTCAGTGCTTGCCACACAAGGGTGAGGCCTGAGTTCAATTCCCAGAATCCATGTAAAGCCAAGCCTGGCTGGTTTCATCTGTAATCCCTACAACAAGATGGGAAGTGGAAAGAGGAGACTCTTGGAAGCCCTCAGCTCGGCTACGCTGGTGTATACAGTGGCAAGCTGGAGATCCTGTTCCGAACGAGGCAGAAAGCAAGGACAGATACTCCATTTTGCCCACAGATCTCCACATGCAAGCTTACATTCACATGCACACAAAAGTTCAAGGCCAGCCTGGTTCACAAAGAGAGTTCCAGGCTAGCTGGGGCTACAGGGAGACCCTGTCTCGAAAAGACCCAGGGGCTGGAGAGATGGCCTAGCGGTTAAGAGCGCCGACCACTCTTACAGAGGACCCGGGTTCGATCCCCAGCACCCACATGGCGGCCGAGAACCGTCTGAAACTCCAGTTCCAGGGGAATCCGAGACCGTCTTCTGACCTCCGCGCATTGCACGACACGGGTGCACAAACTTGCATGCAGACAGTACATTCATACACATACAGAAATAAATAAAATTAATTAAAAAAAAGAAAAAAAAGAAAAGACCCCAAAAAACAAAACAAAACAAAACAAAAAAAATTAATGAAAATAAAAGGTAGACAGAATAGGATTTTCAAATGTGAAGGTAAGGGGTTAGAGTCAGGCATGACAGACAGGATTAAACCCTAGAGAAACAGTATGGAATGGGGAGGATCATTCCTCTGTAAAGAGTTCCTAGGGCCATCTTTCCTGGGCCCAACAAATCCCATGTTCATCACTGCCAGTAATAAGAAGTGAGAAGAATAATTGGCCTTCTTAGTTTGGTCCAAAATCCAAATCTCTGGTTGTTTATCTCAGCTGCTCAAGAGGAAAGGTGACATTTTAAAGGTGTTTATTTTAAATTTTTTTTTATTAATTTTTATTTATTTCTGTATGTGTATGAATGTACTGTCTGCATGCAAGTCTGCGCACCCGTGTCGTGCAATGCCGCGGAGGTCAGAAGAGGGTCTCGGATTCCCCTGGAACTGGAGTTCTGCTGGAATTGGAGTTTCAGACGGTTCTCAGCCGCCATGTGGGTGCTGGGGATCGAACCCGGGTCCTCTGTAAGAGCGGTCGGCGCTCTTAACCGCTAGGCCATCTCTCCAGCCCATAAAGGTGTTTATTTTAAATTATATTTTAAAATTAAATTGAATTTGGGGCTGAAAAGATGGCTCAGTGGTTAAGAGCACTGGCTGCTCTTGAAGAAGACCTGGGTTTGGTTCCCAGCACCCACATGGCAGCTAATAGCTGTCCGTAACTCCAGTTCCAAGGGATCCAACACCCTCTTCTGACCTCCATGGGCATTGCATGACACCAATGCACTTATATACATGCAGGTGATACACACATACACATAAAATAAAAATAATTTTTTTTCTTTCTGAGACAAGGTCTCCCTGTAGCCCCAGCTGTCCTGGAACTCACTATGTAGACCAAGCTGAACTTGAACTCACAGAGATCCACTTGCCTCTGCCTCCTGAGTGCTGGAATTAAAGGTGTGCACCACCACACCCAGCAATTTTTTAATTAAAATTAATTTATTCTATTTTCAATTATTGCCCTAAGAATGCTTTCACTTCTGCCCATTTCTTTTTTTTTTTTTAACTTTATTTATTTTTGTATGTGTATGAATGTACTGTCTGCATGCAGGTCTGTGCACCCGTGTCGTGCAATGCCTCGGAGGTCAGAAAAGGGTGTCAGATTCCCCTGGAACTGGAGTTCTCCTGGAATTGGAGTTACAGACAGTTCTCAGCCGCCATGTGGGTGCTGGGGATCGAACCCGGGTCCTCTGCAAGAGCGTCGGTGCTCTTAACCGCTAGGCCATCTCTCCAGCCCCACTTCTGCCCATTTCTTACGGAGGTTTTCTAATTGCATAGTGATTATACCTGAGGGATTATGGGTGTGAAAAAGGCAGCCCCGCTCTCATGTCCCATTCATTAGTAGTACTCAGTCCTGTGCCGAGTACTATTAATGAGTGGGATGGGCTAGGGATGGCCCAGGGGGTAAAAGCACTTGATCTGCAAGCAGGAGAACATGAGTTTGAATCCTCAGTATCTACATGCCAATCTGGACATGGCTGCATGTGCATGTATCTCCAGTGTTGGGAGGCAGAACAGGCAGGTCCTGGGAGCTCACTGGGCAGCCAGCCTGGCTGAAAGGTCAACCTCTGGGTTCAGTGACAGAACCTGTCTTAAAAGAATAAGGCAGAGAGTAATAAAGGAAACAGTTGAATCCTCCTTTGGCTTCCACATATTTGTGCATGGGTTCATGCATCTGCACACACATGTGCATGCAATACACACAGATCAAAAATACAAAATAAATCCCAGAACTTGGGAGGCAGAGACAGGTGGATCTTTGTGAGTTCAAGGCCAGCCTGGTTTACAGAGCGAATTCCAGGACAGCTGGGGCTACAGGGAGACCCTGTCTCAAAAAGACCAAAAAACAACAACAACAACAAAAAAAAAAGACCAACAAAATAAAGAACAGAGCAAATAAGCACAATAATAGCAAATCAAATAATTACAGAAAGTTACAGGAGGGAGAAGTCCATAGTATAGAGGAACACCTGGGACGGGGGGCTGGGGGGGCTGAGTCCTGGAAGGAGCCAGCCATAGTCCGTAGCATAGGGAAAGGAAGTGTGTTTCTTTTTCATCTCTAAGGTAATGGATGAGGCCCCATAGCAAAAGACATATTAATGAATAAAGCATGTAAATCTATCATATATATGTATATATATGTACATATATACATATATATATATATTGGTCTTTTTGAAACAGGGTCTCCCTTTAGTCCCAGCTGGCCTCGAGCTCACTCTGTAGACCAGGCTGGCCTTGAACTCAAAGAGATCCGCCTGCCTCTGCCTCCCGAGTGCTAGGATTAAAGGTGTGCACCACCACACCCAGCTTAATCCAATATACATTTACCTGACATGAGACCCAGCCAGGCAGGTGACATGTGCCTTTAATCTCAGCACTAGGAAGGCAGAAGCAGGTGAATCTCTGTGAGATAAAGGCTAATCTGATCTACATAGTGAGTTCTAGGCCAGCTATGTCTATAGGGAGACCCTGTCAAAAGAAGAAGAAGAAGAAGAAGAAGAAGAAGAAGAAGAAGAAGAAGAAGAAGAAGAAGAAGAGAAGGAAGGAAGGAAGGAAGGGAGGGAGGGAGGGAGGAAAGAAGGAAGGGAATTGAGACCCAAAGAAATGGGTCGTTTGATGCTCCAGTCAGTGGGTAATGCTCTTGCTATGCAGACATAAGAACGTGAATTTAGATCCTCAGAAACCATGTAAAGCCAGGCCCAGTAGCCCTGTGCTGTAATCCCAGTGTCCTACAGTGAAGTGGGAAGTGAAGGCAGGAAAACCCCCCGCAGCTTGAGAGCCAGCTAAGCTGGTGACTGCAATAGAAAAGAGACAAGAGATGACCCTGTCTCAGAAATGGTGGGGGTGAGGATCTTCCTTTGACCTTCATGTGCACACCAGAGCACATGTGCCACACAAGACACACACACACACACACACACACACCTACCAAAAAAAAAATTTTTTTTTTGGTTTTTTCAAGACAGGGTCTCCCTATAGCCTCAGCTGTCCTGGAACTCACTCTGTAGACCAGGCTGGCCTTGAACTCACAAAGATCCGCCTGCCTCTGCCTCCCAAGTGCTAGGATTAAAGGCGTGTGCTACCACGCCTGGCCAAATTTTTTTTAAAGAAACAGAGACAGGGCTGGAGAGATGGCCTACCGGTTAAGAGTGCTGACTGCTCTTACAGAGGACCCAGGTTCGATCCCCAGCACCCACATGGCGGCCGAGAACCGTTTGTAACTCCAATTCCAGGAGAACTCCAGTTCCAGGGAAATCAGACAACCTCTTCTGACCTCCGCAGCATTGCACGACACGGGTGCACACACCTGCATGCAGACAGTACATTCATACACATAATAAATAAATAAAATTAAAAAAAAAGAAACAGAGACATGTGGGTTTAAGAAAATTTTATTTATTTATTTATTTATTTATTTATTTATTTATTTATTTATTTATTAGGTTTAAGGTGATGGCCCAAGGAAGCAAAGCCATCTAACTGAAAAGTGGCAGGACACCATGGCCCTATGTTCTTGGTTCAGGGTTTCTTTGAGAGACACCAGAGAAAGTCTTTTTGTTCTTCTGTCCAATGGCCAATTTTAATGGAGCCCCAAAGTTCAGAGCATCTGCTCTGTTGTTTGAGACAGGCTCCAGGAGGCAGGGCCTAGCCAACCTTGGTGCCTGGCCCATAGAAGAATCTCTTTCACACTCTGCCACCCCATAAACACATCAGGAAAGAAGACGAAAATTCTTTATCCAGGGCTACACAAAGGCTCACTCTGCACCCATCCATCACCTCCTCCAGGGCCTGTGCAAATAGATCAACAAATAATACTCTGTAACTTTGTGCCTAGATGGCCATGTTTTTTGTTTTTTTTTTCCCAGAAGGACAAAATCCAGGGCTCTTCTGCTCTTTGTGATATTAGCTCACCATTTACTCAGGCCAAATTCCCTTCTTTCAAGGAAGGGAGATGTCAATCATCAGACCAAAGCCTCGGCACCAGAGCTCTTGGCAGGACAGAAAATACTGGGAGTTCCAGAGCCAGAGGACCCTTCTCTTTCTTCTTGGGATCAAACATTCCTCATAGTGACCTTCACTTTCCCCAGTCCCCTAACAAGGACTGACCACTCTGTGGGGATCTCCAGATCCCACCTAAGGCAAAAGGGATGGGACGCTAACCATAGATGAGGCGTGCTAAGGATTTGCTCAGTACTCTTAAGATGTGAGTGAAGCTTTTTTTTGTCTTTTCGAGACAGGGTCTCCCTGTAGCTCCAGCTGACCTGGAACTCACTATGTAGACCAGGCTGGCCTTGAACTCACAGAGATCGGCCTGCCTCTGCCTCCCAAGTGCTGGGATTAAAGGTGTGCACCACCATGCCCAGCAGAACTAAGCATGTTTTTGTATTAATGCATTTGATCATCGTACCTCACAAGGAAGGCACTTGATCACCTCCCTTTTGTAGATAGAAACTGAGGCACCAAGATTTTTCTTCGTGTGTGTGTGTGTGTGTGTGTGTGTGTGTGTGGTATGTGTGCAGGCACACATGCACATGTGGGTAGAGGCCTATGGCTGACATCAGGAATTTTCCTCAATTGGTCTGCACCTTATTCATTGGGCAAAGTCTCTCAGTTGAACTCATACTTCCCCAATTCAGCTAGTGTAGCTAGCCAGCTTGTTCCAAAGATCCCCATCTTTACCTTCTAAGTGCTGGAATTACAGGTGGGCCAACATACCCATCTGATATTTCCATAGGTTCTAGAGATCTGAATTCCAGTCCTCACACTTATGCAGCAAGTGCTTTATCCACTCAGCAATCTCTCTCATCTTGAAGCACCAAGATTTTGAGTGACTGTGGATACCAGTACCCAACATATATCCCTATCTCTTGTCTCTCCTTAATTCTTCCCAGGAGCTCCTCAATGACTGTCAACATCTTTTATGTACCAGATATTGCACGCATGGTTTCATTTCATCCTCCAGTAGACCACTGGGAGTGAGTGGGTTTTGTCCCCATTTGTAGGGTAAAAAGGAGAAAAGAATCATCCAGCCTTCTGGGTCAGAGATCTTGTACTCAAGCCTGCTTGATCCCTAAACCCATGTGCTCAACCAACTCCCAAGTCAGACAAGATTCTAGAACAGAAATCACAGGGCATAGATTTAATGCAATGCCAATCAAAATCCCCAAGAGTTTCTTCACAGGCTTGGAAAAGAAAGTCCTTAAATTCATTTGGAAAAACAAAAGACCCCGAATAGCCAAAACAACCCTGAGCAAAAAGAGCTACACAGGGGGGATCTTTATACCAGACTTCAAACTATACTACAGGGCTATAGTCATAAAAACAGCCTGGTACTGGCACAAAAACAGACCTGTTGACCAATGGAACAAAACCGAAGATCTAAACCTGAGCACATACAATTTTAGCCATCTCATATTTGACAAGGGGGCCAAGAAGACACAATGGAGAAAAGACAGCATCTTCAGCAAATGGTGTTGGCAAAACTGTATCACCACTTGTAGAAGAATGAAATTAAACCCCTTCCTCTCGCCCTGTACAAGTCAACTCCAGATGGATCAAAGACCTCAACATGAAACCCCAAACTCTGAAGGTGATAGAAGAAAAAGTTGGCAGCAGAGTACGAAGAAAAAGTTGGCAGCAGAGTACAAGACATAGGCGTAGGAAAAGACTTCCTAAATCAGACAGCAGCTGTGCAAGAATTAAGGTCGACAATTGACAAATGGGACCTCATTAAACTCAAAAGCTTCTGTACATCAAAAGAAACAATCAAGGAAGTGAAGAGAAATCCCACAGAGTGGGAGGAAACCTTCACTGCAGAAACATCTGACAAAGCATTGATTTCTAGAATATATAAACTACTCAAAAAACAAAGAAGAAAGAAAACAAATGACCCACTCAATAGATGGAGCAAAGATCTGAACAGAGACTTCACAAGTGAGGAATTAGAGATGTCTGAGAAACACCTTAAGAAGTGTTCAACGTCACTAATCATTAAGGAAATGCAAATCAAAACCACTTTAAGATATCATCTTACTCCAATAAGACTGGCTAGGATCAAGAAAACAAATGATACCAAGTGCTGGAGAGGTTGTGGAGAAAGGGGAACACTCATCCACTGCTGGTGGGAATGTAAACTCGTACAGCCACTATGGAAAGCAGTGTGGAGAACCCTTGGAAGACTTGGAATGAACTTGCCACCCCCCCCGACCCAGCCATACCACTCCTAGGCATGTACCCCCAAGACTCACCCCACCACAGAGATACATGCACGGCCATGTTTATTTCAGCTCTCTTCACAATAGCAAAGAGCTGGAACCAACCCAAATGCCCCTCAACTGATGAGTGGATAGAGAAAATGTGGTACATCTACACAATGGAGTTCTATGCAGCAGTAAAGAAAGATGACATCATGAGCTTTGCAGGAAAATGGCTGGAGCTAGAGGACATCATGCTAAGTGAAGTAACACAGTCCCAGAAAAACAAATGACGAATGGTATCCCTCATCTGTGGATGCTAGTGCCAATTACCCAGTTGTAAATATTTCCTGAGCATGGCCCCTTGAGCTTTTGTCCAAAGCAGTTGGGAGTGATGCATATTGGAAACAACAACAACAACAACAACAGAAAGGACTGCATCAAAGAACTGACTGAGACGGTGAACTTCTGCTCAAAACAGTCAACTTCCACATGGAGAATATTGAGAAAGACTGAGAAGGAGATGAATAGCATGCTTGGCAGAATGCATGAGCTCTCTGGGGGGACACGGGTCTAGATTTGATAAAAAATATATATATAAGTAAAAAAAAGAAAAGAAAAAAAAAAAGAAATCACAGGGCTCTGGATATTCTCAGCTCTTTCTGTCTAGCCCCCACTTGCCAATTGTGTGTCCCCTAACCTATTCACAGTGAGATCATCCCTTCCACACATGGCTGGGGAACACTCAGAAAATGTGGGAAAAAGCATACAAGATGGAACGTAATCTCTGAACTTGGAAGTAGAGATTAAAAATCCTAAATGCTAGGATTGTTTTCAGATTGACTGAGGTTTTGTCTGGGTAGTACTGGACGCATAGAGGCATGTAGGAATGCCTTCTCTGTTCCCTTCTCTTAACTAATTCTTTCCATCCAGATAGACCTTCTCAGCTTGTAAGTATCCATCAGGTTCCTGTGGCCTCCTGCTCCTATCTGAACCCAAGGCAGGATGTCCCTTCAGGGCTGAAACGTTGCCTTCTGCTCCAGCTTCCTCCAGACATTGTGGGTTGCTGCGCATATCTCCGGCCCCATACAAATGATCACTAATAGCAGTAATAAACCACCCAGCCTTCATTTGCTGCCAAGTAAGACACATTCTGACATGTCTCCCTAGGAAGACAAGCCTGAGGCTGCACAGACATGGGAAGTCATTTTCCCACTGGGCATTTACTTGGGAAGAACTAATTCATAAACTAGTCTCATTTCCAGGAGGTTACATTGCCTATCAGTGCAAAGGTGTCAGTTGGCTGAGGTATATCCCAGGTTTAAATAGGACCCAGTGTTCAAGAGAAAGAAGATTCTCAACTCCAAGAAGGCTGGAGCACATCAGGCAAGAGGGAAACTGAGGCCCAGTGATGGAGAAAGCAAACCAATAATAATCATCCTATGGCCCTGTGTGTAGCTAGAGCACATGCTTAGTATTCCAATCCTTGAATTCCAAACCTATGCTTGTTTCACTCTGTTGCTGTGGTAAAACATTCAGACCAAAGGCAGCTTAGGGGAGGAAAATGTTTATTTGCCTTCACTTTCAGCCCACAGTCCATCATGGTGGGAAGTCAGAGCAGGAACTCAAGCCAGAACTTGAAACAGAAACCATGGACAAATGCTACTTTCTGGCTTGCTTCAGTCTCGTTCGAGCCTAGGCTCTTGCTTAGCTGGGTTTCTTATACAGCCCAGGACTGCCTTAGAATGGCAGTACCCACAGTGCACTGGGCCTCCCTACATCAATTAACCATCAAGATAATCTCCTACCAGCAGTCCTATAGGCCAGTCTGATATAGGAACTTCTTCAAGGGAGGTTTTTCCTCACAGATAACTCTAGACTGTGTCAAGTTGACAATTAAAGCTAAGACAATCCCCAACATTAAAGAAAAAAAAAATCAAACCCAAACTCCTAACTAGCTTGAGATAATGCAAGAGACAATTCTAAGAGAAAGTCTCTTCAAACAGGAGGTAATGGTCACTACTTAGAGCAATCTAAACTGAGGCCAAACATTCTCAAGACTGCTGATGAGCATTCTGCAGTCTTTCAGAAAGCAATATAGTCTATCTGTTGAACACCTTTCCCAAGTTCATGCTCTTTGTTATAACCATTTCCCTTTGAGACTCTGACATTAACATTCAACAGTGCAGAAAAATAACAAACGTACAAAGAGGGGCTGGGGATAGGGCTCAGTCGGTAACATCATTGCCTAGTATGCACAGGGCCCTGGGTACTGCATAAACCGGGTGTGGCGGGTGTACACCTGTAATTCTAGCACTCCAGAGGTAGGCACTGGAGGATCAGAAGTTTAAGTCATCTTTGGCTATATAAAGAGTTTGAGACCAGCTTGGAATACGTGAGGCTTTGTCTCAAAATAGAAATAAACTCAGAAAGAGAGTGACTATAGCTTAGCTATATACGTGTCAGTTTTTCACTGAACACCTATGGTGTTCTAGTCGGGGCATGACAGTGTCCTGGGAGAGATGAGACCTCAATATGTCCAGGGTTAGCTAACCCTTTTCCTTCCTCAGGAAGCAGAGGCTGGAGAACCTTTAATCCTAGCACTTGGGAGGCAGAGGCAGGTGAATCTTTGTGAGTTCAAGGCCAGCCTGGTCTACAGAGTGAGTTCTAGGACAGCTGGGACTACAGGGAGACCCTGTCTCGAAAAGACAAAAAAAAAAAAATTACATTTGAGCCAGGCATGGTGGTGTACGCCTTTAATCCTAGCACTTGGGAGGCAGAGGCAGGAGGATCTCTGTGAGTTCAAGGCCAGCCTGGTCTACAGAGCGAATTCCAGGACAGCTGGGGCAGCAGGGAGACCCCCCCAAAAATAATTACATTTGGGGAGCTGGAGAGGTGGCTCAGTGGTTAAGAGGACTGACTGCTCTTACAGAGGACTGAGGTTTGGTTCCCAGCACCCACATGGTAGCTAACAGCCACGTGTAACTCCAGTTCCAGAGGACCTCACACCCTCTTCTGACCTCCTCTGGCATTACACAACAGGGGTGCACATGGAAAAAGAAGAGAGGTGCATTCTTATGTACTTATTTCTCTGTAGACCAGGCTGGCCTTGAACTCACAGAGATCCACCTGCCTCTGCCTCCCAAGTGCTAGGATTAAAAGTGAGCGACACCACGCCCAGCCTTACAGTTCTCTCCCTGACATTCTGCTCTTGCCCCAGGAGGCTGAGCACTACAGATGCCTCCGCAGACTCTCCTACCCTCACACTTGGGGTTGAGTGTCACAATGGGAGCCACAGCCAAAGGGCAGGAGAGGAAAGAACAAGGGCCATTCCTGCTGCTCTGTGCCCACAGCTCCTGCTGGTTACAACGTCCCCAGCCATGCCCTCATCAAACTCCAGTAAGCTTTCCTTCTTGTCTCTTAGAAGGATAATGGGGGCTTCTGCTGTTGCCAATCCTCGGCGGCTTTACCACCCCTTAACTCTGCTCCCTGAAACAGTCTCCATTATATCTGCTTTTCAAGTGCTCCCTCCCCAACAATCAGAGACTGCAAACACACATGCCATGTCCATTCAACTCTATTCTCTCAATCCAGACAAGCAACTCTGCTACCTGTAAATAGAAAAGTGAGTTTTTCTGGAATCAGGTTAGAGCAGGAGAAAGGCTAAGAATAAGCACTTCGAGATTGGTGTGTGAATTTTTCCTGGGCTAATGTGAACATCTATTTACCCCAGAGAAGACACTGACAACAGACCAAAGGAATGACTTTATCTAGGTCCAACGTGGTGAACCAATGAGATTATTAGGCTTTACTTACAGGAGCATGGGTGAGGGGTTATATGTAGGAACAACCCCAAACACTGAAGAAAAAAAAAAAACCCACCCCAGCCTGGGTACCAATCTCTGGAATGCTGCATAGGATGGAATGAGCCCTCCCTTCAGAGAACCTCCCACCTCCTATATCCTCAGGTACCTCCAGAGACCCTGTACAGCTGAGGCAGAAATACTTACAGCAAAGGAGGAGGGAGTGGCTAGAATCTCAGATGAGAGAAACTAATGCCTCTCTCCACCCACTTCTTCAATGAGGGAATTACCCAGTTTTGTGAGGGTCTCGCTCGGGTAGTCACAAACACTATGATTAAGATAAAATATCCAGGTTGGCCAGGTATAGTGGCATACACCTTTAATCCCAGCACTTGGGAGGCAGAGGCAGGTAGATTTCTGTGAGATCGAGGCTAGCCTGGTCTCTCCATAACTAGTTCTAGGACTGCTGTGGGCACAGGGAGACCTTGTCTCAAAAAGAGAGAGAGAGAGAGAGAGAGAGAGAGAGAGAGAGAGTGTGTGTGTGTGCGACAACAACTGTGCTATACCTGGATGACAGTGTTCACAACAGATACAGCTGGGTTGCTCCCTACAAAGGAACTTGGGAACAGGATCATGCTTGGGGAAGGCAGAGCTAGACCACAGCTAACAGCCATCTCAGCCATTGTCCCTGAGTTCATAGATATCCTGGGACTGGGGCCGGGGGGACTGAAATACTGGAAAAGATGTTAGGAAACCAGTGTGTTGGAAAGTCCCAAGTTAAATGTTTGATTTCTTTCAGCTTTTCACAGAGAAAAAGAAGCAAAGGTGAGATGTTTATTTTCAAAGCAAGCAACATATTTCTTCTGACAATATCTCCACTTAATGGCCCTGTCATGTCTAATAACTTAGGAGATAAAGTACATTCCTTTGATCTGAGCTAGTCAAAAAGAATGACAGCTGGCAGTCTGCACGAAAATTTAGTGCCTTGTCTAATTGTGTTGACTTCTCATTATTGGAAAGTCTCACAACCAGTAGACAGTTTTATAAAAAAAATTTCAAATCGTTAACTATTTCCTAGCTCCCGGCTCCAGTGCCCACTTGGGACATTTATACTCATCTGAACCTAATAAATCTCCTGGGCTAAATAATAATCCATGTTCATGATTTTTCATCCAGCCAGCAGAGGTCACAGAGCACTTTTATGCAAGGCTTGACCTGAAAGGTAGAAAGCAGAGTTGGAGAGGTAGTTTGGTCTGTGAAGTGCTTGCCATGCAAGCATAGACCTGAGTTTAATCCTCAAAACTCACATAAAGAAGCAGGCATGGTGGCATCCACTAATAATTCCAGCATAGAGAGACAGAGGTAGCTGGATCCCGAGCTCACTGGTCAGCCTATCTAACCCACTTGGTGAGTTCCAGGCCAATGAGAGACTGTGTCTCAAAAAACAAGGTAGGGACAAATGAGATGGCTCAGCGGGTAAAGGCTTTTGCTGCCAAGCCTGATGACCCGAGTTCAATCCCCAGGACCCACATGGTGGAAGGAGAAAAATCATCCCCCACAGGTTGTCCTCTGAGCTCCCACATCTACACACGAGCAGACATACATACAAAATAAATGAGTAGGGAGCTGGCTCAATGGTTAAGGACGCTGACTGCTCTTACAGAGGACCCGGTTCAACTCCCAGCACCCACATGGCAGCTAAGAACCATCTTTAACCATCATGGTGCCGCGTGCCTTTAATCCTAGCACTTGGAAGGCAGAAGCAGGTGGATCTCTGTGAGTTCAAGGCCAGCCTGGTCTACAGAGTGAGTCCCAGGCCAGCTGGAGCTATAGGAAGACCCTGTCTCAAAAAGACAAAAAATTAATTAATTAATTAATTGATAATAAATAGATAAATGTAATAGATAATTAATAGAAAAGTATAATAAAAACAAGGTGGATGGCTCTTGGAATGATAGCTGAGGTGCACCCTTCGCACCTATAGGTATGTACACGCATGTATGAGCACACATACACATGTGCCCACACATGAAAATATTTGGGGGGGGGTGAGACAGAGTCTCCCTGTAGCTCTGGCTGTCCTGGAGCTCGCTCTGTAGACCAGGCTAGCCTTGAACTCACAGAGATCCGCCTGCCTCTACCTCCCTAGTGCTAGGATTAAAGGCGTTCAAAAATGTTTTTAATTAACTAAAAGGTGGAAAGTACGTCATGACCCTGCGGAGGACTCGCCGTGTACTAAGAGAGATGAATGAATGCCAGACAACACGCTTAGCATCTTCACATCTCAGATAGCGCTTCCTCTTTCTGGGCCTCCATTTCTCCAAGGGCAAAGCAGTTTCCACAAACAGCAGTGGCTGGCAAACTGGAGACGCCATCAGAATGCCCTGGAGGTCTTGATGAAACTCTGACTGTCAAGATCCAGAGTTAGATTCCACAGATCTGGAGTGAGGCCTGAGAATACACATCTCCAACCAACTTCCAGCAGATGCTGATGTTGCAAAGGATCCACATTTGAGAACAGCCTTCATATGCAGATGGGGAGGATGATATTCCAGCTAAAGTATGTAGAAAGCCCAGGGCAGTGCCTCACTGGGCGCTTCTCAGTAAGTAGTCTATATAAGCCATAGACCCAGGTGCTACTATGCAAAGATGGGAAGCCTACCTAGAGGAGGTGGCTCAGCAACAGTGGCCTGAAGGAAGGAGATGCTGGTTCATCTGGAGCTTGTCAGCTCTCCCCTCTGCTGAGGAAGTCTGCTCAGCTTTTCTCTCTTGAGGCAGGTGTGTGTGTGTGTGTGTGTGTGTGTGTGTGTGTGTGTGTGTGTTGTGTTTACAGGGGCGCTTAAGTCAGAATTGGAGATAGTCGATAGAGGAGAAATGGAACGTTTCTTTTTTTTTTTTTTAATTTTATTTATTTCTGTATGCGTATCAATGTACTGTCTGCATGCAGGTCTGTGCACCCGTGTCGTGCAATGCCGCGGAGGTCAGAAGAGGGTGTCGGATTCCCCTGGAACTGGAGTTCTCCTGGAAATGGAGTTTCAGACGGTTCTCAGGCGCCATGTGGGCGCTGGGGATCGAACCCGGGTCCTCTGCAAGAGCAGTCGGCGCTCTTAACCGCTAGGCCATCTCTCCAGCCCCCCGGAACGTTTCTTATACTACCTAACCCTATAAGTTGCTTGTTATGGCTTACTCTCAGCTATAAAATCAGCTAAATTCCAGATGAAAAGATTTTCATACATACATACATACATACATACATACATACATACATACATGTGTTTGTTGGCTCATTCAGTCCTTGTTCTGACCCTGGAACTTGACTCCTTTCCTCTTCATCTTACTTTTTGAACAGGTGTCTCCATCTTCCTCATTCCCATTTTATAGATGAGACTTAGTGATCCTCAGGGTTGGATGGTCAGCAGGTGGCAGAGTGCCACTCAAACCTAAGCACCCATCTCTAGGTTCTAGGCTGTCAGCCACTGTACTGAGCTGCCTTCTGTGCTGATAGGTTGCTGCCTGGAGACCAGAAAACTCTCCATGGGGAACAGTGTGGTAGCTGATCTTGGGCCAGCAACTATAGCCCTACATGTTGGGCAGATTAAAAAGAGTAAGTATAGGGGCTGGAGAGATAGCCTAGCGGTTAAGAGCACCGACTGCTCTTGCAGAGGACCCGGGTTCGATCCCCAGCACCCACATGGCGGCTAAGAACCGTCTGAAACTCCAATTCCAGGAGAACTCCAGCTCCAGGGGAATCCGACACCCTCTTCTGACCTCCGCGGCATTGCACGACACAGGTGCACAGACCTGCATGCAGACAGTACATTCATACACATACAAAAATAAATAAATAAATAAATAAATAAAAAGAGTAAGTATATATTATAATTTTTTTCTTTCCTTTTTTTTTTTTTTGTCTTTTTGAGACAGGGTCTCCCTATAGCCCCAGCTGGTCTGGGACTCACTCTGTAGACCAGGCTGGCCTTGAACTCACAAAGATCTGCCTGCCTCTGCCTCCCAAGTGCTAGGATTAAAGGCATGTGCCACCACTCCCAGAAATAAGTATCTTAATGGAGTACATGTAAATTAGTTAAATGAGGGAGTACACTTGCTCCCATACTTGACAGGTGAGGACTAGTCCCTCCCTGTGTGGAACCATGTGCTGTGTAACAGGCCTACTGGGGCTTGAAACCTACTTAGGCAGGATCAGGGGCCTCCCTCATTTTTAGAACCATCTGGATGACTGATTTATCTAGATTACTTCCTGTCCCCCTAAACAAACACCAAGACCCTCTCTAGTTCATCTGTGTGTGTGTGTGTGTGTGTGTGTGTGTGTGAGCACACACATGCATGCATGCGTATGTGAGACGTTAGAGAACCTGCAGTGTCATTCCTGAGGAACCATTCGTTTTGGGGTTTTTTGTTTACATTTTATTTCTTTTGCATGTTCAAATGTGTGCATGTGTCCCACACATGTGCCACTGTATGTGTATAGAAGTCAGAGGTTAATTTGCAGGAATTGGTTCTTCCCTTTCCACCATGTGGGACCTGAGGATTGAATAATTAATTAGGCTTGGAGGTAGAGCCCTCACCCACTAAGCCATCTTGCTGGGCACCACCTTGTTTTTGAGACAGAGTCTCACCAGGTAGGTGAGGCTGCCTGGCCGGCAAGCCTAGGGGACCTCCTGTCCCTGCCTCCCCAGTTCTGGAATGACAAGCATGTGCCACCATCCCTGGCCTTTTAAAAACTTATTATTTTTATTTATTTTATGTGTATAGTGCCTGCACCCATGTCGTGCAATACTCATGGAGGTCAGAAGAAGGTGTCCCTTGGATCCCCTGGAACTGGAATTACCTGTGATTGTTAACTGTCTGTGTGAGTGTTGGGAATCAAACCCGGGTCCTCTGCAAAAGCAACCAGCGCTCTTAACCACTGAGCCATCTCTCGAGCTCCCCTCCCTTTGTCTTACATTTTACATTTTATTTATTTGTGGGGAAAGGTCACATATGCCATGGAGCATGTATGGAAATCAGGGGACAACTTTCAGAGTTGGTTCTACCGTGCGAGTCCCCAGGGTGGAACTCAGGTTGTCAGCCCTGACAGTAAGCTTCCTGACTACTAGGCTATCTCACTGGGCCCCACACCTCACTTTTTTTTCTGAGACAGGGTCAAGTACCTAATTAACTGAGTTATCTGTGTGTGTGTGTGTGTATGTGTGTGTGTGTGTGTGTGTGTGTTCTTTTTGTTTTGGTTTATTCATTGGTTGATTGGATGTTTGCTTTCTTATATGTTGAGACAGAGTCTTCCTGTAGCCCCAGCTGGCCTGGAACTCACTATGTAGACCAGGCTGGGCTCGAACTCACAGCAATTCACCTGCCTCTGCCTTCCAAGCACTGGAATTAAAAGGTGTGCACCACCACACCCAGCTTCCGGCCTTGTTATTTTTGAGATATAGTCTCTGCTTGCATCCCTGGCTGGTCTTGAACTTGTGGCTATCCTCCTGCCTCAGCCTTCCAACTGCTATGATTACATGTGTGCCGTACCACATCTGCCCCCCTTCTCCTTCTGTCTCCCTCTCTGAAGCTTTGGACACATAAAACGCTGGTAAGCTGAACAAGGCATGCTCAGTATTAATAAGGTAGGGTCAACATCTCAGTGGCTGCTTTGGTTTCAGGGGATCCACTGTGCACTCGGGGCAGCAGGAGCCGCCAGAAAAGATAGTTCAGTGAACTCTGATCCTGTGTTTATCCTCCATGCTGCTGACCCCTGCCTGGCTCAGGATGCTGCCAGGGAGCACCCACTCTGACCTGACTCTTTGGAGAAGCCCTTCTGCCAGTCTCTAAGCCTGAGCTTAGCTTGCTTCCCCACATGCTTTCTTCCCAGGTGTGCTCCAGGCAGACCAAGTCTCTTCTCTTGAAACAGATTACCTGGGCTTGGCTGTGGTGGGAGCAGATCATGCTGAGTTAGTGTTCTAAAGCTGCAAAGCCAGTTCTCTTGCGTGGGCATCTCCACCTGTGTGCTGATCTTCATCTGAACATTCAGATTTCTTGCTGATAATTTCTTTATGAAGTCTTGGGCTTTGAGTCAGACACAAACTGGATTGAATTCTAATTCCACTGTCCTCTGACTGCAGCGTAATCACTTGGCTCTCAGTTTCCTCAACAGTAAATGGGACTCAAAGAATGTATATAAAGGTCAGCAGCAGGGAGGTGGTGGCTTAGTGACAGTGCTAGCCTGGCAAGCCCAGGGTTCAACACTATCACAAAAAAGAGATCAGCAGAGACTAAGGAGAGGTGACAACTACATACAACACTGCAAACCAGATTAAGCCATAGAGGGGGAAAAGAGGACATTAGTAGAAAAAGAGATGATGTACAAAGAAGCATCATTTATTTATAATATCATACCAACATTAATTTCTTTTGGCAAATGTGCTTTGGTTATACCTGGTGCTAACCTTAGAGGAAGCTGGGTAGAGGCTTTTGAGAGCATCTTGTGCCATCTTTTCCACTTTGCTATAAATTTGAACTCCAAAATAAAAGATTAACAAGAAGAAGAAAACCAATTTTGCATGTTCAACTCAGCTCAGTATCTGGACTGAGTAAATTTTTTTTTTAGTCTTTTTGAGACAGGGTCTCCCTGTAGCATCAGCTGGCCTGGAACTCACTATGTAGACCAGACTGGCTTTGAACTCACAGAGATCCGCCTGTCTCTGCCTCCTGAGTGCATCACTGTACCCGGCTCAGTAAATTTTTTTTAAATGTGAGTTATTATTTTCATCATAATTACGATCTTATTTATTCCTTACCCAAGAGGTAGCTCAGTTATCAGCCCTATGTTGCAAATTTAGAAAGTAAGATACAGTAAACAGTAGGAGCCAAATTTAAACCCAGCTGATTCTAATACCCATACTCTCCACTACCTGCCTCCCACTCTTCAGGGCAATCATGATCACCTTACCAAGGAATTATAGATAATATGGAAGAAAGAAACAGAGGGTTTTTTAAAATATTTTATTTATTTTGAGAGCTGGGCATGGTGGCACACGCCTTTAATCCTAGCACTTGGGAGGCAGAAGCGGGCGGATCTTTGTGAGTTCAAGGCCAGCCTAGTCTACAGAGTGAGTTTCAGGACAGTTGGGGCTACAGGAGACCCTGTCTCGAAAAGACAAAAAAAAAATTTATTTATTTTGTATGTGTATGAATGTACTGTCTGCAAGTAGGTTGGTGCACCCGTGTCATCCAATGCCACAGAGTTCAGAAGAAGGTGTCAGATTCCCCTGGAACTGGAGTTGAAGACAGTTCTCAGCTGCCATGTGGGTGCTGGGGATCGAACCCGGGTCCTCTGCAAGAGCAGTTGGTGCTCTTAATCACTAGACCATCTCTCCAGCCCCCAGAAGAGTTTTTTGTTTGTTTGTTTGGTTCGTTAGGTTTTTTTTTTTTTTTTTTTTTTTTTTTTTTTTTTTGGTCTTTGTTGAGACAAGGTCTCTATAAGCCCCATCGGTCCCTGGAACTTCGGTAGACCAGACTTGGCCTTGAATTCCACAAAGATCCACCTGCCTTGCCCGCCAAGTGCTAGGATTAAAGGGCCTGCACCACCACACCCAACGAAGAAACAAAGAGTTTAAAGGAGAATTTCAGATTTAGAAATTCTTGAGTTCTGTCCATCCTGTGCAGTTACTGAACTGCACTAAGTCTCACTGAAATGGAAGTCAACTCTTATGCATATATGAGACCTAAAGAGATAAGGGATAGATGGAGATCAATTAATACTAGTATTTCCTGCAATATATCTTTTTACCCCATTGACAACACAACTGCCTTGCTGTAGGACATAGCTCGGAGAACAAGTCAGGGCTCCTGCCGGCTCGTCAACTCTGAGCCTGCCACTTGTTCATCTGCAGTTTTGGCGTCACGAGTCACTCTGTATCCTCTACAGCACTTGAAAAATTGTTCAAGTAGAAACTGAAGATTAAAATGTCCCTGCTCATGGGCTGGTGTGGGACGAATGTGCTTGAGAAGCAGGAGGCATCAAATTTGGCTCCTCAGGAACTCAATGAGACAAAAGAAACCAGCGAGGGTTGGTGTGACATTCGTCGCTCCAACACTGGGGAGACAGAGACAGGAGGGTCCCTGAGCTCTCCTCTGGGCAGCCTCTCCCTATCTTACGCAAATTGCAATTCACTACATCCTTTTCACTCATGCACCATTATATACTCATAAACTAACACATGCACCACAGACACACACCACAACACACATCACCACACAACACCCAATGTCCAGGCCTGATGCTGAGACCCATATTAACCGGCCTATGTCCGACAAAAACCGGAAAACCCATCACAATGATGAGATATGCTAAGCTTTCAATGAATAGTTGCCATTATTATTTATGATTATTCTATTTTTTTTACTTATTTTATTTTTGTCTTTTTGAGACAGGTTCCTGTTTTTATTTTTGAGACAGGGCCTGGAATCACTCTGTAGACCACGGTGCCTGAACTCAACGAGATCCGAGTTGCCTCTGCCCCTCTCCAGGTGTTAGGTATTAAAGGCATTTATTTATTCTGGTATGTGTATAATAATGTACTCGTCTGCATGCAAGTTTGTGCACCCATGTCCGTGCAATGCCACAGAGGTCAGAAGAGGGTGTCGGATTCCTCTGGAACGGAGATTCTCACTGAATGGATTTCCAGACGGTTCTCTGCCAGCCAGTGGGTGCTGGGATCGAACCTGGCTGTCCCCGCAAGAGCAGTCCGGCGATCTTTAACCGCTTGGCCATCTCTCCAGCCTGATAGTTGCCATTTAACAACTATCCTGACTACTAGCCTTCTTGGCCTCTTAGTACTTGGAGGTTTTGTGGGATGTCTTTGACATGGATATGCTATGGATAATGAGCAGCCCTAACTGTCTCAGATGAGTTACAAAGGGAAATAAAACAAAAAAAAAGCCGGGCCGTGATGGCACATGCCTTTAATCCCAGCACTCTGGAGGCAGAGGCAGGTGAATCTCTGTGAGTGCAAGGCCCGCCTCTCTACATAGGAGCCTCCGGGTCAGCTGGACATAAAGGTAGAGGCCCCTATCCAAAAAAAAAAATACAAACCAAAAAAAGCTCTGAAGTTGCGGGGGTAGTGACGTGGGTGACAAGTTTCCTGAGACAAGGTGAAGAAAAAGGATAGGGGTGGATATGTATAAAATAACTGCGTCACCCTATTATTTATGAGATTCTCCACAGGCAGCTAAGAATAAATCTAGTTCAAAGTAGCTTGGGTTCACTTCCCGGGAAACATATGTGATTTCATCACTTGGGTGTGGTATGGCACATGCCTTACAATCCAACACTCAGGAACGCACTCGGTGAAGGGAGGCAGTGCAAATGTCTATGAGTTTTTCCACGGCCGAGGGTTCCCACAGCTGGTCTACATAGATCGAGATACAGGGCGTTACTGAGGCCTACTGAGAGTCCCTTTGTTTGTGCTTCAACACAAAAACAACAAAAATTATTTATTACAAGATCTTGCAGATTTCATCTTCCTGTTGGACCAAAACAAGATGGTGCTGACTCCACTCAGCCAGATGTCCCCTTTGTGATCACATTAGTGAACGAGCATCCCCCATGAAACTCATGAGACCCTGAGACCTAGGACCACATGAGTAAACTCTTTGTGGCACACAACTTGAAGTTACTAGGTTGCTTAATTTGCAGCAAACATCCTTACTTTACTCTGATCTGTGTACAGAATGCTTTGAAATGATCCGATAAACATATTAATTCATTGTTCGCCCTCCTACCAATTCTTGAAACAGCTAAAAAAGCACTCATATCCATTATTCCAAGAGCCAATGACTTATTTCCATCTCATAGTAGACAATAAGGTTCAACCAGTCACTCTTACAAATCCAACAGTCACTAGTACCTGGCAAGCAACTGATGTCTCAACTTTGTAAACCTAGCTTCAAATACCACATGTCCCTAGTAGTATTTCTAGTATGGGTCCTAAGCCATGATATGCACCACTTTATACGATGAAGTCAGGTTGGCAAGTTGGATCCCGTGAAAGATTGCTGGAAGGGAGCTGCACTTTAGAGAAGTGTGACAATAAGACGCTGAACGTCACCTTTCTTGTTCTCCCTTCCATCTTCTGCCCCAATCTGCCTTTGCTTTTTCATAATTTTAATATCTGAAATCTCACACCAACCGTGTAAGTGATGTGAATGTTTTCAGGAAACATGTGCTGGGCATATGATCTTGACTTAAGCTCTAATACTGTGTATTACATCTTAAATTTTTTTTCAACCAAACAGACACTTCTCTGCCCAGCAGCTCCATTGACCATGGTGTCTTCTCTGCGAGTTAACTTTAGAATCTTATCTAAACTCTATATCTTATTTTTTCTAAGGCCCTCAAACTATGTTATTTCTTTACTCATTACAAATTTCAATTGAAGTCGGGACTTATACCAATACTGGATTCTCCCAAGTCTAACCTCAAAGACAGATATAATATGGCCAAGAAGTGGTGCACACCACCTTAATCCCCAGCATTATCCCAGAGGCTCGGCTAGATCTCTGTGAGTTCAAGGGCCCAGCCTCGGGCTACAAAGCCAAGTCAGACAGCTGGGGCTGTACAGGGAGACCTGTCTCGAAAAGACCAACAAAAAAAACTTTCCCCTAGAACATAAATGGAAATGCCTTTTTGCAACCTTGTGGAGCTTCATATACAGATTATGCATTCTATCTAGTACTTTACTTATGTATTCCCAATAGCAAAATTTATTGAGAGCACCTATTACTGTAATACTGGCTGGGGTCTGGAAGATAAATGTGAAATATGACTCTGGGCGGTATACAACTTGTTGCCTGGCCAGTATTTGTTATGGGGGAAGCCCAACAAACACATGGTGTATCAGAGTCTGGGTTCCATCTGAAACATTCTTGGATCACTTTGTTTGCATTATACTTTTTCCTCAATTGTGCAGCTGTCTAGATGACGTACTCTTCGTTATTGTCTCTATGAATCAAAGTCTCTCACCAGGGACTGAGTGGCGTCGGATATCATATCACATTAGGACCACTGATGATCGCCTGTGTTCATGGGCTGGTAGGAACTCTCTACAAATGTTTTGTTGAAGGAAGCCAAGAGAATAGATACTTTTGTGAATAAATGAAAAAGAAGCCCTGGATCCAGGGGACGCAACCCCAGGCAGGCTGACCTCGAGGATTGAAAGATTGGGGCTCAGCCCACCCAGTTGCTCAGCTCTAGAAAGTCCCACCAAGGGTCTGGAGGACTCTTAAAGCCTGACAGGATATTTTGGGCCCATCACATGTTATACTGCTTAGCACCCCCTACATGTGGCAAGCAACCGTGTTAATCATCAGCTGTTGGTGGCAGATAGGCCAACATGTGGAAACAAACATGCAGCTCTAATGGGAGTCAAACAATCCACCACTTGCAGCACACGACCCCTTCCCAGCTCTGGCACACTCCACGAGGGCTCCAGCCTTCCTCTGTGTATTACGGGTTTGTTAGAAAACAAGTTTTCCTTAAAAAAAAGAAGAAAGAAAGAGGGGGGCTGGAGAGATAGCCTAGCGGTTAAGAGCGCCGACCGCTCTTGCAGAGGACCCGGGTTTCGATCCCCAGCACCCACATGGCGGCCCGAGAACCGTCTGAAACTCCAATTCAGGAGAACGCCAGTTCCGGGGGAATCCGAGCCCTTGTCTGACCTCCGCGGCATTGCACAACACGGGTGCACAGACTTGCAGGGCGAAAGTAACATTCAGACACATACGAAATAAATAAAATTAAAAAATATAAAAGAAAGAAAGAAAGAAATTCCCATGCTGGGAGGTACCTCGGCCCTGCAAAGCGTACACATTAGGATCCACAAGGCCTTGGTTCCATTCCCTACACAAAATATAAACATGAAAACAGGAGCTGGGGATAGAGCTCAGTTGGCAGAGATCCTGCCGAGCATCCACGAGGTCCTGGGTTCTATTCCCAGTGCTCTGCAAACTGGGGGTAGTGGCACTTGTTTAGAATCCCAACACTTGTAGAGGACAGGCAGGAGGATCAGGAGTTCAAGGTCGTTCTTGGCTATAGAGCAAGTTTGAGCTGGTCCGGCGCAAAAATAATAGCGAAAAATCAGGCCTCTTTCAGCTTGGGAAATGGCTCAGTGGATAAAGTGGCTCGCCACATGAAAGCATGAGGAACAGAGTTCAGATCCCCATCATCCACGTGACTGTCAGATAGGTATGGCAGCCATCTGTCACCTCAGCACTTGGAACACAGAGATGAGAGATCCCAGGGGCAAATTAGTTAGCTAACTAGCCAAATTGGCAAACTCTGGGTTCCACTGAGAGACCATCTCCCAAGAATATAGGGGGGGTGATGAGGAATACCCCAAGCCCTCTCAGGCCTCCACATGCACATGTGGTACCCACACACATTAAAAACTAAAAATAAGCTGGGCATGGTGGGACGCACTGCCTTTTAAGCCTAGCACTTGGAGGCAGAGCAGTGTATCTTTGTGAGTTCAGGCCAGGCCTGGTCTACGAGTGGAGTTCCAGGACAGATGGGGTTATAGGGAGACCCCGTCTCGAAGACCAAAAATAAATAAATAAATAAATAATAATAATATAAAGAAATAAATAAAAATTAAAGAAACAAAAGCTTCCATCCAGGGGTGAGGCCGTTTATGGGTAGTTGGGCTGAGGTCAGGCAGGTCCAGATTTCAATTGATTGTTTTTGGTTCTTTGGGATGGGGTTTCACTATTCAGCCCTGACTAGCCCTGAAACTCCGATACCAATAGACCATGGCTGGCTTTGAATTCACACAAATCCCACTGCCTCTGCCTCTAAAGGCCTATGCAATCATGCCAGACCTCTGGTTTCAAGTTTGTTTTTTGTTGTTGTTGTTGTTTAATTTTTTTATTTTTTTTTATGTGTAGAGTGGACTTCTGTCTGCATGTAGGTTGGGGGACCCATGGTATTGCAATGCCTCGGGGTCAGGAAGACGGCGTTTGGATTCCCCCCCCCCCTGTAACTGGAGTGAAAGACGGTTCTTAGCTGCCCCATGTGGGTGCTGGGAATCAACCCAGATCCTTCTGCAAGAGCAGTCGTGTCTTAACCACTGAGCCATCTCTCCAGCCCCTCAAGTTTTCAGTTTAAGAATTTGGTGGGTGTGGGTGTGTGTGGTGTGCCGTGCGCGCGCACAAGTGCCACAGTGTGTATGTAGAAGTCGGAGAACAACTTTATAGAGTTGGTAGTCTCTTCCAATCTTACCTAAATTATAGAGACTGAACTCAAGTCAGCAGGCAAGCAACTTTACCTGCTGCGCGATCACCAGCCCTCAGATCCATACTTGAATTCTTACACATCATCTTTCCTCTAAATGAACGTGAACATATTGCCCCTCAGCTTAGATTCCTTACTTACCAAGTAGAGATGAGTCCTTAGTAGGTTCTCATCATCCTCAGTTGACAGATTGAGAAACTGAGACCCAAAGTGGGAGGGGATGAGATGGCAGCTGAGCTCATGTCCAGTTGACACCAAGCCCATAAAAAGGAAAAAAAAAACATTTTTTTTTTTTTGTTTTTTTTTTTAAAACTGTATTTTATTAATTAGGAAAATGCAATGGTTTTGTATTAGGCAATGCCCAACTTTAGACTTTACAAACAAACAATTTGAATAATTAAATTTGGCAGCAAAAAGCTCAGTACCGGAAATACATTTCACCACCCCATTGCTGAATCTGTTTAATGTATTTTGAACCAGCTTAGCTCAGCTAGTTAGGAAATCCAGCAGGAGTTTAAAATTTAAAACTAGCAGCAAGCAGTCACATGGCTGTGTCATTGGAGGAAGTCCATACTAAATCTTTGCTTCTCACAAGGGTGGGGGTGACGTCACCCTCACCTCTGAACTTACCTGGGGTCCTTGGAAGTCCAGAACAGCAGAGAGAGGGAAGCCAGGTACTGAAGGCTGGAAGAAAGCTTTGTGTCTGAAGCCATTTATATCCATAACAAGCACTTTTCATCTTCAAAGCCCTTTACAAACATTAATTAATCCTCACAACTCACCTGTGAGGTGGGTGGTGAGCATGACCTGGGGTTTTTTATAGGCCGGAGGTGGGGCCCAGCAGAGGCTTTTGGATGGTGAGTGACCCCTGGACACCTGACTCAAAAGGGACAATTAAGCTGCCCCACCTCAGCCTGACAGGCCAGTCCCATATTTCCCAATCCCAAAGCAGGCTCCCTTGATTAATCTTCAGAAAGTGTTTCCTGATGTGAAAGCAGGGAGTCAGGCAAGGAAAGGATGAGGGGGAGACCTCAGGATGCATGCAGAATACAAATTTATTGTTATTTAAATGCATTTGATGTCACTGGAATTTACATTGTTAATTAGTTAAATAAATAACAGTGAAATACTAAGGTCACAGGCATTTATCATTTCAAAGGCTCTTTCCTACCCAGGATCTCAGGTGATCCTTACCACAGTCATTTTGGTCCAGGCATATCTACTGAACACCTACTCTGGGCTGAGGATGGAACAGCGGGGGCAGATGGGGGCCTGTTTTCAATGTCATGGTATTTAGCAGTGATGAGAGAGATGTGGCTTTTTTATTTATTTTTGACAGAGTCCCATGAAGCCCAGGCTTCCCAGATATAATGTGTAGTTGAAGATGACCTTGAACGCCTCATCCTCTTATGTTCCATTCAATTTTCCATTCAAATGTTGGGATTATAGGTCCATGACAGGTTCTCAACTGTAGCCCCAGCTGGCCTGGACTCACATGTAGAGCAGGCTGGCCCCTTGACTCAGCAGAAGCTCTCTGTCGGCCGCGCCCTCTCCAAGTGCTGGTATTAAAGGCAGCGCCAAGGATGCCCAGCTCAAATAAACCCTTTTTTTAAATGGGATGTTGGAAGGATGCTTAAGGCTACACAGTGAACCCACAGTGGAAGCCAAACTCCATCCTAAGGTCAGCTGATCATACAGCTTGTATCCAGCCAAGAATAATAAAGATGTTCATCATAGCATTGTTACAGTGACAAAGACCTGGAAGCAGACCTGGGTATCCATTAGAAAACAGTATGTCAAACATGGGAAGTGCATGAAACATATACCAGTCAGAGGAAATGGCTTGCTTTTACTCCTGTCAAAAGAAACATATGTAGACCATCACGTCACTTCTACAAATTTTGTAAAGCACTCAAAGTAATCCTACATGCTGTATTTGCGCAATTGGGAATAAAGACACCAAAGATAAATGGAAAAGCCACACATTAGAGACACGGGGCTATGCTTTGAAGACAAGGCCAGGGTTATGAATTAAAGTCAGGAGTCCAAAAACTTGGGGGAATCATGCTAGGTGGAGACACAGGGTGCCATAAACCAAGGGCCTGCCTAATAAACTTAATGCATGGCTGCGCCTTCCCAAAATCCCTCCAAAACTAACACCACACACACTCTCATCCTCTCTCTGTTTTTTTTTTCTCTCTCTCTCTCCCTCTCCTCTGCTCTTTCATGCGTGTTTTTTCGCTCCTTTCATCTCAGTGTTCCAAGTGCCTTTAGAACTTGAACAGCAAAATTTTTCTAAAGGAAAAACAGGAATAAAAGAGCAAAATCTGAAACCAACTTGAGAAGTGAACAGTGTGTTTGGGCTGCACGTGGGTGCCGAGTGCTTGTGACAGCCTTCGTGGAGCACAGATCAGGAGCAGCTGAGCCATGAGCCCTTCCGTGGCCAGGCCCGGCTGGTGGGCCAGCTCTGCCCGCCATATCCCTGAAGCCGTGGGACAGCAATAGAAATGGTTGGAGGTTGCCCGCAGAAGCTTGTTTACCGACTCCTCAAAGCCACACTTGCCTGCTTTCTTGTTGGTTTCCTGCCACGACATGATCGATTCTTACAGATACATTTCTCTAGAAGTTGAGTGGTGCCAGGCGAACCGTGCCAAAGCAGCCTCATTTCCATGTGTGGTCTGGGTGGATTGGGAGAGGCTGCCGGCAGAACGGCTCTGAATTTCAGCAAGGCTTTTAGAAGGATGTCTCACCCACCTGTGCCTCCCTAGAATGCTCATCTGACTTGGTCCTTCTGCTGCTGAAATCCTGGGATCCACATTACCTTCCCCACAGACTGGGAACTCAGCCAGGCATGAAGGCCTGCAGGGTACGGTGTCTGCCTGACTCGCAGCTCCTGTACTGGGGCTCCTTCCGGGTTTACTCCACCTAACCATTGCATTTCTACAATGCAACTCGCCTTTTAATCCCTTTCGGTCCTGCATAGCCTGCTGGTGCCAATCAGAATGCTCTGCCCTGCCCTGTCCCCACAACTAATCCACACTCAGATTGTGGAGTCAAAACAATTGTCACCAGCCTCACAATATTTCCCTTTCTTCGCTGCACTGCAACTAGACTTGACACACCCTCTGAATGAGTTCCTACATGTGAAGTGCTTAGGACAGGAACTTGGGGCTGGATGGTGCTTAAAATTCAAAATGTTTAGTTTATAAATGATATACCATAATGCCAAGAGCGGTAGTTTACGCCTTTAATCACCCAGCACTCAGGAAGGCAGAGGCAGGCAATCTTTGTGAGATCCAGGCCAGCCCGGTCCACATAATGAATTTCCAGTGAGCTGGGGCTTACAGGAAACCTTGTCTAAAAAAAAAACAAAACAAATCATAAAAACAACAAAAAACGTATACCATAGACCATATTTTGTTTTTATTTTTTGAGACAGCTCTCACTAAGTAAAGCCCAGGTGGCCTAAAACTCAAAAGCCTTCTGCCTCAGCTTTCCCTGGAGTTACAGGAATTACCCATCATGACTAGTTTATATGCTGTATTTCATAACAAAGTTTGAGCAAGGCTGGAGAGATGACTCAGTGTTTAAGAACACTGATTGCTCTTGTGAGGACCTGTGTTTGATTCTTAGAACCCACATGACAGCTAAAGACCAACAATCCAAGTCCAGGGAATATGATGGCTTTTACTAGACACTACATGTATCAAAGATAATGTGGTGCTCTTATATGCAGGCAATACACAAAAATAAATAAATAAAAAAAAAATTTTTGTCTTTTTCGAGACAGGTCTCCCGGTAGTCCCCAGCTTCCCGGGAACTCACTCTGTAACCAGGGGCGGGCCTTGAACTCCAAAGTCTGCCTGCCTCTGCTTTTCTGAGTGCTTGATTTAAAGGTGTGCGCCACCACGCCCTGCATAAAAAAAATATTTTTTATTTTATTTTTTTTATAATTTGATTTATTTCTGTAAGATGTAAATGATGTAATAATCTGCATGCCAGGTTTGTGCATCCGGGTCGTGCAATGCCGCAGAGGTCCAGAAGAGGGTGTCGGATGCCACTGGAACTGGAGTTTCTCCTGGAATGGGAGTTTCAGACAGTTCGCAGCCCCCATGTGGGTGCTTGGGGAATCAAACCTGGGTCCCTCTGCAAAGCAGTTGTTGCTCTTAACAACCGCGTAGGGCTACCTCTCCAGCCCCCATAAAATAATTTTTGTAAAAAAAAAAAAAAAGTTTGAGCAGACGATAAAGCGGGTGCTACAGTAAAACTTATTAATGCCTCTACAGGAAATACATAGACAGTAAATGAACACTATTCAGAGTTTTATGTCCACGTGAGATCAGGTAAGGTTTTGCCACTAAACTTCCAAAAGAAAACGTTGGTATTATTTAAGGCATTTCATGTTCTTGAAATGTGACCCTGTATTGTTTCTCCTCCGCCTCCTCCTCCTCACTCCTCATCCTCCTCCTCCTCTTCCTCCTGCTTTTTCTTCTTTTTTGTTCTTTTTTTTTTTTTTTTTTTTTTTTATTTTATTTTTTTATCACTAATCATTAAGGAATGGCAAATCAAAACCACTTTAAGCTATATCTTACCCCAATAAGACTGGCTAGGATCAAGAAAACAAAATGCTACCAGGGGCTGGAGAGTTGTGGGGAAAGGGGAACACTCATCCACTGCTGGGGGAATGTAAACTCCTCATGCAGCCACTATGGAAGCAGTGTGGAGACCCTTGAAGACTTGGAATGAACGTGCCACCCCCGACCCAGCCATACCACGCCTGGCATGTACCCTCAAGACTTCACCCCCCGCAGAGATACATGCCGGCCATGTTATGTCAGCTCTCTTCACATAGCAAGGAGCTGGAAACCAACCAAATGCCCCTCAACTGATGAGTGGATAGAGAAAATGTGGTACATCTACACAATGGAGTTCTATGCAGCAGTAAGAAAGATGACATCATGAGCTTTGCAAGAAAGTGGCTGGAGCTAGAGGACATCATGCTGAGTGAAGTAACACAGTCCCAGAAAAACAAATGACGAATGGTATCCCTCATCTGTGGGATGCAGTGCCAATTACTAGTTGTAATGGATGGAACTAGAAGATATTACTATTAAGTGAAGGTAACACAGGCCCAAAAAACAAACGACGAATGGTATCCCTCATCTGTGGATTATTGCCAGTTACCTAGTTGTATTTCTTGTGCAGGGCTCTTGAGCTTTTGTCCAAGTAGTTGGGAGTGATGCATATTGGAAAGAACACAACAACAACAACAACAGAAAAGAACTCCTTGAAAACAGTTAACTTCTGCATTGAAATTTGGAAGAAAGACGCAGAAAAAAAAAAAAAAACATGTTTTTGGGCAGAATGCATGAGCTCCTGGTGGGGGGGGGTTGGGAGGGGGACCGGGTCCTATATTTGATTTGTAACGTAATCTTGTACAAAAATATATAAAAAAATAAATAAAAATGAAAAAAAGGTACTGCTGGCAGCCACAGGTGGCCTGCATTCGCCTAAAAAAAAGTTCTAGCGGGCGTGGTGGCGCACGTCTTTAATAATCCCTAGCACTTGGGAGGCAGAGGCGGCGGATCTTGTGAGTTTCAAGGCCAGCCTGGTCCCTAACAATGAGTTTCCAGGACAGCTGGGGCTACAGGGAGACCCTGTCTTGAAAAGACCAAAAAAAAAAAAAAAAAGTTCTACGGGGCGTGGAGAGATGGCCTAGCAGTTAAGAGCCGCCGACTGCTCTTGCAAGAGGGACAGGGGTTCATCCCCAGCACCTACATGCAAGCTAAGAACCCGCTGTAACTCCAATTCCAGGAGAACTCCCGTCCCAGAGGAATCGGAGACACTCTTCTGAACCCTCCGAAGCATTGCACAACACAGGTGCAACAAACCTAAAGGCAAGACAGTACATCCATACACAGACAAAATAAATAAATAAAATTTAAAAAAGGTGCTACTAAGTGTCTACCAAGGATCTGATATATCCTTAATATTTTATAACTAACATTAAAGAATTCCTTAAAAGCCAGAGTACTTCATATACATACATACACATATGTATGCATACATACATACATTTATTCATGCATTCATACAAGAGATTTTAATTTTGTGTTTGTACTGAACAGAGCTACATACGTTGCTACTAAACATGAAGGCTTTTACTTGAATAAAACATTTTCAGAAATGTCACATTTAATTTAATATAGTAAATATCCCTCACTGGGTTAAAAAAAAAAAAAAAAGAGTAATTAATGAACAAGAAAAAAAAAAAAGCCGGGCATGGTGGCGCACGCCTTTAATCCTAGCACTTGGGAGGCCAGAGGCAGGCGATCTTTGTGAGTTCAAGGCCAGCCTGGGTCTACAGAGTGAGTTCCAGGACAGCTGGGGGTGGGGGGCTACAGGAGACCCTGTCCTGTCGAAAAAACACCAAGAAAAAAAAAAAGTAATTAATGTAAAGGCATTTTAGGATTCAGGAAGCATTGTACAAGGCAACTAAAATAAATTAATCTCATTCTTTTTAAAATGTTTTTTATTTATTTCATATGTGTAATGAATGTATTGTTTTGCATGTAGGTCTGGTGCAACCTGTGTTGTGCAATGCCTCAGAGGTCAGAAGAGCGCGTAAGATTCCCCTGGAACGGGAGTTTCAAAGAGGGTTCATCCGCCAGGTGGGGCGGAGATTTGAACCCAGGCACCTCCATGCAAGAGAGTCGACACTTCTTAACTGCTAGGCCATCGCTCCAGCACAAAGATCCTCATTCGTATGTCACCATGTATATAGCCCAGTACCTTGCCCAAGGAGATGGGAGAGCTGAGACTCAAACTCATAGCTTTTCTGATGTGACAAGTCCACCCTGGTAACCACGACCCTGCACCACAGTCCCTCGTTGCACTCAGTACATCATGGCACTTGACCCCTTTGGCTATAACTCATCCTTCATGGATTTGTCTCCCACAGCTTGGCTGTGAGCTTCTTAATTGTGGGAACCAGAGCCTGTGAATGAGGGAATAAAGTCAGGTGCACAGGATGGTGACATGGTGGGCACTTGCTAGAACTGTCTGGGTGACTGTTTGCTGTGATAATGGNTCCCCCTTTACCTCCCTTTCTGTTTCTTTGAGCATTTACTATAGAAAACTCAAAGCTGTAAGTGCTGTCTTTCTCCTCTTCCTCCTCCTCCTCCTCCTTCTCCTCTTTCTTTTTTTGAGACAGGGTCTCCCTATAGCCCCAGCTGTCCTGGAACTCTGTAGACCAGACTGGCCTTGAATTCACAAAGATCCACCTGCCTCTGCCTCCCAAGTGCTAGGATTAAAGGCGTGCACCACCACACCCAACTAGAAACAGAAGAGTTTTAAAGGGAGAATTCAGATTTAGAAATTCTTGAGTTCTGTCCATCCTGTGCAGTTACTGAACTGCACTAAGTCTCACTGAAATGGAAGTCAACTCTTATGCATATATGAGACCTAAAGAGATAAGGGATAGATGGAGATCAATTAATACTAGTATTTCCTGCAATATATCTTTTTACCCCATTTGACAACTGCCTGGCTGTAGGAGCATAGCTCAGGAGAACAAGTCAGGGCTCCTGCCTGGCTGTCAACTCTGAGCCTGCCACTTGTTCATCTGGCAGTGGACGAGTCACTCTGTATCTCTCAGCATGAAATTGTTCAAGTAGAAACTGAAGATAAATGTCCCTGCTTCATGGGCTGGGTGGGAAAAGTGCTTGCTATGCAAGCAGGAGGCATCAAATTTGGTCCTCAGAACTAATGAGAAAAAGCCAGGGTGGTAGTGTACATTCGTGATCCCAACACTGGGGAGACAGAGACAGGAGGGTCCCTGGAGCTCTCTGGGCAGCCTGCCTATCTTAATTGGCAAGTTCCTACATACACATGCACCATTATACTCATAAACTAACACACGCACACACACACACACACACACACACACACACACACACACATCCCTGTTCAGGGATTGCTGAGGACATTAAAGGCTATGTCTGAAAAACCCTCAAAACAATGCCTGAGATATGCTAAGTGTTCAATGAATGATAGTTGCCATTTATTATTATTATTATTTTATTTTTATTTACTTATTTATTTTTGTCTTTTTGAGACAGGGTCTCCCTGTATCTCTGGCTGTCCTGGAACTCACTCTGTAGACCAGGCTGGCCTCGAACTCACAGAGATCCGAGTGCCTCTGCCTCCCAGGTGTTAGGATTAAAGGCATTTATTTATTTCTGTATGTGTATCAATGTACTGTCTGCATGCAAGTTTGTGCACCCATGTCGTGCAATGCCACAGAGGTCAGAAGAGGGTGTCGGATTCCCCTGGAACTGGAGTTCTCCTGGAATTGGAGTTTCAGACGGTTCTCAGCCGCCATGTGGGTGCTGGGGATCGAACCTGGGTCCTCTGCAAGAGCAGTCGGCGCTCTTAACCGCTAGGCCATCTCTCCAGGCCTGATAGTTGCCATTTAACAACTATCTCTGACTCTATCCTTCTTGGCCTCTTAGTACTTGGAGGGTTTGTGTGATGTCTTTGACATGGATATGCTATGGATAATGAGCAGCCCTAACTTGTCTCAGTGATTACAAAGGGAAATAAAAAAAGCCGGGCGTGATGGCACATGCCTTTAATCCCAGCACTCTGGAGGCAGAGGCAGGTGAATCTCTGTGAGTTCAAGGCCAGCCTGATCTACATAGTGAGCTCCGGGTCAGCTGGGACTAAAGGGAGACCCTATCTCAAAAAAAAAACAAACCAAAAAAAGCTCTGAAGTTGCTGGGGTAGGTGACCGTGGGTGACAGTTTCTGAGACAAGGTGAAGAAAAGAATAGGGGTGGATATGATAAAAATAAATTGTATATATTTATGAGATTCTCAAAGGCAGATAAATAAAATTTATTTCAAAGTAGCTTGGGTCACTTCCAGGGAAAATATGTATTTATCACTTGGGTGTGGTGGCACATGCCTTAATCCCAACACTCAGGAAGCACTCGGGAAGGGGAGGCAGGCAAATGTCTATGAGGTCGAGGCCAAGCTGGTCTACATAGAGAGTTCCAGGGCAGCTGAGGCTACTGAGAGTCCCTTGTTTGTGTCAAACAAACAAACAAACAACTTATTTATCACAAGATCTTGCAGATTTCTCTTTCCTGTTGGACCACAAACAAGATGGTGCTGCTCCCTCAGCCAGAGTCCCTTTGTGATCACAATGAACAGCATCCCCCATGAACTCATGATGGACCTGAGATAGGATCCAAGAGTAAACTCTTTGTGTCACACAACTGAAGTTATAGGTTGCTTAATATTGCAGCAAATCCTTCTTTACTCTGATCTGTACAGAAGTTGAAATGATAATAACAATTATCATTTTTGCCTCCTACAATTCTGAAAAGCTAAAAAGCAACATATCCATTATTCCAAGAAGCCAATGACTTATTTCCATCTCATAAGTTCAGACAATAAGGTTAAGTACACATATCCAAAGTCACAGTACTGGAAAGCAACTGAGTCTCAACTTGAACCTAGCTTCAAATACCCCAGTCTGTGTATTTATAGTATGGCTCTAAGCCACAGACTGCACCATTTACGATGAAGTCAGGTTGGCAAGTTGGACCCGTGAAAGATTTCTGGGAAGGGAGCTGCACTTGAGAGAAGTGGTGACAAGACTGAACGTACTTTGTTCTCCTTCCATCTCTGCCTCTCACATCTTGCTTTGCTTTTTCATAATTTTAATATCTGAAATCTCACACCAACCGTGTAAGTGATGTGAATGTTTTCAGGAAACATGTGCTGGGCATATGATCTTGACTTAAGCTCTAATACTGTGTAACATCTTAAATTTTTTTTCAACCAAACAGACACTTCTCTGCCCAGCAGCTCCATTGACCATGGTGTCTTCTCTGCGAGTTAACTTTAGAATCTTATCTAAACTCTATATCTTATTTTTTCTATAGGCTCAAATAATGTTATTCATCATTACAAATTTCAATTGAAGTGGGATTATAAAACTGATCTCCCAAGTCTAACTCAAAAGACAGATATAAATGAGCCAGACGTGGTGGCACACACCTTTAATCCCAGCACTTTAATCCCAGAGGCAGGCAGATCTCTGTGAGTTCAAGGCCAGCCTGGTCTACAAAGCAAGTTCCAGGACAGCTGGGGCTACAGGGAGACCCTGTCTCGAAAAGACCAAAAAAAAAAACCAGACATAAATGGAATGCCTTTTGCCAACCTTGTGGAGTTCTATATACAGATTAGCATTTATCTAGTACTTTACTTATGTATTCAATAGCAAACATTTATTGAGCACCTACTGTATACTTGGCTGAGGTCTGGAGATAAAAGTGAATATGAGGCTGTATAAACTGTTGAGGCAGTATTCTGTTATGGGGGAAGAACAAACAATGGTGTTCAGAGTCTGGGTTCCATTCTGAAATTTGGTACTTGTTTGCACCTTGAATCTTTTTCCTTCAATTGTGAGCTTTAGATGACGTGATGCCTAGAAAGTACCAGGGACTGATGGGTGGAACATATCACATAGGACCACTATGATCAGCCTGTGTTCAGGGCTTGGTAGGAACTCTCTACAAATGTTTTGTTGAAGGAACGAGAGAAAGATGTGAATAAATGAAAAGAAGCCCTGGATTCCAGGGGAAACCCAGGCAGGCTGACCTCGACAGGAGTGAAAGATGGGGCTCAGCCCCAGTTGCCTCCAGCTCTAGAAAGTCCCCCAAGGGTCTGGAGACCTTAAAGCCTGCAGGGTATTTTGGGCCCCACATGCTTCTAGCTAGCACCCCCTACATGGGCAAGCAAGTGTTAACATCAGCTGTTGGTGAGAAGCCAACATGTGGAACAACATGCAGCTCAAGGGAGCAAACAACTCCACCACTGCAGCAGCCCCTTCCCAGCTCTGGCACTCCACAGGGCTCCAGCCTTCTCTGTGTACTTACGGGTTCTGTTAGAAAACAAGTTCCTTAAAAAAAAGAAAGAAAGAAAGAAAGAGGGGCTGGAGAGATAGCCTAGCGGTTAAGAGCGCCGACCGCTCTTGCAGAGGACCCGGGTTCGATCCCCAGCACCCACATGGCGGCCGAGAACCGTCTGAAACTCCAATTCCAGGAGAACTCCAGTTCCGGGGGAATCCGAGACCCTTTTCTGACCTCCGCGGCATTGCACAACACGGGTGCACAGACTTGCATGCAGACAGTACATTCATACACATACAGAAATAAATAAAATTAAAAAATATAAAAAGAAAGAAAGAAAGAAATTCCCAGGCTGGGAGTGTACCTCGGCCCTGCAAGCGTACACTTAGGATCCACAAGGCCTTGAGTTCCATTCCCTACATCAAAATATAAACATGAAAACAGGAGCTGGGGATAGAGCTCAGTTGGTAGAGATCCTGCCTAGCATCCACGAGGCCCTGGGTTCTATTCCCAGTGCTCTGCAAACTGGGGGTAGTGGCACTTGTTTATAATCCCAACACTTGTAGAGGACAGGCAGGAGGATCAGGAGTTCAAGGTCGTTCTTGGCTATAGAGCAAGTTTGAGGCTGGTCCGGCTAAAAATAATAGCTAAAAATCAGGCCTCTTTCAGGCTAGGGAAATGGCTCAGTGGATAAAGTGCTCGCCACAGAAGCATGAGGAACAGAGTTCAGATCCCCATCATCCACGTGACTGTCAGATAGGTATGGCAGCCATCTGTCACCTCAGCACTTGGAACACAGAGATGAGAGATCCCAGGGGCAAATTAGTTAGCTTAAACTAGCTCAATTGGCAAACTCTGGGTTCCACTGAGAGACCCTTCCCCAACGAATATAGTGGAGGGTGATTGAGGAAGACCCCAAGCCCTCTTCAGGCCTCCACAGGCACATGTGTACCCACACACATTAAAAACTAAAAATAAGCTGGGCGTGGTGGCGCACGCCTTTAATCCTAGCACTTGGGAGGCAGAGGCAGGTGGATCTTTGTGAGTTCAAGGCCAGCCTGGTCTACAGAGTGAGTTCCAGGACAGATGGGGCTATAGGGAGACCCCGTCTCGAAAAGACCAAAAATAAATAAATAAATAAATAAATAATAATAATAATAAATAAATAAATAAAAATAAAGAAGACCCAAAAGCTTCCATCCAGGGGTGAGGCCGTTTATGGGTAGTTGGGCTGAGGTCAGGCAGGTCCAGATTTCAATTGATTGTTTTTGGTTCTTTGGGATGGGGTTTCACTATTCAGCCCTGACTAGCCTGAAACTCGATACATAGACCAGGCTGGCTTTGAATTCACACAAATCCCACTGCCTCTGCCTCTAAAGGCCTATGCAATCATGCCAGACCTCTGGTTTCAAGTTTGTTTTTGTTGTTGTTGTTGTTTAATTTTTTATTTTTTTTTTATGTGTATGAGTGGACTGTCTGCATGTAGGTTGGTGGACCCGTGTTATGCAATGCCTCGGAGGTCAGAAGACGGCGTTGGATTCCCCTGGAACTGGAGTTAAAGACGGTTCTTAGCTGCCATGTGGGTGCTGGGAATCAAACCCAGATCCTCTGCAAGAGCAGTCGGTGCTCTTAACCACTGAGCCATCTCTCCAGCCCCTCAGGTTTCAAGTTTTAAAATTGTGTGTGTGTGTGTGTGTGTGTGTGCGTGCGCGCGCACAAGTGCCACAGTGTGTATGTAGAAGTCGGAGAACAACTTTATAGAGTTGGTAGTCTCTTCCAATCTTACCTAAATTATAGAGACTGAACTCAAGTCAGCAGGCAAGCAACTTTACCTGCTGAGCTATCACCAGCCCTCAGATCCATACTTGAATTCTTACACATCATCTTTCCTCTAAATGAACGTGAACATATTGCCCCTCAGCTTAGATTCCTTACTTACCAAGTAGAGATGAGTCCTTAGTAGGTTCTCATCATCCTCAGTTGACAGATTGAGAAACTGAGACCCAAAGTGGGAGGGGATGAGATGGCAGCTGAGCTCATGTCCAGTTGACACCAAGCCCATAAGAAAACATTTGGTTCGTGTCCCTCCACTAACGCCTCTAAATCTGGGAAGATATGGGGAGGGGAGAAGCCCAATTTTTTAAACCAATTTGAATAATTAAATTTGGCAGCAAAAAGCTCAGTACCGGAAATACATTTCACCACCCCATTGCTGAATCTGTTTAATGTATTTTGAACCAGCTTAGCTCAGCTAGTTAGGAAATCCAGCAGGAGTTTAAAATTTAAAACTAGCAGCAAGCAGTCACATGGCTGTGTCATTGGAGGAAGTCCATACTAAATCTTTGCTTCTCACAAGGGTGGGGGTGACGTCACCCTCACCTCTGAACTTACCTGGGGTCCTTGGAAGTCCAGAACAGCAGAGAGAGGGAAGCCAGGTACTGAAGGCTGGAAGAAAGCTTTGTGTCTGAAGCCATTTATATCCATAACAAGCACTTTTCATCTTCAAAGCCCTTTACAAGCCATAATTAATCCTCACAACACCTTAGTGAGCTGGGTGTGCAGCATTACCTGGGTTTTATAGGCCGAGGTGGCCCAGCAGAGGCTTTTGGATGGTGAGTGACCCCTGGACACCTGACTCAAAAGGGACAATTAAGCTGCCCCACCTCAGCCTGACAGGCCAGTCCCATATTTCCCAATCCCAAAGCAGGCTCCCTTGATTAATCTTCAGAAAGTGTTTCCTGATGTGAAAGCAGGGAGTCAGGCAAGGAAAGGATGAGGGGGAGACCTCAGGATGCATGCAGAATACAAATTTATTGTTATTTAAATGCATTTGATGTCACTGGAATTTACATTGTTAAATTTATTTAAATAAATAACAGTGAATACTAAGTCACAGGCATGTTTATCATTTCAAAGGCTCTTTCCTACCCAGGATCTCAGGTGATCCTTACCACAGTCATTTTGGTCCAGGCATATCTACTGAACACGTACTCTGGGCTGAGGATGGAACAGCGGGGGCAGATGGGGGCCTGTTTTCAATGTCATGGTATTTAGCAGTGATGAGAGAGATGTGCCTTTTATTTATTTATTTTTGACAGAGTCCCATGAAGCCCAGGCTTCCCAGATATACTGTGTAGCTGAAGATGACCTTGAACGCCTCATCCTCTTATGTTCCATTCAAATGTTGGGATTATAGGTCCATGACAGGTTCTCAACTGTAGCCCCAGCTGGCCTGGACTCACTATGTAGAGCAGGCTGGCCTTGAACTCACAGAGCTCTGTCTGCCTCTCCCTCCCAAGTGCTGGTATTAAAGGCATGCGCCATGATGCCCAGCCTCAATACCCTTTTTTTAAATGGATGTTGGAAAGGAAGCTTAAGGCTACACAGTGAACCCACAGTGGAAGCCAAACTCCATCCTAAGGTCAGCTGATCATACAGCTTGTATCCAGCCAAGAATAATAAAGATGTTCATCATAGCATTGTTACAGTGACAAAGACCTGGAAGCAGACCTGGGTATCCATTAGAAAACAGTATGTCAAACATGGGAAGTGCATGAAACATATACCAGTCAGAGGAAATGGCTTGCTTTTACTCCTGTCAAAAGAAACATATGTAGACCATCACGTCACTTCTACAAATTTTGTAAAGCACTCAAAGTAATCCTACATGCTGTATTTGCGCAATTGGGAATAAAGACACCAAAGATAAATGGAAAAGCCACACATTAGAGACACGGGGCTATGCTTTGAAGACAAGGCCAGGGTTATGAATTAAAGTCAGGAGTCCAAAAACTTGGGGGAATCATGCTAGGTGGAGACACAGGGTGCCATAAACCAAGGGCCTGCCTAATAAACTTAATGCATGGCTGCGCCTTCCCAAAATCCCTCCAAAACTAACACCACACACACTCTCTCTCTCTCTTTTTTTTTTCTCTCTCTCTCTCCCTCTGCTCTTTTCAGGCTGTGTTCGCTCCTTTCAATCTCAGTGTTCCAATTGCCTTTCGAACTTGAACCAGCCAAAATTTTCTAAATGAAAAACAGGAATAAAAAGAGCAAAATCTGAAACCAACTTGAGAAGTGAACAGTGTGTTTGGGCTGCACGTGGGTGCCGAGTGCTTGTGACAGCCTTCGTGGAGCACAGATCAGGAGCAGCTGAGCCATGAGCCCTTCCGTGGCCAGGCCCGGCTGGTGGGCCAGCTCTGCCCGCCATATCCCTGAAGCCGTGGGACAGCAATAGAAATGGTTGGAGGTTGCCCGCAGAAGCTTGTTTACCGACTCCTCAAAGCCACACTTGCCTGCTTTCTTGTTGGTTTCCTGCCACGACATGATCGATTCTTACAGATACATTTCTCTAGAAGTTGAGTGGTGCCAGGCGAACCGTGCCAAAGCAGCCTCATTTCCATGTGTGGTCTGGGTGGATTGGGAGAGGCTGCCGGCAGAACGGCTCTGAATTTCAGCAAGGCTTTTAGAAGGATGTCTCACCCACCTGTGCCTCCCTAGAATGCTCATCTGACTTGGTCCTTCTGCTGCTGAAAACCTGGGATCCACATTACCTTCCCCACAGACTGGGAACTCAGCCAGGCATGAAGGCCTGCAGGGTACGGTGTCTGCCTGACTCGCAGCTCCTGTACTGGGGCTCCTTCCGGGTTTACTCCACCTAACCATTGCATTTCTACAATGCAACTCGCCTTTTAATCCCTTTCGGTCCTGCATAGCCTGCTGGTGCCAATCAGAATGCTCTGCCCTGCCCTGTCCCCACAACTAATCCACACTCAGATTGTGGAGTCAAAACAATTGTCACCAGCCTCACAATATTTCCCTTTCTTCTGCTCCCTGCAACTAGACTTGACACACCCTCTGAATGAGTTCCTACATGTGAAGTGCTTAGGACAGGAACTTGGGGCTGGATGGTGCTTAAAATTCAAAATGTTTAGTTTATAAATGATATACCATAATGCCAAGAGCGGTAGTTTACGCCTTTAATCCCAGCACTCAGGAGGCAGAGGCAGGCAGATCTTTGTGAGATCCAGGCCAGCCCGGTCTACATAATGAATTCCAGTGAGCTGGGGCTTACAGGACACCTTGTCTAAAAACAAAACAAAACAAATCAATAACAACAACAAAAAACGTATACCATAGACCATATTTTGTTTTATTTTTTGAGACAGCTCTCACTATGTAGCCCAGGCTGGCCTCAAACTCAAAATCCTTCTGCCTCAGCTTCCCTGGATTACAGGAATGAGCCATCATGACTAGTTTATATGCTGTATTTCATAACAAAGTTTGAGCAAGGCTGGAGAGATGACTCAGTGTTTAAGAGCACTGACTGTTCTTGCAGAGGACCTGTGTTCAAATTTTAACACCCACCTGTCAGCTAACAACAGTCTGTAACTCCAGTTCTAAGGAATCTGATACCCTCAAGCACTACATGACATGGGTACACTTACATAGATCCAGGCAATACACATAAAATAAAATAAATTAAAAAAAAAATTTTGTCTTTTCGAGACAGGGTCTCCCTGTAGTCCCAGCTGTCCTGGAACTCACTCTGTAGACCAGGCTGGCCTTGAACTCTCAAAGATCTGCCTGCCTCTGCTTTCTGAGTGCTATGATTAAAGGTGTGCGCCACCACGCCCGGCATAAATAAAATATTTTTTTATTTTTATTTTTTTATAATTTTATTTATTTCTGTATATGTATGAATGTACTATCTGCATGCAGGTTTGTGCATCCGTGTCGTGCAATGCCGCAGAGGTCAGAAGAGGGTGTCGGATTCCACTGGAACTGGAGTTCTCCTGGAATTGGAGTTTCAGACAGTTCTCAGCCGCCATGTGGGTGCTGGGGATCAAACCTGGGTCCTCTGCAAGAGCAGTTGGTGCTCTTAACCGCTAGGCCATCTCTCCAGCCCCAATAAAATATTTTTTAAAAAAAAAGTTTGAGCAGACGATAAAGCGGGTGCTACAGTAAAACTTATTAATGCCTCTACAGGAAATACATAGACAGTAAATGAACACTATTCAGAGTTTTATGTCCACGTGAGATCAGGTAAGGTTTTGCCACTAAACTTCCAAAAGAAAACGTTGGTATTATTTAAGGCATTTCATGTTCTTGAAATGTGACCCTGTATTGTTCTCCTCCTCCTCCTCCTCCTCCTCCTCCTCCTCCTCCTCCTCTTCCTCCTTCTTTTTCTTCTTTTTCTTCTTCTTTTTCATTCCACTCTTTATTCTAGCACTGAAACAACAGCAGCAAGTCTTAAGACTAATTAATTGCAAATCAAAACCACTTTAAGATATAATCTTACCCCAATAAGACTGGCTAGGATCAAGAAAACAAATGATACCATGTGCTGGAGAGGTTGTGGGGAAAGGGGAACACTCATCCACTGCTGGTGGGAATGTAAACTCATGCAGCCACTATGGAAAGCAGTGTGGAGAACCCTTGGAAGACTTGGAATGAACTTGCCACCCGACCCAGCCATACCACTCCTGGGCATGTACCCTCAAGACTCACCCCCCCCCCAACCCGCAGAGATACATGCACGCATGATATTGTAGCTCTCTTTACAATAGTGCAGGAGCTGGAAACAACCAAAATGCCCCTCAATCTGATGATGGATAGAGAAATGTGGTTGACATCTACAAATGGAGTTTCTATGCAGCAGTAAAGAGATGACATCATGCGCTTGCAGGAAAAAAAAAAATGCGACTAGAGACAAATGGATAAAACACAGTCCCAGAAAAAACCAAATGATCGAATGGTACCCTCATCTGTGGATAGCTAAAAAAAAAAAGCCAAAAAACTAAATAAAAATGGAGGAAAGAAGATATATATTAAGTGAAGTAACACAGGCCAGAAAAACAAAGGACGCATTGGTTATCCCTCATCTGTGGGATGCTAGTGCCAGTTACCTAGTTGTATTTCTTGTTGCAGTGGCCCTTTGAGCTTTGTCCAAGAGTTGGGAGTGGTGCATATTGGAAAAGAACAACAACACAACAACAACAAACAGAAAGGAAACTCCTTGAAACAGTAACACTTCTGCATTGATATTTTGAGAAAAGACTCAGAAAAAACAAAAAACATGTTTTGGCAGATATGCCATGAGCCTCTGGGGGGGGGGGGTTGGGCAGGGGGACAGGGTCTAGATTAGATTTGTAACTATAATCGTTGGAACAAATAGTAATATATAAAAAAATAAAATAAAAATGAAAAAAGGTACTGTTGGCAGCCACAGGTTGGCCTTGCATTCGCTAAAAAAAAAGTCTTCTTGCCGAGGCGGTGGCGCACGTCTTTAATCCTAGCACTTGGGAGGCAGAGGGCAGGCGGATCTTTGTTGAGTTCAGGCCGCCTTGTTACAGAGTGATTCCAGGACAGCTGGGGCTACAGGAGACCCTGTCTTGAAAAGACACATAAAAAAAAAAAAAAAAAAGTTCTACTGGGCTGGAGAGATGCGTGCCTCTAGCAAAGAGCGCCGCTGCTCTTGCAGTACCGGGACTGGGATTCGATGCCCCGCACCTACATGGCAGCAAGAACCATCTGTAACTCCCAATCCAGGAGAAACTGCCAGTTCCAGAGGACATCTGAAGGACCCCTCTGACCTCCGCAGCTGCGGCACAACACAGGGCACAAACCTACAGCAGACACGGTAATCATGACACATACAAAAAATAAAAAAAATGAAGAAAAAAGGGACAAACAAAGCGAAACTGACCAAGTAGGGAGAATCCGGCAGAGTGATGATTTATCGACAGTAAAGGCGAAAAGCCAACTACTGCATAGAGACGACACATTTGCATACACCACATCGCACACATGGATGCTCTTAAGGTTTGTACTGAACAGAGCTACATACGTTGCTACTAAACATGAAGGCTTTTACTTGATAAAAAAAACATTTCAGAAATGTCTACATTTAATATAGTAAATATCCCTCACGGGTTAAAAAAAAAAAAAAAGATATATTAATGACAAGAAAAAAAAAAAAGCCGGGCATGGTGGCGCACGCCTTTAATCCTAGCACTTGGGAGGCAGAGGCAGGCGGATCTTTGTGAGTTCAAGGCCAGCCTGGTCTACAGAGTGAGTTCCAGGACAGCTGGGGCTACAGGGAGACCCTGTCTCGAAAACACCAAGAAAAAAAAAAAAGACTAATTAATGTAGGCATTTAGGATTCAGGAAGCATTGTACAAGGCAACTAAAATAAATTATCTCATTCTTTTTAAAATTTTTTTATTTATTTTCATATGTGTATGAATGTATTGTTTGCATGTAGGTCTGTGCACCTGTGTTGTGCAATGCCTCAGAGGTCAGAAGAGCGCGTCAGATTCCCCTGGAACTGGAGTTCAAGATGGTTTTCATCCGCCATGTGGGTGCTGAGATTGAACCCAGGCCCTCTGCAAGAGCAGTCGGCACTCTTAACTGCTAGGCCATCTCTCCAGCCCAATTATCTCATTCTTATGTCACCATGTATATAGCCCAGTACCTTGCCCAAGGAGATGGGAGAGCTGAGACTCAAACTCATAGCTTTTCTGATGTGACAAGTCCACCCTGGTAACCACGACCCTGCACCACAGTCCCTCGTTGCACTCAGTACATCATGGCACTTGACCCCTTTGGCTATAACTCATCCTTCATGGATTTGTCTCCCACAGCTTGGCTGTGAGCTTCTTAATTGTGGGAACCAGAGCCTGTGAATGAGGGAATAAAGTCAGGTGCACAGGATGGTGACATGGTGGGCACTTGCTAGAACTGTCTGGGTGACTGTTTGCTGTGATAATGGATGGGCCAATACCACCACATGTTCGTGCACCGGTGCTGATCATTTGCTTGCCAACTAAGAGTCCTAGAGTCGTAAAGAAATCAAGCCCATGGGGCTTGATTAAGAGCACTGGTTGTTCTTCCTGTGTACCCAGGTTCAGCTTCCAGCACCTACATGGCAGCTCACAATTCCAGGGTGTCTGACACCGTCTTATGGCCTCCACAGGTATTACATGATATGGGTGCACTTACATATATGGAGACAAGACATACATATAAAATAAAAATTATTATTAATAGTAATAGGGGCTGGAGAGATGGCTTACCGGTTAAGAGCACTGAAAGCTCTTGCACTGGACCCGGGTTCAATCCCCAGCACCTACATGGCAGCTAAGAACCGTTTTTAACTCCAGTTCCAGAGGAATCCAACTTCCTCTTCTGACCTCCATGGCATTGCACGACAAGTGTGCACCAACCTGCATGCAGACAGTACACTCATATGCATAAAAATATATATAAATTTAAAAAAAATTATTAATAATAAGATAAAACTAGATTCCCTGCCTTTGAATGGGTCTGGGAGAAAAGATGCCATCCAGCCTATAATGTGAGGTCAAATAAATATGAAAAATGACTACAGAGTGCTGGGGAGTGTGACAGAGAAGAGTTTATCCCCTGGGGATCACAGAGAGCTTCACCTACAGATCTATAGCACTTTTTATGGAACAAAAGTTAATAGCTTAAAATAATAATAAGCTGGACCCCAGGATGGTGGGTGCACTGGGCAGATCTGTTGGCCCAGGCCAGGTTTGGCACTGCAGCCAGAACACATGGAAGGACTGCAGGCTGAGTGGAAACCCAGAAGCCCTCCCTGTGGCCTCTCCTCCTCTGGCAGGTGGCAGGTGGCAGGTATGCAGCAGTATGTAGAGCAGCTGGATGGCTACATCACAGGCCAGCTGGGTGGACTATGTGATCTGGTGCCAGGCACAATAGACCTTCAGCAGCCCAGGTCATGATGGCCTCCTACCAACAAGACTGGTTTCTATTTTCCTTTCTAATTTAATTTTTAATTTTTTTAATTTTTATTTATTTTTTATGTGTATGAATGTACTGTCTGCAAGTAGGTTTGTGCACCCGTGTCGTGCAGTGAAGCACAGATCAGAAGAGAGTGTTCAATTCCCCTGGAACTGGAGTTAAAGACAGTTCTCAGCCACCATGTGGGGGCTGGGTCCTCTGCAAGAGTAGTTGGCGCTCTTAACCACTAGGCCATTTCTCCAGCCCCAATTTTATTTTTAAAATATTTTATTTATGGGGCTGGAGAGATGGCCTAGCGGTTAAAAGAGCACCGACGCTCTTGCAGAGGACCCGGGTTCGATCCCCAGCACCCACATGGCGGCCGAGAGCTGTCTGAAACTCCAATTCCAGGAGAACTCCAGTTCCAGGGGAATCCGACACCTTCTTCTGACCTCCGCGGCATTGCACGACATGGGTGCACAAACTTGCAGGCACACAGTACATTCATACACATACAGAAATAAATAAAATTAATAAAAAAAGTTTAAAAAATATATTTTATTTATTATTTGTATTTTATGTATATGAGTGTATTGCCTGCATGTATGTAAACGCAATGCCCATGGAAGAAAGAAGAGGTCATTGGATCCCCCAGTACTGGAGTTACAGATGATTGTTAGCTGCTGTATGGATGCTAGGGACCTAACTCGAGTCCTCTGAAAGAGTAGCCAGTACTCTTAACTACTGAGCCATCTCTCCAGCTTCTTATTTCCTTTTTTCTAAAACAAATTTAACAACTTTTTTGTTTAAAAAAAATAAATATTGCTGGGCGTGGTGGCGCACGCCTTTAATCCTAGCACTCGGGAGGCAGAGGCAGGCGGATCTTTGTGAGTTCAAGGCCAGCCTGGTCTACAGAATAAGTTCCAGGACAGATGGGGCTACAAGGAGACCCTGTCTCAAAAAGACCAAAAAACCCCTCAATATTAAAAGCACATATTAATTTCCCAAGTTAGTCTATTAATTAAATGCAATCATAATAAAAATAGATTAGCTTAATATGTTGATATTAAAATTTATATGGAGCTGGAAAGGGCCAAGAAAACTGTCAGTCTCTCTCTCTCTCTGAGATAGGGTCTTACCATGTAGCCCTGACTGGCCTAGATCTGGAGTTAAGGACAGTTTTTGGCTGCCCTGTGGGGTGCTGGGAATTGAACCCAGGTACTCTGCAAGAGTGGCCAGTGCTCTTAACCACTGAGCCATCTCTCCAACAGGAAGGCATACTTGCAGTTCTGCCTCCGCCACACAAGTAGGCCTACACTATCAGGTCTGGATTTAACTAAACTTTTCAAGAAGTATAACATACAGACAGAAAAGTGCACAAGGCATGAATAATAAGCACAGCGCCTTTTCTCAGGGTGAACACATTCCCTGTCTTACCTCTATTTTCTCATTTTCCATCATTCTCTCTCTCTCCTCCCTCCTTTCCTCATTTACTTCTTTTGTCTCTTCTCTCTTTCCCTCTCCCTCAGCCCCACCAGACGACAGACAGACAGACAGACAGACACACACACACCCTCTAAGCCTTCAGCCCCCAAGATCGCTCCTCAGCTCAGCCCTTCTCCTCAGCGGGCATGGAGACCATATGTGGTGCCAGGAACACGCAGGAGCCTGGCGGATGCGGTTGGACAGCCTGGTAGCCATTTATTTTCACCTGGTCCTCACACTGCAGACATGTTGGAGCCTCTCTGTGCTTAACCCTCCTGCTGCCAGTTATGCAGTATGGAAGAGACAGGCAGAAGGAGAGTCTTGAGAACATTTGTGATCCCCTTTCATTCATCCAGTCACTCGGCCACCAACTGGCCAGCCCTAACTTGCCCTTCGAAAAACCTGGCTGTGCTCAGGGAGTCAGAGGTGAGAGGCGGGCAAGATCCAGCCTGAGGGAGGAAGCTCATAGTCTAACGAGGGAGACACAGCAAGGTACTTCCAGTCCAGCCTGACATGCGCAGTGATGGGAATTGGGGAAGAGCACCATGCCCTCTAGTAATTCTAATTTGGAATCAGGCAAGCCTGGGCCAGGAGGCGTTTTGAGAGCTGAGTTGCGAAGGTCAGCATGAAGGGTCAAGTAGGAACTAAGGAGACAAAGAATGGGGTTTGAATATACTATGCAAAAGGACCAACAGGTAGAAAGAAGCTTAAAAGAGCCTGGTGTATGCAGGAGACTGTCTATCATGGCTGTGGCTGTGGTGTGTGTGTGTGTGTGTGTGTGTGTGTGTGTGTGTGTGTGTTATTGATGTTGTTGTTGTTGTTGTCATGGGAAATGAGGCTAGAGAGGAAGACAAGAGGTGGTGACACTCCGGATGTCGTATAAGAGGCTAAACACCCAGGGCCTTTGTCTGCAGGGGTAAGGAGTTGCTAAGGACCCTCGATACATAGTAAGAGAGTCCAGCTTGTGGGGTTTTTTTTTTTTTTGGTCTTTTATTTATTTGTTTATTTATTTTTATTTTTTAGTCTCAGCTGGCCTGGAGCAGCTCACTTTGTAGACCAGGCTGGCCTTGAACTCACAGAGAT
>VZQC01014654.1:3042842-3090307 GCA_009823505.1 Rhizomys pruinosus
ATATATATATATAGTAAATATATATATATATGTATATATATATATATTTGTACTTGATTATGTTACAAATCAAACCTAGACCCATGTACCCCTCCCTACCCCACTCCACCCCACCAGAGCTCATGCATTCTGCCAAACATGTTTTTCCTTTTTTTCTCAGTCTTTCTCAAAATTATCAATATAGAAGTTGACTGTTTCAAGCAGAAGTTCTTTTCTGTTGTTGTTGTTGTTGTTATTGTTGTTCTTTCCAATATGCATCATTCCCAACTACTTGGACAAAAGCTCAAGGAGCCCTGCACAAGAAATACTTACAATTATGTAATTGGCAGCTTGTGTTTTTGAATGACTCCTATAGCTTCAAACTGGAAAAGGAGTGAGAAGGGAGAGAGGGGTGGCGGGAACACCATAAAGAATCTCTGTCCCTCCCTGGGGACCAGGAAGGCCAGCCAGTCACTCCCTTCTCCAGGATGACCTTCGGGGCTTAGGGAGGCAGCTCCAAGCTGGCTTTCCTGGCCCCTTGCTGCATTCTCAGCTGCCAGGTATCTGGGCCTGGCCCCTCCTACCTACAGGTGGGGCGGGGAGTAGAGTTACATCACCCACCCTGTACCAGTATATCTAGGGGAACACAGGGGCCCCCAGTGGTCCTTCTGCTCAACCTTTGAGATGCTGCCTGGGAGTTCTGGTTAGAAGGGCCTCCACGTCTGAGTTCTGGCTGACAGCAGACCCTGGGCATCCTGCGATGTCACCTTTTGACTGTGTGAGTGCAGGCATGTCACTGCACCTTTGGGCTGCTTCCCTTGCGTGTAACACATGGTTCTGGCATTTATCCTGGGAACCTGGGAAGTTTCCCCATGATAATGTAAGCATTTGGCCCAAAGTCATTTTCAGGACTCGTCCTTGTATTCTCTGTTGGCCTCAGGGTAGGCTCCTCTTTCCTTTTGTGACCTTGGGCAAGTTACCTCAGCAACACTAAGATTTCCCCGCTGTGAAAGGGCTTTCAACGTGTCCTTCTCATGAGAACTCTAGTTTTCTTTTGATTTGTAGCTCACCACTGAAGCCAGGACCCTAGATAATGTCTTAAGAATTAACTTAAGCCGGGTGTGGTGGCGCACGCCTTTAATCCTAGCACTTGGGAGGCAGAGGCAGGTGGAGTCTTTGTGAGTTCAAGGGCCCAGCCTGGTCTACATAGTTTTCCAGACAGCTGGTCGACAGAGAGACCCTGTCTCGAAAGCCAAAAAAAAAAAAAAAAAAAAAAAGAATTAACTTAGAGCCGGGTGTGGTGGTTCATTAGGCCATTAAGCCTAGCACTTGGGAGGCAAAGGGCAGTGGAATCTTTGTGAGTTCAAAGGCCAGCCCGGTCGAGACAAGCGAGTTCCAGGACAGCTGGGGCTACAGAAAGACCTGTCTTGAAAGACCAAAAAAAAAAAAAAAAAAAAAAAAAATTAACTTAGGTTCAATCAGCCCCTGGCCTCCATAGTATGAACAATTTAATTAATACCACTAGCAACTGTTTGTCTACTAGTGAAATATCAGATCCTGAGTTGCACAGATTGGCTGGGCTCCTGCAATGGATAATCTGACCTCTTCACTTCCTGCCTCTGTGGCTGGCTAGACTTCAGTTAATACCTCTCCCCAATTGATACCATCTGGACTCAAGCTGATGTTTATTACACCACTTTGGCACCTGGCATTGGGCTCCAGGAACCCCCTTGGGTGTCCCAGAGTCTTGCTTTCCCACTATCCTAGTCCTGAAAATCTAGCATGTCTTGCCCAAAGCCTCAGTGTGTCTTGGAAAGAGTGTGAGGGTCAAGGCCAGCTGTGTCCTCTTAATGGTTCCCTTTCTGCACAATAAGGTCAGGGCCTGCCCCAGCCTTTACTCTATGCCCTGTCCTTCAAGCCACAGCCATGAACACCATCTCAACGATTTCAAACTGGTCCGTAGTCAGAGCCACTTTCACTTCCTTTTTACCTTCGCACAGGCATGAGATAAGAAGTGTGCCTGCTGGCATTTCACAGTCAATCCTACCAAGTCTATTTGCAGAGTGAGATGTGGATTGTGTTCAGTGAATTATTTAGCTGAGCTTCACACCTGATGACAGTTAAAAGTCACTGTGGGTGGAATAGGCCATTCATTTACTCAGTCAACAACCCCTGATACCATATCTGTGCCAGAGGGGGCTGCCGAGGGAAGCACATGGAAACCACTGCTGCTTATCGACAAGCAGACGTGTTACTGGATTTTCCTAGGTAGATGATGTAAGCAAACTTCACGTCTCTGCAAGAAGAGCCAAGAGTAAAATTATTTCTCCTCTTCCAACAATTCCATATGATGCTTCCAGGTCTGGCAAAAGCATTCCTTCTGTTTAGAACCACCGAGTAGTTGCTTTCCAAGAGAATTCTAATGTAGCATTATAGCTAATCTGTAGACAGCCCTGTGTGATGAAAAAGTACTATATCCTTCCTGAAGGCAAGGAGACAGGCCTGTGACCCACTTGGATCATAACTGAAGGGCAGAGCAAAATTAGAACTGGCTTTCCCCGCCGGGCGTGGTGGCACAGGCCTTTAATCCTAGCACTTGGGAGGCAGAGGCAGAGGCAGGCGGATCTTTGTGAGTTCAAGGCCAGCCTGGTCTACAGAGGGAGTTCCAGGACAGCTGGAGCTACAGGGAGACCCTGTCTCTAAAAGACAAAAAAAAAAAAGGCTTTCCCCAAAATGTACCTCACAGTATGCCTTGCTAATGCTGACAGGGTTTTCTAGCCGATGCTTACTGTGATTGTTGCTCTCTTGATATTCTAGCTCTGGTAGAAAGAGACTATCTTTAAGAAGACCTTCAAGTGGGGTGTGGTGGCTCAAGCCTGTAGTCCCAGTACTCAGGATGTGGAGTCAGGAGAATCAGCAGTTCAAGGCCCTTCTTAGCTTTATAGTAAGTTCAAGGCTAGCCTGGGCTATATGAAAGAAAAAGACAAAGGAAGGGAGGGAGGGAGGCAGTCTCCGCTCTTAGATTACTCTTTAGTAAAGATGGCTAGACAGCTTCAAAAAATTATCTTATGGGGTCCGGCAAGATGGCTCAGCAGGTAAAGGTTCAATCCTTAAAACCCAAGTAAAGGTGGGTAGAGAGAACTGACCCCACAAAATTGTCCTCAGATCTCCACATGCATCCTGGGGCATGAGCACCTCACACATACATTATGAACACATACACATAGTAATAATAAAACTGAAATGATCTGTAGGGCTGAGAGTGTCTCAGTGCTGGAGCCCTTGCCTTGATTCCATCCCCAGCACCAGGAAAAACAGCGTATTTTCCCCAATACCTTTATTTTTTCTCTTTACCAAGGTAGTGCATATCTATTTTTAACAATTCAAACATTATTGGAACATTTAAAATATAAAAGTCACAGGTACTGCCCTCCCCCTCAAATAACAGCTGTCAACAATATGGGACATATTCTTCCAGTCTTTTGCTGTGCAAATATTAATAACACACACAAAAACCATAATACTTGTTAGTATTCAAGCATGTCACACACCTTTATAAAAAATTAAAACTAACACTATATTGAGGATGTCTTTCACTGCATGTTTATATAATCTTCCTCTCTCTCTCTCTCTCTCTCTTTTTTTTTTTTTGGCTTTTTTTGTCTTTTTGAGACAGGGTCTCCCTTTAGTCCCAGCTGTCCTGGAGCTCGCTCTGTAGACCAGGCTGGCCTTGAACTCACAAAGATCCACCTGCATCTGCCTCCCAAGTGCTAGGATTAAAGATGTGTGCCACTACAACAGGCTCACACCTCGCTTTTATTTTTATTTTTATTTAAAAAAATTTTTTTTATTAATTTTATTTATTTCTGTATGTGTATGAATGTACTGTCTGCATGCAAGTCTGTGCACCTGTGTCGTGCAATGCTGCGGAGGTCAGAAGAGGGTGTCGGATTCCCCTGGAACTGGAGTTCTCCTGGAATTGGAGTTTCGGATGGCTCTCAGCTGCCATGTGGGTGCTGGGGATTGAACCCGGGTCCTCTTCAAGAGCAGTCGGTGCTCTTAACCGCTAGGCGATCTCTCCAGCCCCACACCTCACTTTTTTAAAGGGAATTATTTATTTGAGTATGTATGTTCATGTGTGTGCACATGTAGAGGGTGTGTATGCATGTGCGTGCAGGTGACTGTAGAGGCTGAAGATGAATTTTGGGTATCTTCTCCTTCACTCTCCATCCTATTATTTGAGACAGAATCTCTCAGTGAGCCTGGAACTCACCAATTTGGCCAGACTGACTGGCCAGCAAGCCCCAGGGATCCTCCTCTTTCTGTCTCCCCCGCACTGGGGTGACAGGCTTGCTCAGCCTCTCCTGGATTTGCACGTGGGTGCTGGAGATCTGACCTCACACCCCCATGCTTCAACAGCAGCTACTTCACCCTCAGGGCCATCTCCTCAGCCCCCTGGGGGCTTTTCTTATTTGTTTTTGGCTTTTTGTAGTACAGGAGGTGGAGTATAAGGCCTCATTCATGGTAGACAAATGCTCTGCTACCTGATCTACATGGAGGCCATGTCCGGCTGCAGCGTGTTGTCTTTTTTTTTTTTTTAATTTTATTTATTTTGTGTGTGTATGAATGTACTGTCTGCATGTAGGTCTGTGCACCCATGTCGTGCAATGCTGCAGAGGTCAGAAGAGGGTCTCGGATTCCCCTGGAACTGGAGTTCTCCTGGAATTGCAGTTACAGACAGTTTTTAGCCAGCATGTGGGTGCTGGGGATCGAACTCGGGTCCTCTGCAAGAGCAGTTGGTGCTCTTAACCACTAGGCTATCTCTCCAGCCCTCATTTTATTTTATTTTATTTTATTTATTTTTCTATGTGTATGAATGTACTGTCTGTATGCAGGTTGGTGCACCCATGTTGTGCAATGCCGTGGTGGTCAGAAGAGGGTGTCAGTTTCCCCTGGAACTGGATTAAAGATGGTTCTCAGCTGCCATGTGGGTGCTGGGAATCGAACCCGGGTCCTCCGCAGGAACAGTCGGCACTCTTAACCACTGAGCCATCTCTCCAGCCCCTTGGCCTCATCTTTTCAACAGGAACATGCTAAGCAGTGCGGATGGATCACAATCCTCATCATTCTCCCCCGGGTGGACACTGGGGCTGCCTCCTGGTTTCGCTGGTAACCAACAGCACTGGAAGCATTTTTGGACCATGTCTCTCTACCCATGTGTTCTTCACTTAAAATACTTAACAAAGTTTCTTCTACACTGTTCCATACATGGTTATTTAAGATCTTTCTCCTCTACTAAGTCTGCAGTTTCTAAAGAAACACAGGGGATCAAGTCCGTGTTCATGAAACTATCTCAGAGCCTCATTCAGAGACTGGCACTTACTAGATCCCAGCGGATCATGTTCTATGAAGAACCAAAGGAAGCATCTATGCTTACTTGTATTCCTGTTGGCAGGGCCTGTTCCTAACAGGAGAAATGCCATGTCAAAGGGTATGCATGTCAGATGTGGGGTTTTTTTGTTTGTTTGGTTGGTTTTGGTCTTTTTGAGACAGGGTCTCCCTGTAGCCCCAGCTGTCCTGGAACTCACTCTGTAGACCAGGCTGGCCTTGAACTCACAAAGATCCGTGTGCCTCTGCCTCCCAAGTGCTAGGATTAAAGCCGTGCGCCATCATGCCCAGCTCAATGTGTTTTTCAGAGCTTGAAACTTGTCTCTTGAAAACAGTGAGCCAGCATGAGAAGACGAGAGGACAAAGTTCCTCACATTGCAAGAGAGACATTTTAGGGAACAGGAGGACCTAGAGACTTATCCCACCCAGTCCCAGGTGCTGAGGAATGGGGAGGAACCTTCTGCACAAGGAGACCTACACTCTCTGCTCTGGCTAGAGAAACAGCCTCTTCCCACCCCCCAGCACAAGCATCGCTGCCTGTTCCATGCCATACTCCACCCTGACTCTGGCTCCTTGGCCTCCCAGCTCCCTGTCAGCCAGCAGTTAAAGACAAAGCCTTTGAAGTCTGTCTGCCCTGCCAGCCTCAATGTGGCCACCACTGCCTTCTCCTCAAAGGTGGAATAGCAGCAACATCCAGCCTGGGTTTAGATGCTAAGAGAATGCCTCTGCTGCGCAGGGCCGAGAGTTCTGGCCCTGAGCTGAGTTATGTGTGGAGAGCTGAGAACTCGGCAAGCAAGGAGAATGGGCCCAGAGGACCCCCTTGCTCCCACAAGTACTCTCTACCCAGTGGAAGGACAACTCCCTGGAGTTTCGTGTGTGTGTGTGTGTGTGTGTGTGTGTGTGTGTGTGTGTAGAATGGAATGTTCAAGATGCACAAGCATCTCAGAGCCTGTTCTATAGGCATCCATCTCCAGTGGTTGACTGCAGGGGGAAGACAAGAGGCTGGAGTCTTTGGCTTGCTTGGTGGGCAGGAAGCAGCTGACTCCTCCACATTTGTGCTGTACTTTTTCGTTCACTTGTTCAGTAAATTTGAAATGAGAAACTACTGTATGCTGAGCTCTGTTTGGGGTTCCAGAAATACATTATGAATGGGTCAACCAAGGTTTGTTTGTATCTGAAATTCTCTTGAACTTTATATTTTAGAGGCAGGGGGCTGGTGAGGTGGCTCATCAGGTAAAGATGCTTGCTGTGCAAGCCAGTTGACCTGAGTTCAGTCCCCAGAACGCACATAAAGGTGGAAGGAGGGAACAGAGTCCATAAAGTTGTCCTTTGATCTCACTTTCCCTATGGCACACATGCCCAAACATATACACAGACGTAATATCACACACACACACACACACACACACACACACACTATTTTTAATTAAAAAAAAGCAGGGGCTGGAGAGATGGCCTAGCAGTTAAGAGCACCGACCACTCTTAAAGAGGACCCGGGTTCAATCCCCAGCACCCACATGGCGGCCGAGAACCGTCTGAAACTCCAATTCCAGGAGAACTCCAGTTCCAGGGGAATCTGAGACCCTCTTCTGACCTCCCGACATTGCATGACACGGGTGCACAAACCTGCATGCAGACAGTACATTGATACACATACAGAAATAAATAAAAATTTAAAAAAAAAGGAAAAAAAGTAAGAGGCAGACCATGGGTACATAAAAGGATTAAATAACATACATGGAAAGGAATTTGAACTGAATAGAAGAGGCACTGAAATACAGAGGGGATTATCTGAAGGTGGGCAAGATGCAGATGGATGGACAAGGACCAGCTCAGGCAGACTGTGGGGAGCAACGGGCTTTTATCATTGCTTACCTTGTGTGCAAGTTACTGTTGAGCATCCATTTACCACTCATTCATGCATGCAATTGGCCAGTCAGTTAGCAATCCTCTTCTGACTACAAGAACAGGGACCAGTGGCAGAGATGAATGAGCTAGTCCCCACCCTCCCAAGGTCCACAGCTTAGTGACTGAACAAGGAGTAGATGTACATATTTAAATCTGTACAAAGCAACAAGCAAAGAGATGTTCGGAATGCTGGGAACTCAAAGCAGGGATCATGTGATTCTAAGTGGGAAGACCAAGGAAGACTTCCAAGAACACATGCATGTGAGCTGCTTCTTGAAGCACTGAGCACAGCACTGGGACATTGAGGTGCTTACTACAAACCTGTTAGAGAAAGGATGGGCTAGAGATGCAGCTCAGTTGGTAATGAGTGAAGACCTGGGTTTGCTATCCATCACTACATAAAACCAGAATGTGGTTGCACATGCCTGTGATCCCAGCACATGGGAGACTGAGGCAGAAAGGCTCTCAAGTTCAACACCAGGGGCTAGGGAGATGTCTAGGGTGCTGGATAGCATCAGTGTCAGCAAAGCTGGAAGAAGGAACCTCAGCTGGGGAATTACCTCTCTCTGATTGGCCTGTGAAGTTGCTGTAAGGCATTTCCTTGACTCTTGAGTGATGTGGGAGGGCCCAGCCCACTATGGGTGGTGCCACCTCTGGGCAGGTGGTCCTGGGTTGCATAAAAAAGGAGCCTGAGCACAGACCAGAGACGCCTTCTCCCCCCATGCTCTCTGCTGCTGCTGTTCCTGCCTTGGGCTCCTGCCCTGGCTTCCCTCAATAAGGAACCGTGACCAGGAAGTGTAAGCCAAATAAACCCTTTCCTCCCTCAGTTGGTTTTGGTTGGTATTTTATCACAGCAGTAGAAAGCAGGCTAGACCATCGGGTAAAGGCACTTGTCTCCAAGCCTGGCAATCTGAGTGCCATCCCTGGAATTCACAGGGTGGAAGGAGAGTTGTCTTCTGACCTCCACATGTGAACTGTGCCCTGTGTTCACCCCCCACTAAATAAATAAATAAATAAATAAATAAATAAATAAATAATAAAAATTGAAGCTCAAGGCCAACCTAGGTTACTTAGAGAATTTGAGGCCAGCCTGAGCTACATAATACAGTCTACTCTTTGTTCAGTCTGTCACAGGGAGGTGGCATGTCCCTCTAACATGCTCACCTCTCCTCTCTCTCTCTCTCTCTCTCTCTCTCCTCCAGGGACAGTGTTTGATCTTCCTGTTCTATATCGGCGACCTTTGTCTCCCCTGCCCCATCATTCGTTCATTCCTGAAGATTTCTTGTGATTCCTGCTGTGCTGGGAGTCATGGTCAGGGCTGGGTACATCAAGATAGAGAAGACTTGGCACCTGATTCGAGGAATTTCGGAGCCTGAAGAGCAACACAGAGAGACATTGAACCAACTTCATTTAAATGCTAAGGAATGGACAGAGGCTGGGGCCCTTGTGGCACACAGCTGTGATCCTAGCTAGTTGGGAAGTTGAGGCAGGAGGATCAAAAGTTAAAGGCCAGCCTGGCAGCAAGGTGAGACACTATCTCAAAAAGTAAAAAGAGGACTGAGGATATGTCATGATAGAATACTTGCCAACACATGCAAGAAGGGATTCGGGCTGGAGAGATGGCTCAGCAGTTAAGAGCACTGGCTGTTCTTGCGGAGGACTCAGGTTCAAGTCCCAGCACCCTCATGGTGGCTAACAACCATCTACAACTCCAGTCTCAGAGGATCCAACAACCTCTTCTGACCTTCTTGAGCACTGCATGACATAGGTGTACTTACATGCATACGGCAATACACTCAACACATAAAATAAATAAGAGGCTGGAGAAATGGCTCAGCAATTAAGATCACTGGCTGTTCTTGCAGAAGACCCTAGTTCAAATCCCAGGACCCACATGATAGCTAACGACCATCCATAACTACAGTTCCAGGGGATCCAACAACCTCTTCTGTCCTCCAAAGATGGGTACACTTATATGCATGCAGGCAATACACGAATATACATAAAATAAAAACAAAGCAAAAAAAAATAAATAAAATGTAAAAATATTGTTATTTTTTTAAAGAATGGATCAGAGTTCATTAATTGGAAAGGCAACAATGAAATTGTATAGGCAAGATGAATAGATGCAATGGCTTGTGATTCTCCCAGAAGCGAAGCTCTCAGGCTTCGTTTGAGAGTGAGGGGCTGAGGCTTGGAGAGTTCATGAAGGGCCAGAAGGGCTATCCACTCTAAGGGATCTGGACTTTGTTCTAGTATCAATAGGAGGTAGACAACAGAGATCAATTGTTAGAGGAGGAAGTAGGGAAGAGTTTATCAATAGGAGGTAGCCTGCAGAGGAGGAACTGGGAAGAGTTGTCTTTGGTTATAGGAAGTACCAGGCCACCAGCTGGATGACTGACAAATGATATAACCCAGCTTCAGTTTCTTCATTTGTAGCATGGGGCTGACAACTATGTGTACTTCTTAGCACTGTACAGGGAGACACTCTAAGGAAAGCTCTTATCAAGGAGGCTGTATAGGAGGCAAAGCATCAAATGACAGACATAAGGATTATGACCTAAGTGTGACATCACAGAGTAATGAAGAATGGATGTATAGCACTGGGAGGGACTGTCACATTTTTCCTCAAGGTTGTGCTCAGTATGTTTTGTGTCCCCTCAGGGCCCCTTCCTTCCCTGTATGCTGGAGGGCAGACCAGCCAGGTGACAGGAGGATTGGCTCCCCAAGCAGTCTAAGCTATAAACCTTGGCCCAGGGATGGGCATCTTTGATGTGCAGCTACAAAGGTCTGGCTCCTTCTGCCTAGGATGGCCAAGTCTACGAAACTGATGACACCCCAGCCATTTTCAAGGTTGTCTTTAATAAAGGGGTCATGGAGATGTCAGGTTGTATTCTGTAAGGTCTCAAAGGCCACTTTGGGAGTGAGCCTGGTTAACAAGGCCACAGAACAGACTTAGAGCTTAAAGTGGCCACACCCAAGTCAGGGAGGGTTTCTCAGAAGCAGTGACATTAAACTGAGGCCTGAGCAGTAGATGGATCAGCTGTGGTAGTGGGGGGCATTTGAAGAGGAGACTCAGATGCAAAGGCTGGGTGAGAAAGAACATGTGGCTGGCAGAGCCGGGGCAGAGGGACAGGAGGTAAATAAAGGACATGAGGCTGGAGGGAAGACATAGTGGGTTTTCCCGGGAAGAGTCACTACAAGGACTGTAATAACAGTGTTCAGTGTACCTTGTGCCATAAAGATTTCCTGTGCACCCAGCTCTGTGGAGTGGTCCATTATTAGATCAGAGAAGGGACACTCAGAAGCAAGGAAGAGACAATCCCAACTCTAGAAATTTCTAGGAGTTGGGATATAGCCTCTGCTAGGCTTTGAGTCCAAAACCAAGTACCCTAGGTTTGTATTTGGGTGCCAACCAGCTGTGTGGGCCTAGGCAAGCTGCTTTGCCTCTCTGAGACAAAGGTAATTTTCTATGAAATGAGCAAAATCCTTGTAAGCACCTTAGACATGTTTAGCCTTTAGTCTTTCTTTCCTTATGGAAAAGGAGCTCATTTTGCCCAGAAGGTCTAGCACAAGGTGGAATAAAACATTGATTGTATGTGCTTAGATTCCTGGGAATTCCCAGGAGGCACCAAATGACACGTGGGAAGAGAAGTTGTACCAAGCACTTTGAAGAAATTGTCCTCTGCAAGGTTGGTTCCCTGCTAGTCTTCTGTGGAACTGTGTCTCTTTACCAACCACAAGGCTGCCGCCCCCATCTGCCCAGAGGTTAAGGATGCCAAGGGCTTTTCCATTCTGCTTCTGTACTAAGGAATCTAAGGAGCCAGGTGTCGCCACCCTTAGCTTGTATACTCCTTGGCAGAGTCCTTTGTCCATCTGAACATGACAGTCAAGGGTCTGGCTTCGAGCTGCTCCTCAAGTTGTATGGATTGAGAGGTAGTCTCTTTGTGGCTCAGTTTCTGCACTGGAAAATGGGACAGGTCATCAGCATTGTAACTGTTGCAAAGGACTGGCTGGATGGTATATGGAGAGAATGCTTTTTCCTCTTTGTGTTTTAGGCTAGGAAGAACATCAGCTTTGAAGTTTTCTTTTTTTTCTTCGTTTTTGGTCTTTTCAAGCAGGGTCTTCCCTGTAGCCCCAGCTGTCCTGGACTCACATCCTCTGTAGAGAGCCAGGCTAGCCTTGAAACTCACAAAGAATCTGCCTGCCTCTGCCTTCCCAAGTGCTAGGAATTAAAGGCATGCCAAAGTATACTTTTAACTTTAAGATAAAACATACTTAAATAAAACCAAATCAACCATTTTCTTTTTTTTTTTTTAATTTTATTTAGTTTTTTAAATTTTATTTTTATTTTTGTATGTGTATGAATGTACTGTTCACATGTAGGTCTGTGTACCCAAGTCGTGCAATGCCGCAGAGATCAAAGAGGTTGTCGGATTCCGCTGGAACTGGAGTTCTCCTGGAATTGAGTTACAGATGGTTCTTAAGCCACCATGTGGGTGCTGGGGAATCGACACCGGGTCTCTGCAAGAGCAGTTGGTGCTCTTAACCGTAGGGCTACTCTTCCCAGCCCTTTTTTTTTTTTTTTTTTTAATGTGTATGAATGTACCGTCTGCATGTAGGTTTGTGCGCCCCTGTCATGCAATGCCGCAGAGGTCAGAAGAGGGTGTCGGATTCCCCTGGAACTGGAGTTAAAGATGGTTTTCAGCCACCATGTGGGTGTTGGGGATCGAACCCAGGACCTCTGCAAAAGCAGTCGGCATTCTTAACCACTAGGCCATCTCTCCAGCCAGAACCATTTTCAAATGTGTGGTTTGATACCCTTTAGTTGAATACCCTTTAGCCCCACCACCCATCTTCATTTAACTTTTTTTTTGTAAGCCAGGTGTGGTAGCTCATATCTTTAATCCTGGAACTCAGAAGGCAGAGGCAGGTGGATCTCTGTGAGTTTGAGGCTAGCCTGGTCTATGTATCAAGTTCCAGCCGGGGTCACATAGTGAGAATTTATGTAGAGGTCAGAGGGCAGTTTGTGGGAGCCAATGTTCTCCTTCCATCATGTGGGCTCCAAGGACCAAACTTAGGTCATCAGGCTTGGAAGCAAGTGCCGTTGCCTGCAGATCCACCTCACTAGACTTTAATATTTTTTCATCCTCTCAAATGAAAACTATCCATTAAACAACAGCTCCTCATTCCACCCTCTCTATAGCCCCAGGTAACCACCGCTCCAATTCCTTTGTGAATTTGACTCCTCTAAATGCTGCTTCTACATAGAATCATAGAGTATTTGTTTTTCATAACCTGTGTATTTCACTGAGCATAAGGCCCTTAAGGTCCAGCCATGTAGTAGCATGTATTAAAATCTCTTTCCTTTTTAAGGCTGAATAGTATTTCATTGCATGCACATCCCATTTCCTCTACTCATTCATCCATCAATAGACATTTGGGTTGTTTTGCCTCTGATTTATAGAACTAATGCTGCTAAGGAGCGGGAGTGTGCAAATATTTGAGTCTGTCTTTTCAATTCTTTTGGAGATATTCTTCACAGTAGAATTGTTGTATCACATGGTAGTTCTGTTTAACTTTTGCACACAAGTCTGAAATGCTCCATTTCTTCAGATTAAATAGGGCCCCCTGCTGGGCGTGGTGGCGCACGCCTTTAATCCTAGCACTTGGGAGGCAGAGGCAGGCAGATCTTTGTGAGTTCAAGGCCAGTCTGGTCTACAGAGTGAGTTCCAGGACAGCTGGGGCTACAGGGAAACCCTGTCTCGAAAAGACCAAAAATAAATAAATAAATAAATAAATAAATAGGGCCCCCTTAGGTAACTGGGGCTCCTCTTTTCCAAGCCCCCTCTCTGGCCTAGATCTGTCCATTTTCTGGCTCCTCAGAGCTGTGCTGTCTCTGTCTGTGACAGTTCTAGATGGTATGTATCTGCCTCTCTGCCCACATAGGGGATCCAGACATTCCCAATGGGAGCACCTTCTTCTGGAAGCAACATAGAGGCCAGCTCCTGCTTCCCAGAAGGTTCTAGATAAAGCTGCTGAAGTCCTTCTACTTTAGGCTATACAGCTTTTTCTTTTTTTTTTTAAAACTCAATGGGCTCTTCTGTGTCTCTTCTTCTTTTCTGGCCTCTGTATGTATGGACAGGCACACATACGCCCCCCCTTCATATATATATATATATATATATACTATATATATATATAATTCACAAGACACACACACAAATAAATATTTTTAAAAATGCATACTTATTTCCCCATTTGTGACTCAGAATAAGGATAAGGATATTTTCTTTTATATTTATGTATTATGTGTGTGGCTTATGTGCCACACACGTGGGGGGTCAAAGGACAACTTGCAGGAGTTAGTTCTCTTCTTCCACTATGTGGGTTATGGGGACTGAACTGAAGTCTTTAGTGCCTTCATCTTCTGAGACATTTTACTGACCACCAAGGATAGGAAACTTAAATGAAGAGAGACCTTAGGGAGAGGAAGAGTTTGACTTTGACTCAAGAATCTCCTCCTCGGGGCTGGAAAGATGGCCTAGTGGTTAAGAGCTCCGACTGCTCTTGCAGAGGGCCCGGGTTCAATCCCCAGCACCCACATGGCAGCTGAAAACCGTTTTTAACTCCAGTTCCAGGAGAATCTGACACCTCTTCTGACCTCCGCGGCATTGCACGACACGGGTGGACAAAACCTGCACGTGCAGACAGTTACATTCACACTAAAAAAAAAAAAAAAAGAATCTTCCTTTTCATGCAGGCAGGTGGCACATGCCTAATTCCAGCACTCCGGGGTGGGGGGGGTTGGGGGGTTGGGGGCAGAAGCAGGCAGATCTCTGTGAGTTCAAGGCCAGCCTGGGTTCACATAGTGAGCTCCAGGCCAGCTGGGACTAAAGGAGAACCTGTGTCAAAAAGACCAAAAAAAAGAAAAAAAAAAAAAAAAAACAAACTCCTCCTCAGTTGTTTTTTTTTTTTTTTCCTTTTTTAGCCAGGCCCCCTCCAGGACACTGCTCAGAATTGTCCTGAGTGCCTTCTGCCCTTGGGTGTCTCTACTTCCTTCGCACATGACCAGCTGATGACCCTGGGCATGACAGGTGCACTTGTTGACATTTGCTCTGAGCCAGGCAAAGGACTCAGAGATTTCATATGTCAGCTCAGCTTTTCTATTCGGAGTCAGTTACTATCCCCTTTCATAGATAAGGAAATTGAAAGCTCAGAAAGGAGTAGTGGTTTTTTCAAACTTACATAGTTGACAGCTGCCCAAGCCAAGTGGCAAGCCCAGATCTATCTGCCTTCAAAGCTTGTGCTTGTGCCCAGGACACTACCCTGCTTGGGTGCTGACTCTGGGGGTTGGGCAGTGGGACTGGGAAAATGTGCTTGGACTGGGTCTCCAGGGATAGCAGCAGACAGTCCAAAGATATGAATTTGATATTTATAAGCTGAGGATTGATGGTAGGAAAATACTAGAAGTCTTTGTAATTAATATAATGGTTTATAATTAAACCATTATATTTCTTGTTTCTTAAACCATTATATTTCTATATGAGCAGAAAAAACACTGTATATTAAAGTACAAACATGGTAATTCATAATATATAATGTTCTCAAATCTGAGCTTCATCATTGCTTGACATGGTGTGGTATGACAGTGTGGCAGTGTGACAGTGCGGCAGTGTGACAGTGTGGCAGTGTGACAGTGTGGCAGTGTGGCAGTGTGGGCACATTGGTTGTAAAGAACCAAGGCTGTCACGGAATTGTATGACACCACGTGGAGTGCTGTGCCTGAAACATCTCCGATTGTTATGTGTTTTGATTTATTTTATTTTATTTTATTTTTGGTCTTTTGGATTTTTTTTTTTTTTTTTTTTTTTTGTGTCTTTTCGAACAGGTCTCCTGTAGCCCCAGCTGTCCTGGAACTCACTCTGTAGACCAGGCTTGGCCTGAACTCACAAAGACTGCCTGCCTCGCCTCCCCCTGAGTGTAGGATTAAGGCGTGCGCCACCACGCCCGGCTCTATGTATTTGATTTTAAATTAGTTTTTTGGTCATTTTGTGTTCAGAAACCTTTAACTGTTGCAAAAGTTTTCATGTAGTCTATATTCAGTTATGTGACCCCATGGGGTTTTGACTCACGATTTAAGAAGCTGAGCCTAGGATGGGTGTGGTGGCACACGCCTTTAATCACAGCACTAAGGAGGCAGATCTCTGTTAGTTCAAGGGCAGCCTGGTCTACATAGGGAGTTCTGGCCAGGAGACCCTGTCTCAAGCCTAAAGAGAAAAAAAAAAAAGAAAAAGCTGTATAGCCTAAAGTAGAAGGACTTCAGCAGCTTTATCTAGAACCTTCTGGGAAGCAGGAGCTGGCCTCTATGTTGCTTCCAGAAGAAGGTGCTCCCATTGGGAATGTCTGGATCCCCTATGTGGGCAGAGAGGCAGATACATACCATCTAGAACTGTCACAGACAGAGACAGCACAGCTCTGAGGAGCCAGAAAATGGACAGATCTAGGCCAGAGAGGGGGCTTGGAAAAGAGGAGCCCCAGTTACCTAAGGGGGCCCTATTTATTTATTTATTATTTATTTATTTTTTTATTTTTTTTTTTAACAGGGTTTCCCTGTAGCCCCAGCTGTCCTGGAACTCACTCTGTAAGACCAGACTGGCTTGACTCACAAAGATCTCTGCCTGCCTCTGCCTCCCAAGTGCTAGGATTAAAGGCGTGCGCGCCACCACGCCCAGCGGGGGCCCTATTTAATCTGAAGAAATGGAGCATTTCAGACTTGTGTGCAAAAGTTTAAAACAGAACTACCATGTGATACAACAATTCTACTGTGAAGAATATCTCCAAAAAGAATTGAAAAGACAGACTCAAATATTGCACACCCCGCTCCTTAGCAGCATTAGTTCTATAAATCAGAGGCAAAAACAACCCAAATGTCTATTGATGGATGAATGAGTAGAGGAAATGGGATGTGCATGCAATGAAATACTATTCATCCATAAAAAGGAAANCTCCCCCTCTTTTTCCCCTTCCTCCCTCTCTTCTTTTCTTTTTCTCCTTCTTTCCCTCTCACTCTCTCCCTCCCCACTGTGCCCTAGTGGTTAAGAGCTCTACGCTGACACTGCTCTGCGAGGGCCCGGGTTCAATCCCCAGCACCCCCATGGCAGCTGAAAACCGTTTTAACTCCAGTTCAGGAGAATGCGACACCCTTTCTGACTCCGCGGCATTGCACGACACGGGTGGACAAAACCTGCACGTGCAGACAGTTACATTCATACACATAAAAAAAAAAAAAAAGACATCTCCTTTCAGTCAGGATGGTGGCACATGCCTTTAACCCAGCACTCCGGGGTTGGGGGGGTTGGGGGTTGGGGGGCAGAAGCAGGCAGATCTCTGTGAGTTCAAGGCCAGCCTGGGTTACATAGTGAGCTCCAGGCCAGCTGGGACTAAGGAGAACCTGTGTTAAAAAGACCAAAAAAAAGAAAAAAAAAAAAAAAAAAAACAAACTCCTCTCAGTTTGTTTTTTTTTTTTCTTTTTTAGCCAGGCCCCTCCAGGACACTGCTCAGAATTGTCCTGAGTGCCTTCTGCCCTTGGGTGTCTCTACTTCCTTCGCACATGACCAGCTGATGACCCTGGGCATGACAGGTGCACTTGTTGACATTTGCTCTGAGCCAGGCAAAGGACTCAGAGATTTCATATGTCAGCTCAGCTTTTCTATTCGGAGTCAGTTACTATCCCCTTTCATAGATAAGGAAATTGAAAGCTCAGAAAGGAGTAGTGGTTTTTTCAAACTTACATAGTTGACAGCTGCCCAAGCCAAGTGGCAAGCCCAGATCTATCTGCCTTCAAAGCTTGTGCTTGTGCCCAGGACACTACCCTGCTTGGGTGCTGACTCTGGGGGTTGGGCAGTGGGACTGTGGAAAAATGTGCTTGGACTGGGTCTCCAGGGATAGCAGGCAGGACAGTCCAAAGATATGAATTTGATATTTTAAAGCTGAGGATTGATGAGGAAAATACTAGAAGTCTTTGTAATTAATTAATGGTTTTCCTAATCTAAACTTATATTTCTGTTCTTAATACATTATATTTCTATAGAGCTAGAAAAAACACTGTATATTAAAGTACAAACATGGACATTAATAATATATGTTCTCAAATCTGAGCTTCATCATTGCTTGACATGGTGTGGTATGACAGTGTGGCAGTGTGACAGTGCGGCAGTGGGGGTGGAAACAGTGTGGCAGGTGACAGTGTGGCAGTGTGGCAGTGTGGGCACATTGGTTGTAAAGAACCAAGGCTGTCACGGGAATTGTATGACACCACGGAGTGCTGTGCCTGAAACAATCTCCGTTTGTATGTGTTTGATTTATTTTATTTTATTTTTATTTTTGGTCTTTTGGATTTTTTTTTTTTTTTTTTTTTTTTGTCTTTTCGGCAAGGGTCTCCTGAGCCCCAGCTGTCCTGGAACTCACTCTGTAGACCGCTAGCCTTGAACTCACAAGATCTGCCTCTCCTCTCCTCCCGAGTGTAGGATTAAAGGCGTGCGCCACCACGCCCGGCTCTATGTATTTGATTTTAAATTAGTTTTTTGGTCATTTTGTGTTCAGAAAACTTTAACTGTTGCAAAAGTTTTATGTAGTCTATATTCAGTTATGTGACCCCATGGGGTTTTGATCACGATTTAAGAAGCTGAGCCTGGATGGTGTGTGGCACACGCCTTTTATCACCAGCACTAAGGTGCGGCAGGATCTCTGTTTAGTTCAAGGCGCCTGGTTACTAGTGGAGTTTGGCCAGGAGCCCTGTCTCAAGCCTAAGAGAACAATAATTTTTTTTTTTTGGTCTTTTTTGAGACAGAATCTCCCCTTTAGTCCCAGCTGGCCTGGAGCTCACTCTGTAGACCAGGTTGGCCTTGAACTCACAGACATCCACCTGCATCTGCCTCCTGAGTGTTGAGACTAAAGGTGTGCACCACCACACACACCTAGACTGAATATCTTCTTGTTACAGTCCTCCTATTTCTTTGAGATGAGGTCTCTCTCTCTCTCTCTCTCTCTGAACCTAAGGCTTGTGTTTTCTCCAAGAAGCATTCATTTATAGGACATCACTGGCTTAGTCTCTAGGGACTAGTGGTCACTTTCCATGCTATATCATTTATGATGAAACACACCAAGTCCACCTCCTGGAATCTGTGAATGAGACTCATTTTAAATGGAGTCATTTCATATATAATTAAATTAAGATCTTGAAGTGGGATCATCCTGGATTATAGTATCCCTCATCTGTGGATGCTAGTGCCAATTACCTAGTTGTAAGTATTTCTTGTGCACCGCCCCTTGAGCTTTTGTCCAAGCAGTTGGGAGTGATGCATATTGGAAACAACAACAATAAAAACAACAACAACAGAAAGGACTGCATCAAAGAACTGACTGAAACAGTCAACTTCTGCTCAAAACAGTCAACTTCCACATGGAGAATATTGAGAAAGACTGAGAAAGAGATGAAAAGCATGTTTGGCAGAATACATGAGCTCTGGTGGGGTGGGGGCGTAGGGTGGGAAACCGGTCTAGATTTGATAATCTTGTACAAAATATATATTAAAAAAAAGAAGTAGGAATCTGAAACACAGCAGAAAAAGAGAGAACTAGACCATAAATCTGATAATAAGCATCCTTATCAGAGATAGATATGGATGCAGGAGGGAGTGCCATGTAGGGATGGAAGCAGAAATTGGGGTCACCCAGCTCCAAGAGAAGGGACACCTGAGGCTTCCAGAAGCTGAAAGAGGAATTCTTTTTTAAGAACTCCCTTGGGGCTGGGGCTTTAGTTCAGTTGGTAGTGTCCTCGACTACCATGCACAAAGTTCTAGTTTTGATCCCCAGTGCGCCTTACACCAGGCATGGTGGCACATGCCGGTAATCTCAGAGCTCAGGAGGTAAAGACAAGAGGATCAGAAGTTCAAGGTCATCATCAGCTACATAGCAATTCTGAGGCCAGCCTGTCTTTAATAAAGAAAAACAAAAGAACTCTCTCTCTCTCTCTCTTGAATGCTTAGGAGGTTGATGCAGACGAATCATGAGTTCCAGGTTGACTTGAGCCATATAGCAAGAGCCTATCTCAAAAACTAAAGCTGAGGGTGTCGTTCAGTGATAGAGCACTGAGCTCCAACCCCAGCTCTGCAAAAAAGGAGGGGAGGGAGGGAGGAAAACATTCTACAGGGACTGGGACTGTAGCTCAGTGATAGAACCCGTGCCCAGCCTAAGCAAAAGCCCAGGCTGGAGCTCTAGTTGAGGGGTGGGATTTGGACCCCTATCTCTGGAACAATGAGAAATAAGTTTCCCATGTGTCAAGCCCCACCTTTGTGGTGATGGACTATGACAGTCCTCAGCTTTACTTGCTCTTTGTCATAAGCCTGCTTTGGACTGGCCTCGCTGCCTCAGAGCTGGCTAGCTTCCTCCAGCCCCTGTGCCGCACCATGGCTGCCAGAGCCACGTTACTAAAACACACGACTTCGTTCACGTTCTTGTTTGAAGCTCATATTTCTGTTCCAAGTGATGGAAGGCCTAACCCAAACTGGCTTAACAAAAAGGGATTTATTGGCTCATGAAACCAAAAGGGCCAGGGGCTAGGGCAGCCTTCGTCTTGGCTCGATTGGGGGCTCAAACGATGTCACTGGAACCCCTTTTGCTCCATTGTGCTGCCTTCTGTTGTGCTGGCTGTGGTCTCAGAATCCCGTGGTCCTGAGATGGAGACAGCAGACCCATGCCTAAATCCTGTCAGATTAGAGACCAGCAGAAAGGATTAAAGATCTCTCCCAAGTCCTCAAGCCAAAGCCCTGGATCAGCTCCCATTGGGTGGAATTACCATCCCTCAACCAATCACTATGGTCACAGGAGTGGGATGCACTATTGCTTAGGTCTGGGTCATGTGTTTCCTCCCCTAGTATAATGGTAGAGTTGCTTCTACCAAAAGCATGTGGACTGACAGGGAGGAAAAGGAGAAAGACATGATTGCAAAAGTCTTACCTTGACCTCTAAGCAAATGCATGGGGAACAGCAATAATAATTATTAGTTATCCAATTATTACTATAGTAATAATAATAATAATAATAATAATTTTTTTTGGTCTTTTTGAGACAGGGTCTCCTTGTAGCCCCAGCTGTCCTGGAACTCACTCTGTAGACCAGGCTGGCCTTGAACTCACAAAGATCCACCTGCCTCTGCCTCCCAAGTGCTAGGATTAAAGGCGTGTGCCACCACACCTGGCAACAATAATTATTTTATTTTATTTTATTTATTTATTTATTTATTTTTTTTGTCTTTTCAAGACAGGGTCTCCCTGTAGCCCCAGCTGTCCTGGAACTCACTCTGTAGACCAGGCTGGCCTTGAACTCACAAAGATCCGCCTGCCTCTGCCTCCCAAGTGCTAGGATTAAAGGCGTGAGCCACCACGCCCGGCTGATAATTTTAAAATAAGTAAATGTCTACCCAGATATTCTCCCTTGGCCAGTGTCAAAGGGATCAACATGCAAATCCCTGATCTCTGCCCCATCTCCACTCCAGTTTGCTTGATGTCCCAGTCACATCGCGGTGTCTTGCACTTATGTGGTCCTTTTGCCTACATTTTTTTCTTCTTCCCTCACCCTTATTTGACTAATTTTGACCTCTCCTTCAAGACTGCTCAGCTAGAGTCCTCAGCTCTACTCTGGGCCTCAGAGCATCCTCAAGTTCATCTACCATGACTCTTGTTGGAATGAACTTGACTGTTAGTGACCGTCTCCTCTACTGAAGTCTGCATCCCATCAGAGCATGAATTCCCTGAATTTTATTTAGCAAATGGGTAAGTCTTAGCCCAAGAGCAGAGCACCTTTACAAACATTGACTCTTTGAAGTCAGGCATGATGACATGTACCTATAACCCAGCATTCAGGAGGTTAAAATAGGAGGATTTTTGAGTTCGAAGATAGCCTGAGCTATATAACAAGGCCCTCCCTCAAATAAATTAATCACTTATTTAATCATAATGAACATATGCAGTCAGTTGTATTTTTTCTTTTTGGTCTTTTTGGGTCAGGGTCTCCCTGTAGCCCTAGCTGGCCTGGAACTCACTACGTAGACCAGGCTGGCCTTGAACCCCCAGAGATCCTCCTGGCTCTGCCTCCCAAGTGTTGGGATTAAAGGTGTATGCCACCATGCCCAGCAGTTGTATTATTAACTGTGCTTTAAAGATAAAGAACCTTGGGGGCTGGAGAGATAGATGACTCAGTGGTTAAGAGCACTGACTGCTCTTTCGGAGGACCCGAGTTCGATTCCCTGCACCCACATGGCTGCTAAGAACCGTCTTAGGCTGGGTGTGGTAGTGCGCAGCACTCGGGAGGCAGATGCAGGTGCATCTCTGTGAGTTCAAGGCCATTCTGGTCTACATAGCAAGCTCCAGGCCAGCTGTGACTAAAGGGAGACCCTGTCTCAATAAAAAAAAAAAAAAAAAGATAAAGAACCTGGAGTACAGAGAGGTTATAGGGTTATAGCTAAGTCACCCATGTATTTTTCATGCTGAGCTCAGGGCTAAGCACAAGGCAGTTAGTTTTCAAAAACAACACATCATTGTTCTGGGGGTGTTGCTCAGTAGCAGAATACTGCCAGCACGTACAAGGCCCTAAGTTTGAATCTCACACCACAGAAAGTTTTTAGAATATAATCAATCATTCAGGATGTGTCTCTTGTCTCTGTTTCCAATCTCGCTAAGATGGTCAATGCTTGGGGCTGGAGAGATGGCTCAGCAGTTAAGAACTCCAACTGCTCTTGCAGAGTACCTGGATTTGATTCCCACCACCCACAGGAACTATCTTTAAGCTAGTATGGTGGTGCATGCCTTTAATCCTAGCACTCAGGAGGAAGAGGCAGGCAGATCTCTGTGAGTTCAAGGCCAGCCTGTTCTACAGAGTGAGTTCCAGGACAGCTGGGGCTATAAAGAGACCCCTATCTTCAATGAACAAAAAAAAAAAAAAAAAAAAAAAAAAGATGGTCAATTTCTCACTTCCAGGGTCCCTCATATTCTGAGCTTCCCAGACTGAAAAGAGGTGTGACCAAGGTGACCTCAGCCTGCTTAGCACGGCTGGCCTTTCTGGCTCTTCAGGGGTCCACATACCCTGAGGAAGGAGTCCCAAGATGAAGATATTGGTCTGTAAGATCGCTGTGGATGGAGACTGAGCTTGAGGAACACCTGGGTGGTCCTCTGCTTCTCCCACGGGGCTTCTTATCACCCTAGTGTTTCCAGAGTCCAGTCCATGGGCCTTGTCCCATAATCACTTACCTGCCTGGGCTTCTGGGGACTCCAAAATCCTAACCAGAAACTCCCTGAGCTTTACCTGTACAGCTCTCTCCCCAAATCTCCCTTTATCCCTCCTCCTCACCCAACCAGGGCTGCCTCAGTTTCCCTTTGCTCTTCTTGGTCTCTTTCTCCTTGATTCTTTTTACCTGCTTTTCTCTGCTGCATCCCCTGGGGTGTGTCATCCTGTTTGTGTTCTCTGCATATTGGTTGTCTGTCTTCCAGCCTGGTACACTCCATTCTTGGTTACGTGGCATGTCCAGAAATGGGCCTGGGACCTTTTGTGGGCTCAACACAGTGAGAGAACCCTTCTGTGGGAGGGCAACCTCAGATACCCTCCACCCCATTATTCTGTCCCATCCTGGGATCTGCCTATCAGCTCCAGTTACTCCTCTGAGCCCCTTTACCCAACCCAGGGGGCAAGAGCCCTCAGGGCCACATGGGCAGAGTGTCTGTCTGCTGCCCCAAGGACCAGGTCTCCGTGGCTTCTCTTAATGAGCGCGCCTTCAGTGACACATTCATTATTCCTGTTCGGTCGCTTCGAGTCAAAACTGATTAGTTACACTTACCACCGCAAAGATGTAATGATTTTATTGTTTATCTTCAATTTATTTTGATTAACATCTCCGTTCTTTTCATTGCAAGTGCAATTAGGTGCAATCTAACAGAGACTACTTTAATTTTGTTGAAATTAAGATGAATAAGTGACGGTTTATGGTGCTTTGTTTAACAAATAAATCATAGTTAAGAGGAGTGTATTAGTAATAAATGAAAAAAGACAGCTTAATTAAAATGCATGGAGCCAGCCTCTTGATGTACATCCAAAATCCTAATCTGAATTCCAAAAATCAGAAGGAGCTAAGGATTAGAAAGACCCTTGCTGCCTCTGAAAATGATCATCAGGGGTGACAGACAGTGGCCTGGTTTTGAAGCTACTGCTTAGAGGAAAACATGCAGTACAATTTGGTCCTCCAGAGAAGGTCTCACTTTGTCACCAGTGGAACCCAGGAAGAAGCAGATGTGGACCTGGGGAAGGGAGGCCTCATCCCCCTAAGAGGAACAGGAGCAGTCCACATCCTCAGTTCTCCCTTGGAGCCAACTACAAGCAGGGGACAGGTCTCTCCCTCACCCCATCTATGTGTCTGGGGAGGGGCAGGTCACCCAGCTGGGGAGTCCCTCACCAAGCCCAGACCCCAGGGCAAGTGTCTCAGTGAGCTCTCCTCCCCGCTGGGCTGAGAGGGACTTCCCCATCTCTTGATTTGGAAACAAAGTGCAGAAAGTCAGCCCTGGAAAGTTTCCCGTGTGAAGTTTAAAAGCGCCTGTGCCGGAGAGGCCGGCTTTGAAGCAGCTTGCGGGCCCCTCGGCAGGCTCCTGCGAGTCAGAGGGCCGGCCTCGCCTCAGATCCGCCGTGTCTGCCTCCGCAGGGCTGGGAAATGGGAATTGTTTTTAAGTTGAAAAATTACTCGTGGAGCTCACTCCTTTACCAGCGCTCTTCTTTTGTTCTCAGCTGTCTCCCTCTCTGCCTTCTCCTTCCCTTCACTTCCTCCTTTCAGTGCAGAAGAACAGGCAGGCCTGGGTTCAAACTCTACTACAGGCTGTGGCACCCTGGGCCAGGGGTCTTGACCTTTCTGGACCCTGGTAGTTTATCAGAAAAGGGAGGGCAGCTGTGCCCAAGAGGCAGGGTGCTGTGAAGGCCATTGGAGGTTACCAGAACAAAACTGCCTGGCACCTACCTGGCTCAATGGAAGAGCTCAGTTAATATCAGCCTTCCACCCTTTCTCATCTGATTCATAGGCAAATCCTCCTCCTCCTCCTCCTCCTCCTCTTCCTCCCCCTTCTCTTCTTCCTTCTCTTCTTTCTCCTCCCCACTCCTCTCACTTCAGCTCTGCTCCCCCTTCAGCCATCTACCTGTAGACTTCACTTTGTTTCTATCCTTTCTTTTTTTTTAATTTTTGGTCTTTTTGAGACGGGGAGGGGGGACTCCCTGTAGCCCCAGCTGTCCTGGAACTTGCTGTGTAGACCAGGCTGGCCTTGAACTCACAAAGATCCACCTGCCTCTGCCTCCCAAGTGCTAGGATTAAAGGTGTGCGCCACCATGCATTACTGAGTGCTTGCACTGTGCCACACCCTGGGGACCTAGTAGGTGAATAAACTCAGGCCATACCTACCCTCAGAGAACTTTTCAGTCTTGTGGCTCAAGTCCCTGGTGGAACTTCCTCATGATGGTCATTGTTGTCCTGTGTTGCAAGGTATTTTCCCCACAAATAGCACAGGAGCAGGAACAATACCCAACACAGCTTGGCATGCAGCAGGTGCTCAGGGGTATGGGTTAATAGACTCACAAATGCTGCTTGAGGACAGCTGCTCTGCACCTGACCTGATGGTACAAACAACAACTGACCCTGGGTTTGGAGGTCACTTGGATAGGGAAAGAGATGCCAAGTTAGGCCATGAGACTTTGAGGTAGACAGTGCTCAGTGCTGGAACAGGGTGGTGGAAGACAAGAGTTGGGAACCTCTAAGAAGTACCCAAAACAAATGACATGTCCTGGAAGTTGGCGGACCTGGTTCCAGTTCAGAAAAGAGGAAACTAGGACTCAAGGGGTTGAAGGTTAATAAAGCAGTTTCTATGACTAAGGTGCAGATTCCTATAATGGACCCATAGGACCCATCCCCTCTTGCCTAGCTCCATACACCTCTCCAGCCTTATCCCCCCCCCCCACATTCCATTCTCACTGGCCTTCCAATGGGCCACTATCCCTGTGCTGGGAATACAGCTTCCAGTCACTCCTCTTAGTCCCTGCCAGCTGACTGCATGCCCTGGTTCCCTCCTCTGATCTCAAGTCTCAGCTCTGACAGGCACCACACTCCAAGAAAGCCCTTCCTGGTCCTAGTTTACCTAGAAGCTAAATCTCATGGCAGCCTCCACTCTATGGCACCCTACACTGTCATGGAACTCTGCTTTGCCTCCCCAGCTAGGGAGTCAGTGTGAAGGCAGAAACCCTGCCTGCCTTCTGAGTTGCTGTCCCTCTGATGCTAAGCACAGAACCTGAATAAAAGCTGGTCAGAATGGAAACCTTCCACAGACTGGCACTTTAGGCATACTACCAATGGTCCAAACCACAACCCTGAAAAGAAAAGTAATTGTTTCCATTTCACAGAGCAGGAAACAAGCTTGGAATGGTGTGACCTGCCACATAAGTGGTCTTGAACTCACACGTTTGACTCCGAAGCCACAGTCCATTCAGAAAGCATCTCTGATGCTCAAAAGCAAATCATGGGGCCTGGTAGGAAAGAAAGTGGAGAAGTGGAGTTTCTTGTGCTTAGGTCTAAAGATAGAAGATGTCAGACCCATCTCTGGCATGTGGCCAACGTAAAGCTGAAGCAGGGGTCAAAAAACCACAGTCACTTCTCAAGAGGGACTTTGGGAGCACTGGAAGAAGCTACCCTTGATATACCTTACTGAACTAGTGGTGGCTACATTTGTTAACTGGTGTGAGCTTCAAGAAGGGGTCCAGAGGCACTGAATTCGTAACCCCCCCGCCACATACACCTCCAAAACCCTGCTTATAGCTTGCTTTAACGATAAGGAAACTGCAGCTGCAGCTGAACGGGGATGACTTGTTCCCTGTCCCAGGGCAGGGAAATGACAAGTTGGATTCTGGGGACCGCTGTTCCAAAGAGGGACAGAGGGAGTGATAGCCAGTCCTCTAAAGCAGAGGGGGAAAGAAGTGACGAGTGGGGGGAGGCAGAGAGAAATGTGAGGGAGGGAGAAAATGGTGAGAGCGAGCGAAGAGAGAGGGGTAAGAGGCCTCTCAGAGAAAGAGGGAGAGCTGGGGGACACCGAATCCAGGGAGGAGAGGAGACGGAGAGAGCGACAGACACCCGGGATGGAGAGAGACGGAGGGAGGCGGGCCGCGCCGGATGGAGAGCCGGGCCCTCGGAGCCAGTGACGGGGCGGGAGCGGGGGCGGGGGGCGGCGAGCAGCCGGGCGGGCGCGGGACGGCGGCGGGCGGGGCGCCGAGACCAGGGACGCTGCGGCGCGGTCGCCTCCTCCCGGCGCTCGGTGGCCGCCGCCCCCGCCGGCCCGGCTCGGCCGCCGCCCCCGCCCGCGCCCGAAGCCCAATGACCGCGGCCGGCCCGCGCCCACTCCAGGCGGCCGTCAGCTGGCAGCGCGGGGCTCGCGGGGACGGCGCGCCGCAGCCGGGGCGGCAGCTCCCGGGGCTCGGCCGGCCCTGATTGATTTATCAGCCCAGCCTGAGCCAACCGCCACCGCGGTCCGCGCGCCGCGCGGGCTCCCGGGCCGGCCCGGCAGGCTGGAGCGCCTGGCAGTCCCCAGGAGGGAGCCTGCGGTCCCCCGGCCCGCACTCCGACGCCCCTCCCCGGCCCCCCACGCGCACCGCCAGGCCCTGGGGCTGCCCTGCGCCCCGTCGCCCCCGCTGGGCACTGTGCCAGCCCCACCGGCGCTCGCCCTGCCGCCGCCCCCCAGCCCCGCACCGCCACCCCCCGCGCCCCGGCCCTGGGCTGCCCGCAGAGCCGGCCACACCCGCTACGGAGGTCTCTTCAAGGTAAGAGGTGCCGGGACGGGAGGCTGCGAGTGGGGCGCTGGGCTGGGCACACGCGAGCACCCGCGATCGCACCCGGAGTGCCGCTGCCACCCAGCCTGGAACCCGCGAGGGGCCGCGGGGGACGAGAGCGCTTCGGGCGAGTTGGAACTGTGGACTGAGACCCTGGTGGGAATTGGGTGATAGTTACCAGCCTTCCTGTCCTGGGATTGGAGGGTCTGGCTCTCGGGAGTACGGAGTTCTCGTGTCCATCTCTTATCTCTTTTGAGGAATTCTATTCCTTTCTCACTATCTTCTCTTTCTCTGAAGTCACCGTTTCCTGGTGTCCCTTTGGAGAATCCACTTCGTTTCTTCTCTTTTCCTCATGCAAGAAGAAAAGTCTCTATTGCTTTTCCCAGTTAAGCCTCTTTTCTCCTCTCAATTTAGAAGGGTTCCCTTTCTCACTCTCCGATTGAGAAATAATTTCCCTCTTCCCACAATTTACAACCATATTCACCCATACTGAAGCCTGGACCCACTTCTCTGTTACCCTTTTACCCCACTTAATTAGAAGTACACGTTCGATCTGAGTCTTCAACTGGGGGCAGGGGGACCTGCTGTGTCCCCCCCTCCCCTCCCCCGTACAGGAGTAACTAGGAGAGACTCCACTTAAACCAGGGTACCAGCAGCCCATCTCTGCCAGCCTTAAGAGGACAGTTACTCAGCCCCAGCCTCAATCAGGTGCTTGGGCATTTGTTTCCAAGGGTCAAGAAGGGAAGACTTTACCCTCAAACAAAGAATTAAGGCCAAGAGAGACTGTTCCAGCTTCTCCCAAAGAAGAAGAAACCCAGCCACAGTCAGGGGGCCACATCTAGCTCCCCTCCTGCACCCCCTTAACTTTAAAATAGTTTAATGAACATAGAGAGACAAATTTTTCCCCCTCCGTGGTGAGCAGTCTACAAAGAGAAATGGGAAAAGAGGGAGAGAGCTTTAACTCTGATCCCCGCAATTAGTTCCCTGGGATGGGGGGTGGGGGGGACGGACCTGGGAGCCTTGGTTCTTCAGATACAAAAGCATTTAGATCGCTTTAGACCAGTTAATCCTGAGTCTGGCTCGGGTCTCTTTTGTTTCCCAACTCCATTGTGGGTTTTGTGCAGTTTCTCTCTGTTCGAGTGATTGACTAGCCAATGGATGGTAATTATCCAAATGTCCCCTCTGTCCTTTGACTGACTTCTATGTATTATGGGCAACTGTCATGCATTCTGTCATTCCATATCATATTACACGTATTATCATGTGAAGTCCCCCCTCCTTTGAAGGAGGGAACCTTGGCCCAGATGCTGCTGCTTTTAGAAGGAAGGGCCCTGCATAATTTGTGCTGGGCACAGTTTGCAACACAGAACAGGGGACTGGAGAGATGGCAGGTTGTGCAGGTAATGTGCACTGTTGGCTGGGGGGTGGGGGTGATCTCTGGGGTCGAGGTTCTAAGGACTTATGCTGGGAACTTGAAGTAGGTTTGCCAGGTGTATTCCTTCAGCCAGATTCCTACAGTGGTATGGATGGATCTGGGAGTACCTTATGAAGAAACTTGGGACCTGGTTTATTGAGCAGAGAATATGAGTAAGATCTACCCAACTGGTTCGTTTGGGGATACTAGATCATATTAGCACATGCTCAGGAGTCAGCCCTTTGAGTCCTAAAATTCACCTTGTACCTGGGTACCCTTTATAGGACTAGTCTTTGGATTCTTGCCCCAGTCTGTTGCCAAGCAGGAATAGAAGAACCAGCTGTGTCTTTTTCACCCCCCCCACCCCCCCACAAGCTGATTCTAAAGCTTTGAGAAGGGACCAGCTTTTCCACGCTGCTTTTGCACAGTCAACTTAGTGCCCTTTGGTGCAATTGTGCGTGCCATCACTTAAGAGGGAGGCAGGATTTATAACAAGGAGGCTTTGCAGACAGAGACTCTGGGGTCCTCTGAATCTGTGGGCAGGACTAAGCCTTTCTTCTGCTAAAATGTGAAAAAAGTGTTTTATTATTGCAATGGATATGAAGTGCCGCCCAGATGTACAGCCTCGAAGTTAATTACATTGTTCCTCATCAAATATATGAGCAATAAATTCTCCAGGAAGGAGGAGATGGTTGTGTGTGTGTGTGTGTGTGTGTGTGTGTGTGTGTGTGGTGTACAGATAAATGGATACATAGATGAACATAGATGAATGCAGGGGAGAGAGAAACTCACACTCTTTTTAAGACCACAGAAAGAGACAGGCTATTTTATGGGAAGCCTGATATACTGCTGAAAGATATGCTTTGAATTTTTCAATGATCAAATATACATGATCAAGCTGTGCATGTTAGGGTGCGAGGTGCACTGACGGTCAATGGCTATTGATCAGACTGTTAAGTATTTCTGCTCAGTTTTAGAAATATAGATAGTTCCCAGATGATTTAAAGAATTGGATAGCTTAGAAACTAGCATTCTATGTTTCTTTAGAGAAGGGGAAATGACTAGTCAATTGAAAAACATTCCAACCATTGTTTAACACACCCCCCTTTAAATCCCTAGAAAATGAGAATTTTATTAACAGACGTGTTGTGTTCAAGAATAGAGTAAAAATATTTCAAATGTCTTATTTAGAATCTGCCCAGAACAGTCACTCTACCTGACCTCATCTTGTTCACAGACTGAGAATTTACTTACTCTGTGTGTGTGTGTGTATCTGTCTCTCTCACACACACATACATACATACACAAACACACATACAATTTTGCAGTCACAATTCTGACCCACAGTGATGCTCTGCTGAAGAGAAGGGCTGGGAGCCATTTCTGGGAGTAGGATCTAAGGTCCTCAAGCCCCTTTTGGTTAGAAACCTGGTGAACTGGTCACATGGCTTTCCCCAATTAACTAATTTCTCACTAATCTAAAGATCTATTTAGAAAGGTGTGGAGGGGGTGGAAGTTGGAGATTTAAAGATAATCTCTAATTGGTCTGGAAAAATTCAGATCATGACACCTAGAATCCCTCTTTTTCTCCTTCATTTGTGCTCTCCTCCCTACCCCTTTTCCCCTCTCTTTCTCTTATTTTGCCTTCTAGAAATTAAAAACGTGGATTTGAGAAAAACACTCAGGGAGAGGAGGAGGGAGAGAAAATGAACTTTTACATTTTTATTGTGTTACATAGCAATCTTATTTATAACCACCCAATTAGCTATTTTATAAGAAATTCGCATTCAGGAAAATCAACCTTCACGCAGATTGTGAAACTTGGAAGCATACAGACAAAATTGATGTGATTTATTTTCATACCTTAAAAAGACAGAGTGTAGTTTTTTTAGATTTTTTTTCCCCCATCTGCAGAACAATGTTTTTCAGCTATGTTCCCTTCACCGGAGGAGCTCAGACGTCCCTATTGACAAATCCCCCTCGGGATGGAACCAAAATTGGCATCTCTCAAAAAAGTTGATCCACCCTGAAACGGATGAATCAGTCCTGATTGGGTGGACATGCCCTTTCACCTCATTGTGTCTGACCTATCACTTAATTAATCTCTCCCAGATGCAGAGCTGTTGACAATGCCAACCATAAGCAGTATTTGGAACAAAGCAGGAAGCTTTTAAAAGAACAAACCACAGTGAGGTTTAAGGCTCTTAAAGATGTGTAAATTATCAGCTTTGGGAGTTTGTTAGAACATAGCTGAATGTCAGAGATAGTCGCAGCTTTCTAGAAACTTTCTGTGTCTTTAACTACTGATGGCTATGTGCATTAGCTTTCTTCTGCCTCCCCGTCTCTCTGGATTCTTTCTATTCATGGCTGGTTTCCTGAAATTTGTCCTTTGCTTTCTAGCCATGTCTTGGGCTCTTCTGATCCCTTTTTTTTTTTTTTTTTTAATACACAGGGCTCTCAAATTGAAGTAGTCAACTTCAACTTCGTAGGCTTTGGGTGGCAAAATATTGACTATGTTGACTAGTACCTATGAAGGACATTTGTGCTGGAGGTGCCTTGGTGACATACAGGGGATAGTTCATTAAGGAAACAACTTGCTAATTGCTGCTTGAATTACTATATAGAGGAAATGAAACAGAGTTTATAAAAGAGGACAATTTGAGGAAATCTTTTTTTTTTCCGAACAGATCTTCATAATTCATAAACAGGTCCTAGAAAATGTGTGGCTTTTACTCATGCCTGTATCGTCAACTATTCAATTGAGCTTCAATTAATGGTAATATATGGTCTGGGATCCTTTGCTGGGGCCGACTGATGGAAGAGCTTTGTTGAATCTGGTGCAGGTGGCACTGTTTAATAAGCACGGGAAAGAGAGACTAATGTAGTGCTTGCAAAGAGAAGTACATGCAAAATAGATCGCTCTAATTATGGCTGCCCCCAGAAATGGAGACGCAAGCTGAAATGGTCAACTGGCTGGGAAATTTCAAACAGACCCGATTGTCCACTGCTCCCGCACCCCCCCCGCTTTCTTTTGAGGGCTGACACAGTAGCTTGGAAGTCAATTTGGATGAGCTCATCTGATTCCAAACAAGCACAAATTAAAAACCTGAGTCTGATGGCCTATCACTGTCTGCCTTAGGTATCTAGGACTCCTTTCTTTACCAGAGGGCCAAATTCAGTTCCAGCACAGGGTCATCCGAACATTTCTCCCCACCAGAGACCTGTACAAGTTCATAACAATTAGTTTTCATATTTCATTGCAAAAAGTCAGGAGATTTAGTTTGTGTTTTTGTTTTGTTTTAATTTCTTTATGCTTGAGAGAATGAGTCTATAGGAAATCAAAGTGTGAATACTTAAGCAAACAGAATTTCCCATATACCTGCAAGGGCTCTAGTGATTTTCATTCAAGCAAAGATAATCGATGAGACATTAGTTGTTTTAATTAATGGAAGAATAAAAAAATGTTGGGGGAAGGGGTGCTCAGGAGCTAGGCTGCACAGAAGCATCTATCTGTAAGAAGTGACTCATTCCTCACCTCCAGAGACAATGGCAACTTCTTAAACAGCGATAAAGGTTTGCGTATCAGACCCAGGGAAAGTTGGACTGGGCTGCAGAGATGCTAAGGGTGAGAGCTGGTCGTCATACTGGCCATTTCCCCTTCCAGCTTCACTGTTCCTCTGGGAAGAGTACTAGCCCCATACTACCTCTTAAGAGAGGAAGCCTCTGGACTTCCAAGGAAGATGCAATTTGGGTTGCAGCCTAGTGTGCTTTATGATAGTAAAACCCTGTCAAAGCTGGGGAGCCCAAAGCAGTGTCCTGCTAGGGTGACCGGCAGGCTGAAGTTGGGTGGGATGGCCGTGCTAGGTATGAGATGGTCCCAATGGTAGCAATGGCTTCAGCAGGTGGGTGCAGACTCTTGTTCTCTGTTGGGGGATCCAGATCCAGCACCTTTAGATAAAACAACAACAACAACAACTACTACTACTACTACTACTACTACTACTATAACAACCTTTTTCTTTTTGTTCTATGGAAATGTTTACCAAACCCACCTTCAGGCGAGTGAGCATTGGCTGGGCACTTGAATCTATTAATGTTGCTGTATGCGAAGCTCATAAAAGATTTATAGAGAAACTTGTGCTTCAAAATGGAGTTTAGGGTTGTCCTGCATTGAAAGGAGGGTGGGGAGAGATGCCTTTGAATGAAGAAAGACTGGTGAGCAATTTTTCCGATATCAAGTGCATAGTAATAGAAGACATGTCAGCTACCCAGGGGTTCATTTATTTCCTCCCCCATCTCCACCTCCACTTTTTTTCAAGAATCTTCCTGATTCTCATTTAAGCAAATATGGTTCCCTGTGTGAGAAAATTTATTGCACTCTGTGTGTGTATGTGTGTGTGTCTGTGTGTTAACCTGAAAATCTTGCAGAGCAGGGGTTAGTTAGTAAAATGTCCTTTCCAGGACTGTCTATTATTCTGGACTAGATTTAAAAATTATGTTTCAGACACAAGATATAAGCTATATAGTAAATGAAATAAGATGTCTTTTGTTGCAATATTTACTCTTTCTTTCAGAGCAATATATATATATATATATGTATTTCGTGGAAATTAGCTGTGAGGTGATGTAATTAACTATTGTGTATTTTGTTGCAATTGTTCTTTAAGAATAATTTGATTTGACAGATTTATATTGTTGGCAATGCGATTTGAGGAGGGCCCAGATACAAACTTTCCACACCCCAATCAATAATGGTAAATCGTCTTGCTGAGGTGAACAATCTCTGACCTAGTATTCGTATTTCTTTTACCAATTCCCTGCAATAAAATTGAACATTTTGTCACCACTTTGAGAAACACTGCCAAACACCTTAAAACACATGTCACATGCCAGCAGCCCCTCATTTCCCTCCTCCGGGAGTTTCTACATCTGGAATCATAATCACAGATAAAAACCTTGACAAAATTGCATCTGAGCACATTCCTCTCTGCAGCTCTTACTTTCTTATAACATTTAATACAATATTAATACCTGCTACCAAAAGGCAGGAGGGAGGAAAGGGGCTGCCAACCTCCACGTTTCCTGATGTTCAAACCTGAAATTCACACTTCGTGTTTCATTTTAAGTTCAGTGCATTTAACAGGGCCCTAGAGAGAGAGCCCTGGTTAGTTCCCCAACCTTCTCAGCTGACGCCCAGGGAGGTGGTTTCAGAATTGTTCAGGTCCTTGCAGGAAGAGGAGGAGGAGGAATTGGGTTCCTGTGTACCTGCAATGGGCCAAGCCACTTCTCTGTTCTGGGGTCACAGACCCGGGGCTTCTCTTGGAAATAATGAAGGTCCCACTGATTCTTATTGTCCATAGTGATGATCAGCAGATTCTCTGTGTGGTGTGACCAAAGCAATGAGCAGATTCCACAGAGAAAGAGGCACGTCTGAGCAGATTTGCTGCTGATGGACAGCCTCAGTGTAAAGCAATCTCTCCTTTACTGAAGGAGGCCTGGGGATGGGGGCAGCCCTGGTTGAAGATACAGGGCTTTCCTGCCATCCCTGTGACCCTCACCCCACCTTTTCTTGAAGCTGCCTCCTCCCCACCACATTCCTGTGCCTGTCGGGGGAATCACCATTCCTCCAGTCTCAGTCTATGAGCAAGAAACAGAGATTAGAAAGAAGAGGAGAGTGCAGGAAATGTACCCCAGTAGGGGTCTCCTGGGAGTGTTCTGGGATAACCTAGAGATGGACTTTCAAATGTTGGTAGCTTTGTTCAGTTGATGTTCTCAAAACAGACCAGGCATGCCTTCTCTCTTTTAAAAACATGTGAGCATCCGGGGTTCTGGAAAGAGTAGCCAGCATCACAGCATCAGTAACAGGAGAGAGAGGGAGAGAGAGAGAGAGAGAGAGAGAGAGAGAGAGAGAGAGAGAGAGAGAGAGAGAGAGAGAATGAGAATATGAATATTTCCCTGAGCAAGACCCACTTTAGTAAGCAAGGAGTGTAATTTGCTGAATGGTTCAAGCAAGCACAGAGCCCTTATACTTTACTCAGAACAGAAGCGGGCAATTGGCCCTGTGACTGCAGCCAAAGGCACTAAGAAAATAGTCCTTTCTGCTTCGAGGCGGAGAAGAAATGCTGGTGCTGTCTCTTTCGCCGTCACAGTAGTGATTCAGGAGGTTTCCCCTGACCCCAAACTCCAGCGCTGTCCCCGGAGTTTGAGGTCATCCGTTGGTTGTACCCAAAGGGGGAGCCCCAGGCTGAAGAGTCTGGGGCCAAAGGGGGCGTCTCCCCTGCGCACAATCCTTCCCTGGTGCCTTTCCCTCGGGGAGACTGGGGAGGCTGCAGAAATCTGGGCGCCCGCTCGCTCGCTTGTCAAGAAGCAAACTGTCTTCACATTCTCCAAGAGCAATTCCCTGCCTGGGAAGAAGAAGGAAAGAGGCAAAATAAATAAAACCAGTTAATGTTGTAGTTAACTTGCAAATCAAGTAAATCTGTTGGTGCCGTATTTGAGAAATAAACCACGAGCGCGTCACAGCAAACACACACTTCTGAACGTCTTCATTTTGATTTAATGGTATATCAGCGTCAACTATCGCTTCCTCTGCTGGTACACTCGGCCTGATGCCGCGGGAGGAGGGTGCCCATGTTTATCACCGAGTGAGATGACTAATTACACCTTGTCAATCACCGGCTATGAAGACATAAAACCAGCGCGCACAATGAAGTAGTTGCCTGCAGCGTCAATTAGTTGGCGATTCTGAGGTTATTGCGTGGCCCTGCTTCGGCCGCCTCTAATAACGGGACGGAGCGGCGAGAACCAGCGCGCTGATCAATCACCCTCCTTCCGCGCCTCCCTGCGCCCTCCCCCTCTCCCCGCCCGGGCCTGGCCTCACTTTCTCCCGGCGGCAGGCGCTTCCTCCCTCCGCGGCCCGGCTCGGTGGCGCCGGCAGCCCCGGGAGCCCCGGGAAGTTTGAGCGCTGCAGCTCCGCAGCCGGCAGCCGGGAGCCCCGCAGCCTTCGGGGAGCGCCGGGGCTGGTGGCCCCTTTGTTGGAGGAGGCGTGGAGGGAGCGCTTTTGTTCTGCGTTAGTCACGGTGGCCGGCTGGAGGCTGCTACCTCATTATGCGCGGGGTAGCTAGTCTGCAAGGAAGCAGATGGTGGGGAGGTAGGCAGCGGCGACTGTGGCCAGACCTGAATTCCGTTCACCTGTCACCTCCCACAAAAAGCAGGTTGGGGGACCTAAGGATACTTTAGCCCTAACCGCGGGAGGGGGTCGAGGGGCCGCCCTTTCCGACATCTGTGATTGTCCCGCTTACCTGTCCTAGCCGCATCCCCCCCACCCCCACCCCCTGCCTTTCCCTGGGCTGCGGTTCCTCGCTCCGTGTTCATGTCACTCACGTGTCAGGATATGTGTTTACAGCCTGTTCCTCGCCTTGCTTAGTCTCAGAGGACAGGGCTCAGCGGCTGCGCGACGTCCGCCAGCCACTGGGGGAGATTAGCAAAGTTACCGGCCTCTGAACCCCGGGGCCCGGGTGCCCAGATGCCGCCCCGCGGCGAGAGAGGCGCTAGAGCCTCTAACAGACGCGAACGCGTCCCAGCCGGATGCAGAGGGATAAATAGAAGAGCGCGCCGGGTGGGCATCCCAACTGCCAGGGACTTAAGGGCCAGTGCAACACGGATAGGGACTGCTGGTTAGAGAGGTAGCGACCGAGGGGTGTCCGTCGAGGAGTGAGAGGAAGTGAGGAACCGCAGGATCTGTGTACCTTGAGTTGCTTTGGGGGCAAGAGTCCTTGAGTTAACCCCCCCTCCCCAGGCAGTTCCTTGCGCCAGCACCAAGGACAACCACTCCAGGGTTGCTGCCCCTTAAGCGACCTCCAGGTGAATCCTGGTGACTCCTAGATTGGATTTTCATTCCTTACTTTCTTTGAAAACAGTGTCCCAGATACCTCTATATAACATGCCAGTATAACCGTGTAGGTGTGTCAGCTTGCCTGGGCAGGGGTCTAGGCAGGCACTGGAGCACCGGTTTGTGTGAACACGTGCATCCTCGTTTTTGGATAGATGGTCCTTCCCTCAAGTTAGGCCATCTGTGCACGTGCAGCTTGTACACATGTACTTATAACTTCAAGAGTTTTTTTTTTTAATACTCTGGATAAGAGCTTACACAGAGATTAAGTGGGACGTCCTGAGCATACAAGGGTTAGTCGCTGTTCTGACAACCCCTTGGACACCGTGTGCACGTGCAGACCCTAGCTGTACATTATGCTGGCAGTGGTTTTGCCAACAAAGATAAAATTCATGCTGGCTGTATTTTTGCCAAATGAGAAGACCATGAGCATTTTTAGGCATGAACATTAGCACATGCCCTTGGGCATCACAAGCGCACTATATATTTATGTGTAAAAGTTTTGTACAGTATGTGGAAAGGGTGACTTCATGTTGCCTCAACTCTGTCCTCAGTAAGATAAACTGCAGGGCTCCTGGCGTCACCCTGATTGTGCCAGATTGACATTTCAGATTGGCATCACTACCCCCATCACCTGGAGTGAAAGCCACCTCCAAAATGACCTCAGCAAAGGCAGCTCAGTAACTGACTGGCCCACTTGTTTTCCCTCAAAATATGTTTATTTATTTAAGTTCCCAAATTCCTGCTCCACCAGCTGCTGGGCCATTGCCCTGGATTCCCCCAAGAGGTTCCAGACTGCCAGTTGGGATTTGCTGGGCAAGCTAGGTTATTGTTGGCCCTTGCGTAGTAGTAGCGAGGTAGCTGGGTGGATCAAGATACAACGGGGTGGAAAGATCCCATTGGAGTGGAGTGCCCATAGGCAGAGAATGGGCCTATGGTCTTTTAGAACCTCTTCTTGCCACACCTCAGACTGAAAAGGATAGGAAAAGAGAAAGGGAGTGATTGGGGGCTTTGCTGAGTGTCTACTGTGTTCCAGGCATTTCCATCCACGATCTCCTTCGTTCATCAAACCCACGAGGAGGGGACCTTCTTGGCTTTCCATGGTCGGAGACAGGCAAAAGAAGGTTGCGTCACCTAAGATTGCATCGCACATACACGGTGGGAGTTAGAACTCCTTGGGGTTTTTTTGTTGTTGTTGTTGTTTGTTTGTTTTTTGAGTTCCTAAAGACCTACTGGTCTCCACTCTTCTAGACTGGAGAGGAACTGGGTAGAACCAGAAGAAGCAACGTGCCTAGCCGGGTATTGGTTCCTAGCTTACTGGGAGAGAGGATACGCTGGCTGGGACTCTTCCCGGGAGTCATTGCTCCTGCAGCTCCAGCGCCGGGTCCCCACGAGGCCTGCACCCCTGTCCGCAGCGTCCGGAGTGGAGCCCCAGACCAAGGCCGAGCTGGGCGGGAAGGAGCCGAAGGCTCTTGAAACTCCACTCCAGGCCTGCTTTCTCTGGCCTCCCCTTACAGTGCCCGAGGCCAGGGAGGAGAGTGGGGTGAGACCTCGAGCATCCCTTGGCTGCGCCTTCTTAAGATAGAGGATTTACTTTTCTTTCCAGAAGAAACACAGGAAACTGTTCGCAGCTAAAAACTCCAAACCCTGCACCCTCCTCCTCCCTCCCTCCCGCCTCCTCCCCAGCCTCGCCCACCAGCTCCCACCAGCTCCCACCAGCTCCTCTAGGCTCACCCCTCCCTCTGGGTCTCCCGCCCTCCCCGAGCACGCGCTGCCAGGACCTGGGGCGCCTGGCGGCCAATGGCACGGCGGCAGGACGTGATGTCAGGCGCGGCTGTAGAAAAGGCGCGGAGGCTTGCGCTGGCGCGGACTCCAGAGTCGGGGCTGGGCTCCGCGCGCGCTTGGAGAGCCCTGCGCGCTGCTGGGCCCGCGGCCCGCGGCTCCTCCTCCCACTCTGCTCCTCCTCCTTTTTCTCCTCCTCCATCTCCTCCTCCACCGCCTCCTCCTCCTCCTCTTCCTCCTCCTCCTCCTCTTCTTCAATTCTCCGGGTGGCTCGGCTCGGCTCGCTGGCTTCGCAGAGACCCCCTACTCCAGTCGCCGACTCAGCGCCCAAGAGGGGTGCCTTTGGCTGGGGGCACACCCCAGGGAGAACAAGGTCCCGGCATCTGGGCCGCCTCGGGCACCTAGCTGTTCTTGGGTGAACCCGGACCGAAGCCGTCGCCGCCCGGGGCAGAGTTTGCGCCCCTGCTTTGCGCCCTGGGCGCCGAAGCCCGGCAAGCGATGCCCGCGGCGTGAAAGCGCCCGCGGCGGGCGCCGACCTCTGCCCCGTCTCCCGCCCCCCTCGCCCCCTGCCCTTGTGACTCCGGCTTTGGCGCCGCCGCCCAGGCGCCCCGCGATGTAGCTGCCCCCACGCCTCGGCGGGAGGCGTCCTGGCCCGCGGGCGCCCGGGACCCGGAGCCCGGCCTGGGGGCGCAGCCGAGCTCGGGCGGGGCCGGGGCCGTGGTGGCGATGCACTGGGCCCGTTAACGCTGGCAGCGCCAGGCAGCTGAGGCGGGGGGCAAGCCCTTCCCCGGGGAGCCGCGCCCCCGGCCCCGCCGGTCCCGCCGCGATGCTGTTCCACAGTCTGTCGGGCCCCGAGGTGCACGGGGTCATCGACGAGATGGACCGCAGGGCCAAGAGCGAGGCTCCCGCCATCAGCTCCGCCATCGACCGCGGCGACACGGAGACGGTAGGCGCGCGGCTGTGGAGTTGGGGTTGAGAGCTAGGACCTAGCGGGGCCGGCCAGAGCCTCCGCTCCCCGAAGTTTGGGGAACGTCCTTCGTGCCGCCCGGGACTGAGCGCTGGGATCCTTGGACAGGATGCAAGGCCGGTAGCTCCTGGGTCAAGGGAAACCGGCTGATAGACGGAGGAGGGACGCGGTGTGGAAACCCAGATCCCAGACCCCAAGGGTGGAAGAGAACATTACTCTAGAAGTGGAAGCGAGGTCCTTCCCGCGGCCGGAGGCGGCTCTCCACTTGCCGGGTACTCGGGTCCACAGTCCCGGGCTCTCCACCACTCGGCTGCTGGTGTTGCTGCCTGTGTCTGGGGACGGAAAAAGGGCAAACCGGTCGGGAGCCCTGTGGCTCCAGCAGTTTGAGTCTCTCTCATTCTCCTGGTAGCCGGGGCTCCCTCCCTAGAGCACTTTCGGGGTCCTGAGACTTCCGGGCCAGCAGTTTTAGTTGATCGCGTCTCCGTGCTTCTGGCCGGCCAGACTTGCCCAGGCCATGGTTCGGAGTTCAGGCTCCGGCCTGGCTTCTGCTTCAGGAAACTCCATTCGGTCTCTGTACCTGGCTCCGCCGTCCCAGCCCCAAATAGCCAGTTCCCGGCCCCAGACCTCCCCTGGGGGCCAGACCAGCAAACGCTGCTTAAGCAGTGGGCTCAGAGTGACCTTTAGAGACCGAGAAGGTGGGGAAGCCAGACGAAGCTTCTCCCTCCTGGGGCTAGAGCCGCAGCTGAGTGGCCTCCTGGTCTCTGCGCGCCTCTCCCAGATAAACCTTGGCTCTCCAGTCTGGTTAAGGAAGAAAGATTCGGATTGGTTCTATGTAGCACCCAGAGACTTTGAGGGTGCCCCTATGTCCCTTTTAACCATCTCTCAAGACCCAAGAGGGGGCCCTAGCTGGTGTGGCAGAAGAGACAGAAGTTCCCCAACCTGTCCTGACCTAAACCTTCGGTCTAAAGATACAGGTAGCACCAGAGCTTGGGCCCAGGGACCCAACAGCCTCTCTGAAGAGGAGTTTGTATGGAGGATGGTTTTAATACCACACCTTACCCCTTACCTCTTCTGGGGTTTAGCACCTCTAAGGAACAGTTTGAGGAATTTCCTTGGAGTGCTCCACTAAAAGAGCACCCACCCCCGGAGCTTTTTCCGGGCAGGAATGGGGAGACACAGGCTTGAGAACTACCTAGACCTGGGGCTGTGTGGCTTGGGCCTGAGTCTGTCTAGAGCTGAGCAGAGCAGTCTTGGCCCCTTTGCTGGTCAGATTTGGGGGTTGGGATAGAGAAAGTGGAACGCCTGCCCAAGCTGTCTTCTAGGCATTCAGGGATAGCCAGGGCCCCAGAAGGAGCTCAGGGCGAGTTCTTGGTGGCCCCACTGGCGTAGGCTGAGGCTAGCATGGCGGTTTCCCATCTTCCTCCCTTCACAGACCATGCCGTCCATCAGCAGTGACCGGGCTGCATTGTGCGCTGGCTGTGGGGGCAAGATCTCAGACCGCTACTACCTGCTGGCGGTGGACAAACAGTGGCACATGCGCTGTCTCAAGTGCTGTGAGTGCAAGCTGAACCTGGAGTCGGAGCTCACCTGTTTCAGCAAGGATGGCAGCATCTACTGCAAAGAAGACTACTACAGGTAGTCCCACCCAGAACCACTGGCTTTCAGAGACCCAAATGTGTTCTTCCCCTCTTCCTCCATTCCCAGTAGAGGTTACCCTACCCAAGAGCTCCCTTCTCCAAGCTATTACAAAGTGGGTAACAACTTTTTGAAGCAGCAATTTGGGGTGCTCTTGGAAAGTTAGGAAGTATAGGGACCAGAAAAATTGAAGTTACTCTACTCTCTGAACTCACAGGACTGAAAAGATCAACTTGGGTGTGTGTAGGGGGGGTGGAGGGTGGAGGGGTCCTTACTCCTTTCCCTTTGAAATTTCTTGAGTCAACTATGGAGGATAGAAATAGACACCCCCAAAACTCAAATAATCTGGTTGGTGTGAAAAGAGTTGGAGAGATAGCATTTCTGGTTCTTTTGGGGGCGGGAAGATGGGAATGAAAGCTGGTGTGGATTAAGAAGTAGAAATCACTTAGAGGCTCCAAGGCCCCCCTTTCTCCTGGTCCCCTTCGTTAGTGTTAGGGTCTATTTACATATTCTCTCTGTGTCTCGGTCTCTATTTCTCTCTTTCTCGGTCTCTGTGTTTCTTCCAAATTACAGCGGTGTGTAGGCGCTGGTCTGGAGGGCAGGGGCAAAGGTTGAGGAAGGGGTAAGTGAGGGAGTTTCTCCCCCTTCTTAGTGAAGTCTTTCATAAGACTTGCTCAGACTCTGGATAAAGTAGACACTCTTGTGGGTGTGAAAATGGTTAAAGGAAACTACTTGGGGTTAGGGCTAGGCCTGGGTTAAAATCTAGTTCCCCCTCTACTAACCCTCCCAGTGAAGTTCAGATAGTCCGTCTTGAGGACGGGATTTCCCCCACCCCAGCGGCTGCAGCGGCACCTGGAGGAGGGTTATGGGGGGATACCCAATCATTTGTCCCCACAGCCCTTCCCTCCATGGTCCCTACAGGCGGTTCTCTGTGCAGCGCTGTGCCCGCTGCCACCTGGGCATCTCGGCCTCAGAGATGGTGATGCGTGCTCGGGACTTGGTTTATCACCTCAACTGTTTCACTTGCACCACGTGTAACAAGATGCTGACCACGGGCGACCACTTCGGCATGAAGGACAGCCTGGTCTACTGCCGCTTGCACTTCGAGGCGTTGCTGCAAGGCGAATACCCAGCACACTTCAACCATGCCGACGTGGCGGCGGCGGCGGCAGCAGCAGCGGCAGCTAAGAGTGCAGGATTGGGAGCAGCGGGGGCTAACCCGCTGGGTCTTCCCTACTACAATGGCGTGGGCACTGTGCAGAAGGGAAGACCAAGGAAGCGCAAGAGCCCGGGTCCCGGGGCGGATCTGGCAGCCTACAATGCTGGTGAGTGCGAGGCGCACGGGCCAGCCTCGGTTGGGTTGGGGAAAGTTGGCGGCGTGAGCAGCTGAGCGCTGGGGTGAATTGCTGTGTGCTGGGCATCCAGCGGGTACTCTGGCCCCTGGCTTTCCAGGCCCTTCCTACCAGACTGATTGGCAGAAGGGACTTTGGCGCCCTGGCCTCCAGTCTGCGCCCTCGGCTGAAGCTGAGGATGAGAGGATGCTTTAGTTCATTGGTGACCCCGCTGTGGTGACCTCGTCGCTGAGGAATTGTATTTTGGAGGCACTTTTTGGTTTTGTCCCCGTCCCCCGATTTGCTGTGCAGAAAGTTCAAGGAGAAAAAAACAAGGTGCTGCCGACACCAAACAGGTTCCGGGTGGCGGTGGCCGAGGGCAGGGAACTGGAGCGCTGAGCGAGTGGCGACAGTCCCAAGAGAAAAGTCTGGCTGTGGCCTGGGGCGCCAGGTTGGGTTTGGCGTGCCGCCGGTCCGGTGAAATGTCCTGAGGGCGGCCGGCTGGGGAGACTTGGCTCCAGAGCTTTTACTGAGCCATGAGCAAAGGCTGTGAGTCCTTGTGTCGAGCCGGATCCTCGGCACCGCCTAGTCTCAGAGGTTTCCCTCCAGCTTCTTCCGAGTTTCCGACCCTAGGAGGCCGGCGCCGGAGGAAGAGCCCGGAGCAGGCCGGGCCTCTGTGGGGGCGGAGTTGGGGGCTCCACTCGCCTTTCCAGCACCTTTGAATCCTTGGGCCTTTCCCGAATAGCTCCGTCCCCCTCCGGTACCCTACTGACTCCGGACAGCTGCCGACTTTCTGCAGCCCAACAACATCTGCCCAAGGTCTGCAGCAGAGCCCGGAAAGGTTTATGACTCTCCTGGCTTCCGAACTAGAGTTTATTTGCAATTATTTTTCTCCCTTTCGTTTGCAACAGAATCTTTTTCCCCCCTCATTTTCCCTTTAATCTGATGCATAAATTGGGGGGGGGGTGTGCAAAACCAAAACAAACCCAAGGCTCTGGAAGGGCCCTGGCCAGGAAGAAGTCCGAGTTGTTTTGTTAAACAGTCTGAGCTGCTTAGGGAGGGACATAGGGGACAAGTGGAGTGGTTCTTTTTTTTTTCCGCTCCAACGAAATTGCTCCCTAGAGGTTCCTGAGGTCGATTGGGGAGGGGGCAATGCATCCCCCAGTTGGGTAAATGGGAAAGCGGCATTGGGTCAGCAATTTAAAAATTTGGGAAAGCATTGTTATGGATGCCATTCTTTAAAACTTCCATCCTCACCCCTCACTCAACTGAAAATAAAGACTAAATCCTGTCCAGGCCCCTTTCTCTCTAGTCCGTCAGCTTCCCTGGGGGTAGGGGGCTCTCTCCTAAAGCGTCTGATGTGTGAGGAATGGGGTGATGTTTCCCTGAGCACACCAAGTTGACACCGGTTTGGAATTGTGCAAAAAGAGTAGAATGTTTCGAGATTTATTTTTGCTGGCTTTTTTGCTGCTCAGCCTTGGCCTTCCCCAGGAGGCAGAAGATGTGGCTGGAGGCCGAGTTCCAGAGGAGCCGGCCCTTCATTCTGCCACCTCATCTTCTCTTTGGCCTCACACTTTTTCTCTTTCAGTTCTTTCTCTTCTTCCGCGCCCCCCCCTCCCCTTTCTTCCTGCGTCTGTGTTTCTCAGTTTCTCTGTTCCCTTTGCGCGCGCGTCTGGGGCCTTGGCTAGACTTGGAACGGCGCTCGACCCACAGGAGGTAGCTGTGCGATTCACTTATTCGGGGTTCCCGGGACAAGGTTAGGAAGGGAGGATGACTCCTTGTTCTCGTGCGGTCAGGCCCTCCTTAGACCTGGCTTCCGCCTCCTTCTGTGTCGGCGCTGGCTGGAGAGAGTTGGCTGCTACGTGGGCCTTGGGGCAACTGGGACAGGATGGGGGTGCGGGGTGGAGGGTGCGACTGTGTGCTGTGTTTGTGCGGGCAAGTGTCTGCGTGGAAGGGAATTGCGTGGTTTTCACTGCGAGCACACCAGTTTGCTTGGGTAGGCGTCCGGGACCCAGGGGCCCGGCAGATCAACTGACTGCAAACCCGTCTTCCTCCGGGACGGCCTCGTCGCAGGCAGTGGGTCTCAGCGCTGCTTGGGAAGGGGTGCAGGGGGTGCCCCGGGCCCTGGGCTTCTGGAACTGCGACTCAGACCACCGGCCGCAGAGTCGCAAAGTCCTTCCGGGGCGCGGGCCTCAGCAGCCCTCCTTCCGCGGCCCTTCTGGTCCCTGCGCGCAGCCCCAGCTCTGGAAGTGGTGTGCAAGCCTCCCGGAACCTGAGCCCCGCAGCCGGTCGGCCCAGGGCGCGCAACGTGCGGCCGGAGCCTGCGAGGGGCCGGGGCCCTGCACTTTGAGCCTCGGTTGGCACGCCAAGGTCGCGGGAGTCCCGAACAGACCGACCGGCTGGCCCAGCCTCCCCCAGTCCCAGCTTTGTGTGTGTGTGTGTGTGTGTGTGTGTGTGTGTGTGTGTGTGTGTGCGCGCGCGCCTGGCAGCGTAATTACTGATTTGATTCCAATCCATTATTTAGACAATTGAACCTACAGTCTCGTCTTTAGTAAAATGAGGCGAAGTCAGATTTGATTACAGGTTCAGTCCCAGCGACAAGAGCTCGAAACCCGATGGGTTAATAACAGATCACGAGTAAATTATTCATGATTTTACGAGCTCTTTAGCTCCATTGAATCGGCCTAATTGAGAGGAAAAAAGGGGGTGGGGGGAGAAAGCCCTGGTCCTCCCCCTCCCCTCAGTCCTTCGCTCCTCCCCGGATCTGATCTTGGGGCATCTCCACCCGGCCCTGGGCTTTTGGGGCGTGAGTGAGGGGGGCCTGGGGTGCTAGCGCCTACTCTGCTGCCCTGCTACTCCAGCGCAAACCCCTGGCCTCGGCTGGCTGGCTGGGCCCCCGACCTAACTACCTTGGGCCGCTCCTAGAGCTCTGCTCTACTACCTGACCAGTAAAAATTCTGAAAAGTCTCTCACACAGGGTCTCTGCCTGCTTGAGCCCCTAGATTCAGTTCTGTCACCAGGACCCTCCCACCACAAATCCCCCTTATTTCCGGGACTATTTCTCCCCTCCAGTGTTCTCTTTCTCTCTCCCTCCGTCCTTTGTCACTCTCTCTCCCTGGTTCTATCTAACCAGTCGCCATAGCTTTCTCTATTTTCCTACTTTTTCCCTGGCTCTGTCCATCTCTCTGCGTCTCTCTCTCTCTCTCTCTCTCTCTCTCTCTCTCTCTCTCTCTCTCTCTCTCTCTCTCTCTGGATATCTGCTTCTCTTTTCCTGCTTTCTCATTCCCTCCTCCCCACCACCTTCCCCCACAGTAGACCGCTACCAGGGCACCTCCCTTGGGCCTACGGGGCGCCAGGGTCCCCACGGAGCTCATTAACAACGTTGAGGCCCAGGTGGGGGCTGGGTAGAGGGATGAGCCCAGAGATCCCCTTGGGGAGGACTGCCCCACCCGAGTGGAGCTGGGGACTGGGGGAAAGAGGAGGGCCCATCCCCTGAGTGGTTCAGGGCTGCCCCCCGCAGGAGTTCACCTCCCATATTCTGAATCTCTTTAAATTCCTCACTTTGGGTGTTCTGGATGGGAAGACATGTAGGGGGAAGGGGGAGCTGGGTGCCTGGGTATACTTGGACTGGAACCCTGATCTTAGGGGTAGGACCCACATCTTACAAATTCTTTCTGCCTGGCCCAGGCACTTTGGCGGGGGAGAGGGGGGTCACCTAGAAAGCACTTGTTAGGTCAGTGTGGCCAGGATAGCTGCTTAATTTTGAATTTTGGGCAAACTATGAATACATTTTAAATGAGTATGTTCCATGCAACATTTGCATTTTAGATAATAAATGAGTTCTAGTATAAGTGAACTCACTTTGAATTTTAGAAAAAATCGGTATCCTGTGTGGCATTAGATGACTTAAACAGATACAATTTTAGTATACATAGGTCCCACATAATCTTTGGGACATACTGCTGGTAAAAAAATTTTGTGTTCAGCAATTCAAGTCAGCTAGGAAATGTTTGCATTTATTTGCTAAATTTGGCACCTCTATTACAAGTGTGCACTTACCGAGAGGCTTCCCCGTTCCCCACTTTATGGACTGGATTTGAGCCTCCTATGAAGCTGTCTACAAAGCAGGACCTTAAAGATGGAATGACTTGGGGAGAAGGGGGGGTGGGGATCCTGTATGTCTTCACCAGTTATTGGGTCTCTGAGACCCAGGGTTGACCGAGATTCCCCCACCAGTCCCCTGTAAAGCCCTTTTGGGATGAGGACAGGCACCTTAAAGAGCCCTTCTCTACCCTTCCCCCCCTTGTGGTGCAGTGAAGGAAACAGGGTACTCAGATGTTGAGGCTGGTTCATCCTTTGCCAGTGTGTGCCAATAACTCCATTTCCCTTGGCTTCAGTTTCTTCACCTCTAAAATGGGATCAGTAGTAGGCACCTCTCAAAACAAGGAAATGACGCTATAAAGCCAAAGCATAAGATAGGAACCCAATGAATATATATTAACATTGTCCTCCAACTCCCCGCCCCTTTCCAGTGAGATTCTACATATTGGTCTCTCCGCAAGACTGCCTGAGCCTCATTTGCTCCATTAGTAAAACTAGGAAATAAGCACCTCATAGGGCAGGGGGAAGATTAAACTACAAAATGCAATCTCCAACCTTGGGTCTGTCCTGGAGGCCCTGGGGTTGCTTAGTACTTTGGGGGAGAAGGTTGATGAAAGTGAGGCTGTCAGTCAGCAACTTCTGGGTGGGAGCATCGGTCAGACACTGTAGGGGGAGATGGAGACTACAGGAGTTTGTCCTTGGACAGTGCTTGGGAACCCAGAAGAGTCCAGGTGCACTGACTTGGGCTGTCAGATCCATGCTGTGACGTCCCTTTCTGAGCCTCAGTTTCAATATCTGTAAAAAGGAGTTGCTTTAGGTATCCAGTGGTAGTGTATACAGAAGGAAAGCCTGTTCCAGTCCAGTGGGATGGCCCAGTGGGTAAAGGTGCTTGCTTTCAAGGCTGACAATCTGATTTCTACCCCCAGAGAAGAGACTCCCACTAGCTGCCCTCTGACCTCCACATACAGTCATTCCCCCCCATCCTCAATAAATAAGTGTAAAAAAGGAGAAAGCTTTTCTGCACAGCTTCTGGAATCCAATAAGCAGCAACAATCTGCTGCTGTTGGTATTATTCCTGCACCACAGTGGCTTGAGAATGGAGTGTGTGTGTGTGTGTTCTCTCTCTCTCTCTCTCTCTCTCTCTCTCTCTCTCTCTCTCTCTCTCTCTCT